>JALMQS010000165.1:1100524-1319406 GCA_024734495.1 Forficula auricularia
TTTTTAAATTTAATTTTCAAAATGTTAATGTACATTTTACAATATATTTAAAGAATAAAAATCTAACCAAAAATGAAGGGATGCTTAATGGAAAAAATAAAATATAGTTAACGAGTTTTTATTATTATTTTTATTTTATTTAAAAAATCAACTATCCCAATCAGGGAAGGGGCAAAAAATTAAATATTATCTCCTTTGTTGGATCTGAAATTTTTTTGCAATGTTATACTTTAGGACTTAGCGAAACTATTTGTCAAAAAATCAACTAATCAAGGGGAGGGAGACAAAAAATTTAGATTTTTCCTTTTGTTCGAACTGGATAAAATTTTGTACCTACACTCTCTCTTTAAGGCTCAGTGGATTTCGTGAAAAACAACCCTGCCCGACTCGAAATTGTCCGGATTATTTTATTAAAATCCAACTTGACTTTAGTCACTAAAGACTATATATTTGCCAAAAACTAACTCGATGAATTTAATGGCTGATTCAAAGATCTCATTAGATATGTTTTAGTTCTTGTGAGCTGGCTAAAAGAATATATTATTGAAAAGATTATTAAGAAAAAGAACACTGAAATAGCCACTGGAATAATGGACAGAATAAATACTAAATTGAAATATAAAAATTAATATTATAAATGGAAAGTTTCTTTATAGACAAATTTACTTTTAAACGTTATTTTTAATTTTTTCTTAAAGCAATTTGACCCGCGATGGTTAAATAATGTAATCAATAATTTCTTATGTTAATTCTACATATTTAGAAAATTGTTTTATTATTTTTTGAAAAGGAAAAATGAATTGAGCACCCGACGTCTCTTTCCTCTTCCCCCCCGAAGAACGCCTTTACCAACTAGGCCACGGATGATCCCGCCAAGAATACTCTTTAGATTGAATGTCATTTTTCCTTTCTTTTTGGCGAGAGTAGCAGAATTTTTATAAATTGAAGGAGACAATAAAAGAGTGTGTCATCTGCTGGAAAAATACATTTTTAATTTATTTATAACGAGACTATAGTTAAATTGAAAGTTTTGTGCTAAGGGTAGCAGAATTTTTATATATTGAAGGAGACAATAAAAGAGTGTGTCTTCTGCTGGAATTATAAATTTTAATTTATTTATAACGAGTCTATAGTTTCGAGGGCTTTGCCCTTTTCATCAGTCTATTACAATTGATTCACAGGAATCCAGCAAACTTTCCATTCATACATTAATTCCTGTGGATCAATTGTAATAGATGGATGAAGAGGCAAAGCCCTCGAAACTATAGTCTTGTTATAAATAAAATATATAATTCCAGCAGAAGACAAACTCTTTTATTGTCTCCTTCAAGAGACTATAGTTTGTGACAAATAAATAAAAAATTATTTTTCAAGCAGAAGACACACACTTTTATTGTCTCCTTTAAGAAACTATAGTTTGTTATATTATAAATAAATAATAATTTTATTTTTAAAGCAGAAGACACTTTCTTTTATTGTCTCCTTCAATTAATAATATTCTGGTGCAGGAGATTCTTGGTTTCAATATTTTTTATTTTACAGTTCATCTCTTTGATCTAATCATTCATCAACTTATTCAAATTGATTTCTATAAAATCGGAATAAGAATCAATCTTCCTAAATAAAAGACTTAAATTAATTAGAGGCGTCATTTCTATAAGTTGTTTTTATTAAATGAAAACGATTATTTTTTTTTAATCCATGTGGTAAAATACCACAAAAAATTTTATTAAAATGAAATGAAAGGAAAAGTTTTTTCATTAGAAAAACGCTTTTATTTTAATTTTATTTTTTTCTGTATTTTTTGTATTTGAAAGAATCGATTAATAAAAGGCGGTCAGAAATCAAAGACCCCCTTCAAAGGCCCATAGCTGTTCACTGAGTGAAGCTATCATTTTAAGAGCCCAGAGGGTGACCCTTTCAATATCTCGCCCTCCCCCTATTCAACTCAGTTCAATACAACAACTTTTTTGGCAATTTTTTCACTGGCCGTTTGCATTTGATCGCCCCAGTTTCGGGTTCCTCCGTCAATGTCCCTCGTGACAGGCTACTACAACACCCAAAGGGGACCTGTCGAGCCAGGCTACTCTTTTTTTAGTGGCGCTTCAAATCGTACATGAGCCACGAACACCGCCCCTAAACAAAAACGTATTCTCGTTACCCATTTATTACAAAGATATTGAATTAACTAGCTATAAAACTGCAGTTGAAAATTGACTGATAATAATTCGAAGAGAAAAAGTGAAAACATTCACACACACGCTACACTTTCTATAAATGTCGGTTATTTGTTAAAGAACGGTTTGAGTTAAAAGGCTTAAACTTGAAGAAATGTGTAGTTATTAATATAAACTTGTGTATCCAAATATTAGCGAAAATCATTCGCAAACTCCCCATATAACAATTTGATATTTTTGATTTGATTTGCAATAAGTGGAATTTGGAGTGCAAAACCTGTAAGAGACTCACTAAAAAGATGTAGCTCCTATAGATTTTGATATCCTCTTGTACTAATTACCAATGAAAAGAGTAAGGTTTCTACTGGGTCTTGAATTATTAAATATTTCAAGTGTTTTTTTTTCTTTATTTCTTGCTGTATGTATGTTCATGGTATACCGGTAGTGTGCAGTTTTCATGATGCCGATGATTTTGACAGGCTGTCCTGTATTGATATATACAGTATTTGATGGATATGCTTTGGTATTAAATAAATACGGGGGAATTCAAAAATAATTTAAAATTTTCAAACAAAAATAATAGAAAGGTATTTGCCCTAGAAGGGTCTCATTATTAAAAAGGAGCGATATGATTAAATGCTAATGAGTACAAAATGAGTTTAAATTATTTTAAGATGAGAATTTATATTTAAGGTCTCTAATCTAAATCGGCTCCTACACGATCATTCTGACTGTCAGTTAGATTGAATCAATCAGACTGTCATTTGTTACTTCAATCATGATGAACCCTACACGATCATTCCGACTAACGGTAAGATTGAAGTTTTTTGACTCAATCTACAGTGACAAACCGCAAAGACAAGATATCGAGAAATCAGAAAAAGGCATGTGTTGATATAATTATGGCATTAGCTAGTAGAAAAATTGTTTGCAAAGTTCGGTTGAACGACTGGTTTAGGAATCGCGCTAAGTTTACGCAATGAATTTACGGATACGTCCGCTTCCTTCGATTCTGGCTTTAATTCTTTCAAAATTTCCAAGAGCTGAGCCACTGCAACTTTTCTCTTGTACTTGTTCATGTAAAATGCGTGGCTTTTATTCCACATCTCTGGTTAAGTTTCATACGTTTCTATGAAACATTTTAAAATCAAGTACTTAGCACTTAACTGGTCGCCGGTATTAAAAAAAAGATCTATGATATATTAATCTAAATGTTCTTCCATGGCTGTTTAGTAAAATGATAATAACACTAATAAGGGCCGCTTCACAGTAGACAATTCCCAGGCGACATATCAGAAACTCGAGTATCGTCAATTTAAATTGACTGTGCGAAGGATACTCACAGGCGAAGGTACCACACACTGAGAATACTGTAAAGCGATTCAGAGGAGAACATTTTTTGAAAAAGAAAAATGAAATTGATCACCCGACGGGACCATTATTTAATGAGTTTTTTTTTTATTTTTTGAACAAAATGTTTTATTTCCATATTAAAAATTTACATTATTATTTTTTTATTTTACAATTATTTGAGCATCGAGCAATAAATACTCCCTTCCCATGACGATATTTGCAACAATGTTCTTTTTTATTTTATTTTAATCATTTTTTTAAATTTTAGTGGGAAATTAACTTAATGTATTCAAGTGATAAATTTTAAATTATAATATTATTGATTTTTTGATTAAATTTGATTCCATTTACAAATAATAAAATGAAAATCTAACTAATATAAAATATTATAATGATCATATTACATAATTATCAAATTCATTAAATATTTGAATTCTTAAATTCTATATGTTCTCGACTGATGAAAAGAAGGTTCCATTACACGCTTCATTCAGACTGTCAATCTCCCCTCCTTTTTACAAACTGTGATTTCAAAATATCTGAAAATCTCGTTCATCAGTCTTATCACTATAAGCTCAATCGGAATGTCAATCCTAGACAAGACTGACAGTCAGAAAGATCGTGTAGGGGCTGCTTAAGATTTCAATAGAATAATTTTATATTGCATATGAGAGGGCCTCGTCCCCCCAGGAGTTGAACCCGAATACTATACACCCTCGAGACAAAAACACACTCTGATATGCAATATATTACTAGAATCAAGCATTTTTACTCCATTCAACTCTAACGGAAAAAGCAAAATTTCGGCCCCCCTGAAAAAAGTTTTCAGACAATGACCATTCATTAAAATAATTAATCCGAAGGTTCGAGTATCTTTTTTTTGGAAATAAGATGTAATTTTTTCAAAAATACAACGCACGGTATAAACCAAATATATTAAGATAAGAATTTATATTTAAGGTCTCTAATCTAAAATTTCAATAGAATAATTTTATATTGCATATCAGAGGGCATCGTGCCCCCAGGAGTTGAACCCGAGTTCTAACACCCTTCCCGGTCAAGTTAGTTTGACCCTGAGTTTATACAGTGAGTTGTACAGGGTGGGGCATAAAGATCTACGATATTTTGAAGAAGAATAAAAAATGAAAAAATTTAACTAGAAAAAAACTGAATATATTTTTGAAAATAAAAAATTAGGGTCAAAAATGAAAATTCTAGTCCTTTCGATTAAACTTAACCCATATTGGGTGGTTAGTTTTTGCATTTCTAGCCTTCTGGTGGGTCGACAGAATATGTATACGAAATTTAGTTGAGTTTGGTCGAAAGGGCTAGAATTTTCATTTTTAACCCCCCCCCCCTTTTTTTTTCTTTTATATAATGTTTAAAATGGGGTTTAATTCAAAACAAAAACTACTATGCTCTTCCTCAATCAGCTTAGAAAACAGGAAGTTGCTATTGAAGACATATGTTATGTATGGAGCATAGATAGCCATGTCGGGTGTGAAACCTGGACAATTAGAGAAGCGAAGAGATTAGAGGCTTTCGAAATGTGGTGCTACAGAAGAATGATGAATATCAAATGGATGGATAAAATTACAAATGAAGAAGTTCTTGGAAGAATCGGAGAAAGAAGAACCTTGTGGAAGAGTCTGAAAAGGAGAAGAGGTCAGATGATGAGGCACACACTGAGACATGGGGGACTGCTTAGGGATATCTTGGAGGGGGAGGTGGGAAAGAAAAGGGGAAGGAGAAGAGCCAGATTAGAATATTTCAACCAAATAATTGGGGATATGGGATGCCAGTCATTTAGAGAGGTCAAACAGCTGGCGGGGGACAGAGTCGAGTGGAGACGGATTGTTGCATCAAACCAGTCTTAGGACTGTATACTCAATGATGATGAATGTTTAAAGCACATTTAACAACAAATTATTTTATGTTCTTTTCAAAAATATATTCAGTTGTTTTCTAATTAAATTTCTTTATTTTTTTATACCTCTTCAAAATGTGGGAGATCTTTATGCCGCACCCTGTATTTTTGAAAAAATTTTATTTTTCAAAAAAGCTAGTCAAACCTTCGGGTTAATTATTTTATTATAAGGGTGGGGGTAATTGTCAAATATTTTATTAAATTTTGCCCTGTTCCCTATTTTGACAATACCAGTAGCGTACCGGGGGGATTATAAATTATTTTATTATACCAGTGATCGGGGTAGAGGGGTGCCAGAGTCCAGGTTACCTAGCCCCTTGGTGAGCAAGATGCCCGCCGAAGGAGGACTTCGCATCTGGTAATGTTGTATTGAATTTAGGAGTGCTTTTTAATCTTGCTATATTTCATTTTAAGGAGTGGAAATTTAAAAAACATTTATTTAATTCAATGAATTAAAATGTACAAGACGTCTATCTGAAAGTGTTTTTTAGTTGTCCTTTTTACTTAGCCGCCGTTAACTGAGTAGTTGGTTGTTGGAATTCATTCGGTTTTTCTCCCTGGTGACCAGCAGCGTCATTTCATTTATTTTTTAGTTGAGTGTCGAGGCTTACCATCAACTTGTCCTCGGTTAAATGAAAGGCGTTTTTGTGCTAAGCAGCTTTCCTTGTGTTGGATCATAGATAAGGGATGATGACCTCTTAAATAAAGTCAACGAAAAAGTGAAATACTCTCTCCAGTCTCACTTTATTATTTTTAACAAAAAGTAGAGCGAATATATTTAAACTTTTAAGATTAGATTTCATTGCTTAATAATTCTCTTTTTATGAAATAATTGAATAAAATCTTACAAGACGAAACATCATCTTAAAAATTCTTCATTGGGTTAAAGCAATTCTTTCTTTATTAAATTAGAAGAAAGAAAAATGATCCATTAATGGGAATTCTTTCCAACTGTGTGATATTGAATTTTTAATTAAGTTATTATTATTTAAGTCGCATCATCAAAGGCTATTCAAGGCTAAGTAAAATAATAGATTGCCTAGGAGTTTTCTCGAGTTAGACCACCCACGATGAAATTAAAAAAGTTATTAGAATTTAAGAAAAAAAAAGTAAGACACAAAGATCTGAAGACGAAGAAAGGATGGCGTAAAACAGCATCCGGCAACGAGCAGGTAGCATGTCTAATATTTCTTCGTGGCAAGGGACGGTTTGGTGAATGAAAAGTAATGAAAAATAAATAAATAAATAAATAAATTAAAATTAATAGCAATATAATTTAAAATCTTTAAAAGGATCATAGGGAGTAGGACAAGCATTTAAATCATACTCAAAGTTTTTTAATTAAATGGGCCTAACGTTTCTTCACTGATTCAGAGTGACTTCTTCAGTGACTCATTTGATAAACTTATTTGTCAGGAGTTAATAAGTTTATCAAATGAGCTCTCTGAGGAAGTCACGAATCCGTGACGAAACGTTTGGCCCATTTAATTAAAAACTTTGCTTTTGATTTAAATTATTGTCCAACTCATCCCTGCGATCCTTTTAAAGATTTGAATATGGATGCGAACAATGAAATATAATTTAAAATATTTATGAATTCAAATTATAGTTCACTTAAGGAGGTTTTTTCACGACAATCCACACAAAAAGTTTTAGACTCCTAACCACTCTATAAATATAAACGGAACTAAAATTTTAGGTTATGTTTTTTTAACGTGACTGTAGTACTCACACTAATAAATATCTATATGGATACACACATAATTGCCGGATCGTTTCCAAGCCATTGTGCTTATATCCCCCTCCACTAAAAATAATCGCCCAAATGTTTTTTATCAAAACTACGTGGTAAATAATTTCTATTTTTTTTTTTTTAAGTTACTCCGAATACATTATTCTAACAAATACTAGTTTTTCATCAAGATGGTGAAAGTCCTTCAATGAAAAAAAAAATAATGATCATATCCCCACCCTTTCCCTATCTACCCTATGTAAAAAATGTCATTTTCAATTCCAATTATTTCATGTTTGGTGTGGTAAATCGTTTTCAAATTTTAAGAGTATGTGTATTATGATTTTAATGACTTATATTCCAAATTTCAAAGACTTTTTGTTTCGTTTAAACGGGACTCTATTTATGTTGGTGCAATGCCTGAGTCTTTCAGTGAATTGTAGCGAATAAACTAAAAAAATACAATCTTAAAATTTAAAGATATATGTTTTCATTTTCCCTTATATCAAAATAGTATTAAATGGAATCGCAAGATTATTTTGGGAAAGATCGAAATTAATGTGGGGTCAAAAATAAAAAATAAAATTTCATCATGAGAGGTTCTTTCTTTAAGAAGAATAGGTTTACTTTTTTTTAATTTATTTCAATTTAAAATAACGGTTTGAGATAGGTATGTGATTTTTTGATTTCTCGGCGTTTAGAAACGACTAAACTTAAATTTTAAAAATTCAACAAATTCACTCATTTCCTCTTTACCAACGATAAATAAACGAATTTTATATTTCAAGTATTTTGGGAAATATCAGGACAGATCCCTCGGTGGTCGGACATGAATTTGGTAGGATAATTTGTATATTTGTGGGTGTATTCACGAAACTGATACAAGATCTCTCTTGGGAGTTTTTGTTGCATTTGATTAGTGTGATTGTGTGAGTATATTTGGATTTAAAATTAATCGAATTTAACAATATCGAAATTTAAATTTTAGAATAAAACAAAATTTTATATAAAATACGAAAACAATCACCTTGATAAATTATGAACATCTAGATCATAGAATGAACTATCACACATACTGTTAAAAAAATTGTAAATTCACTTTATGTTTACAATACAAATAGATAGGAAATTAACAAGATTGACTATAGTAAACAAATATATAGTATATTAGATTCGTAAAATTACATTAACTCATTGAAAAAATACAAAAATAAATTGTAACTTTTACTTTTTTCTACAAATTAATCATTAGATTAAAATTGTATTACGATTTTTTTTAATTAAGGGAAAATGAATACACGTAACTTAAATATTTCCACTTTATCTTATTTAATTTATAAGTGTGACCCCGGCACACCGTTATGTTCTAACAAACGGATAGACGGACAGACAAATACACCATCATATAGACACAAATATCGTTTTACTTTTAACGGAACCCTAAAACCCTAAATGTCACATTTGCTCTTTTAACTATTTTCAGTACAAAACTCGTATAAAAACTGTCTATATAAAGTTGTAAACTTTATGACCTCGGCACACCATTATTTTAAAGTGAAATAATTTTTTTTTAACACATTGTTCTACATAATGAACTCATTACGAGTACGATATCTGCTATTCCATGTCCGTGGATAAAATTATTTTTAAATTTTCCAGAATCTTTAAACCACCCAACAAAAAAAATAAAAAATAAAAGTAAATAATCATCCTAATAAATAAAATTTTAATTTATAATACAAACATTTTAATGGAATTAGGTTTTTAACTGACAAGTGATTACTAACTTTTTTTTAATAACATATTTATATAAATAATTAGTATTGCGTCATTTATTAATTTCATCCAAAAGTGATGATTATCTAAACTCAATTTTATTTACAAATTCAATATCCAATTATCAAATTATAATTCAGTTCATTTGCTAAATATGATCTAATCTGCATTGATCAACTACAATCTATTATAAATTATTTTACAATCAAATAATCAATTCATTTAAAATAAAGAAATAATCTATGTTTATATTAACGATAGTAAATTACAAAGTGATTGAGTATGTTTGTGTGAGATCCAGGAGCTATTTTACACCCACTTAACTTTTTAGATTATATATAAGGCTCAAATTCCCATCTTTTTTAAGTATAGCACCCCTTCTTAAAGAGAGAAGGCCTTAAAAATTAAAATAAATAAATAAATAAAATACAAAAATACAATATAAAACTTCAGAAAAAGCTGGAAATTTTTCTTATAATTCTGTAATTCATAAATAAGTTAGATTACTTGAAAGTATATTTTCACGAAAGGTTCCATGAGAACATGAGGGTTCCAAAAAAATAAAACTTTATAAATGTTAAATCTCAGGAGACTTAAGGTTGAAAATTTGCATGGAGGCACACTTTTACTTGACAGGGGGTGTGAGTTTATGCCTATACGAAATTTTCAATAAATCAATTTTTAATTTTATTAAGAAAATAATTTTCAAAGAGACTAGAATTTGCGATTCTTTATCTTTAAATATTTATCTACCCGCCTAGATTAATTCTAAAATTAATCAAATTTAGAGAACGCGGTGTTGGTTTATAGTGAAATATTGTTAAAATTAAATTAGGTTGGAGTTGGTGGTGTTTCACAAGGAGAAAAATTAAAATACAAAGATTTTTTTAGTTTACTCTATATATTTCGAGCTCTTAACTCATCGTCAAGAGAACATTGACTGAAGATAACATAAAATAATTAACAGAATTTATTTTAATTTTAATATGATGGACAGTTATTTATGACTTAGTGTAAATATGAAATAATTATCAGGGGATGGGATGGCCTTAGAGCCGAAAGAACAGATGGACGGGCAAAGGGCTGGAATAAAGAAAAGATATTTATACTTGGAAGTTGCCGAAAATTATGTATGTGGTATAAAGGAGGGCAATAAACTATGGAATGCAATGAGGGTGCATAGTGAAAATTTCTAAAATTAAATCGTTTAAAATTCTTATAATTTTAAAAAATATCATTTGGCGAGGGGTGACATCCAGTGGCGTGCGGTCCATGGATGCTGTGAATGCGGCGCAACCCTAAATATTTAGAGTATTTATTTAAATATTTATATATTTTCATAAATATATAAGGTCGATTTCAAAATTTCAGGTGGATCCTTAAATTTTCAAATTATTATCAGTTATTTCAAATATTTCTATAAAAAACATTTTTTATTTTGAAAAGTATATTGGTTCTCGAAATGAAATAAAATTTCGCATAGTTTCAAGGGGAAATTAAAATGAATGATTTTTCCGAAAAGGGTGCCGATAGAAGGTTTCAAGTTCCTGCCTGGTATATCTTCCAGTTCAAGCATATCAAAGACGAGTTTTAGTCAATTAAAAATTGTTCTCGCTGAGAAACTATTAAAAAAGAAATAATAGAAAAAGGGAATAAATAAAGATGATTCTAAAAGAAAAATTTCCTCTGGCGAAATCTTCTTGCATATAATTTAAACAAAATATCTATCACGATCTAAGATTTGAACCTTTCTTTTTCTTATTTATTTAAATAAAAAAATTGAGACGAAAATGAACGTCTGCGAATTGAATTTACAATCTTTTAAAAATCCATCTATTATTCATAAAATAAAAATTATAAAACATTCAAATGTTGAAATTAAGTTTTAATTAACTTTAAAATTAAAATAATTTCTCTGACAAAATGAAAAAGTGTAATTATTAATACTTATAATATAATTTTTCAAAATTTTCTATGTATAAATCTTAATTTGTAACTAATTTGAAATATTTGTGATAGACTGATGATGAAGGCAATGCCTTCGAAACTATAGTCTCTAGAAATAATTAAAAATTATTTTATTTAAAAAACAGAAGACTCTCTCATTTTATTTTATTTTTAACCTAAAATAAAAACAATTCTGTTACCATCGACAGTGAAATCTTTTATTCAACTAATAAAAAAACAGGATCGTCAATCCATTGTCAAAAACACCACAGATAATTCAACATGGAAGCAAATATCAATAGTAAATTTTACGTACTAAACAAGGATACCATTTTGGAACTACAAACTGAATCGTTACAACAAGCTCTAAACAACTATTACAAACTCCGCCTCAAGTATTCGACTGCCAACAAAAATATCTTCTTCAACAAAACCTGCCTGTCCAAAAATTTGACTCCAAGATACGTCCAGATCAAGATTAAAACCAAATCAACGCTCGCTTCAAAAATCATCGAGAAATCAACAAAAAATTGGGTAAGATTAGAATTAAATAAATGGTACAATATCAGGGATACACTCAAACTGTATTTATACAATACCCACACTCGGCTTATAAATTTATTACACCCTTGTGAATTTGATACAGTAGACTCTCAAGTAAGAGATAGGATAGATAGTATAATGAAAATAAAAACCGACAAAATTAATAAAAAGTTACAAAATTTAGAAAAACATAGGAATCAACAAAAAGAAAAAAATTTCAAAAATAATCCTACTAACCCAAAATTCCAATTCAACGATAGAATAAAAAACTATTCAAACACCGTTTTCACAGAAACCGAAAAGAACGTCCTGAATAAAGGTCTAAAACATTGCGTAGAAAAACCAATTAGACAAAACGAAATAGAGGACATCGCTATTAATATGGCAGCATCGTTAATAAAAAATAGGGAAAATGACACTAACAAAACAATTTGTGCTAAAATCCTAGGACAAGAAATAGAAAAAAATAGGAACAAAATCAATTATTCGGAAAATAAAACAATAAAATCACTAAAATCAAAAATTAAGGAAAACAATTTAACAGTAGTAAAAAGTGACAAAGGAAATTCAATAGTTATACTAGATCAAAAAATTTATAAAGAGAAAACCGAAACCTTCTTGAAAACACAAAATTTCAATCAAATTAAAAACCCAGTAAATAAATATAACAAATTAGTTAGGGACAAAATTAAAAATTCCAAAATTTTAAACGAAAAAACCAAAATGTCATTAATAGAAAAGAACCCAAAGTGTCCTAGATTGTATTCCCTTCCGAAAATTCATAAATCGGAAAAACTAGACGAAATACCAATTAGACCTGTAGTAAGCTACTCAGGAGCGTGTGTAACAAAATTAGCCAAAAGTCTAAATAAAATCTTCAAAGAAAAAACTAATTTTCAACCAGATCACTCAATTTTAAATTCATTAGACTTAATAAATAAAATTAAAAACATAGATATCCCCAATAACGCAAAATTAATCTCTTTAGATATCATAAGTTTATTTACAAACGTTCCCCCTTCAGAAACAAAAGACCTAGTTGACCAGATAATTTATACATGTCCAAATTTGAACATAAAAGAAAAAACAGACCTAAGTGATTTGATGGAGTTATGTCTAAATCACAATTTTTTCCAATACAACGATAAATTTTATGAACAAAAAAACGGCTTAGCAATCGGAAACCCTCTGTCACCATTATTTTCAGAAATTTTTCTAAAACATTTCGAAAAACAATTTTTAAATATAAAGTGCGAATTCTCTCAATATATCAAATATTATTATAGATATGTTGACGATGTGATTGTCTTATGGACAGGGACTGAAAGAATTCTCAATAAATTCATAAAACATATAAATTCATTACATGAAAAAATCAAATTTACCGTAGAAAAAGAAAAAGAAAAAACATTAAATTATTTAGACCTTAAAATTAAAATTGAAAAAAATAAACACACATTCGAAATTTATAGGAAAGATACATCTACAGATACCGTAATTCACAACATGGCTTGTCGACCAATGTCACATAAATTGGCAGCATTCCATTCAATGATCCACCGTTTAAATAGTATCCCATTAAAGAAAGAGCATTTTTTAACAGAACTAGAGATAATCAAAGAAATAGCTATAAATAATGGTTATGAAAGCAATTTAATAGATCAAATATTAAAAGGTAAAATTCAAAAATCAAATTTAAATTTAATCTATTCACAAAATTCCCAAATTAACGATCTGCCAAAACTAATATTACCATATTATGGTAAGATGTCCGAAAAAATAAAACATAAATTAAAATCTTTAGGGTACGCGACAATCTTTAGATCACCATATACATTAGGAAGTGAATTAAGTCAAATTAAAGATAAAATTCCGAAAAATGAAAAATCCGGTGTATATAAATTGACATGCCAAGATTGCAATGCAACTTATATAGGAAAAACGGAAAGAAATTTATCCATTAGGATCAATGAACACAAGAGAGCCTACAAATTAAAATATGAAAATTATGCATTTGCAGAGCATTTAAATGCTCACAATCATAGTTTTCCAGATCAATCCAAAATTAAATTGATCAAAGAAGTCAATGACCCCTTAATTCTTTCTTTAAAAGAATCCATTGAAATTTTAAAATCCTTGGAAAAAAGCCCAATTGAATCTTTAAATGAAAAACTAGAAATTATCAATGACCCTTTTTTAAAAACATTCCATTCATTCAGGTAAAACTCATTAGAAAATGCCTAAACAAAAGAGCAACCCAGATATTGAGCCAGTTATATTCTAATCTCCCAAGAAGAAACATGAAGAAAAAGACATTATATATTTTTCAAAATTTTCTATGTATAAATCTTAATTTGTAACTAATTTGAAATATTTGTGATAGACTGATGATGAAGGCAATGCCTTCGAAACTATAGTCTCTAGAAATAATTAAAAATTATTTTATTTAAAAAACAGAAGACTCTCTCATTTTATTTTATTTTTAACCTAAAATATTAATACGAGTTTTACGAGGTAAAAAATATTACGTATTTCTGCTGAAAAATCTTCTGCTCTAGAGACCACTGTTAAAAATACACGGTCCTTGATCATGCATTTAAAATAACATGACCATATACATTTATTTATAAATGTTTTTAAAAAATAAATGTACAGCTGGAATTGTGTATTTAAGGTAATCGACGATTTGAGTTGTTCATCGGTTAAAACAATAAATATTCCAATTTTATTAAGCAATTAATTCTGAATGATTGGCAACGGCAATTTTAATCATTATCCTAAAATATACAGATATTATTGGCTTTAACAACTACTATATTTTGTTTTATTTTTATTCAAACAATGTTTATAATTGGAATTGGAGCGATATTGGTTTTGTCACTTTTTCACTCATTTGAGTGCCAATATATGCATTTGGAAAAAGTATTTTTTTTTATGAAATTGATAAATGGAAAGTTATATATATCTAAATTTATTTTTAAATTGATTATAATATTATTTTAGATTTTTTAAAAGTCTTCATTACAAAAAAAAAAAAAAAAAACAGATGATACGGTCCATGGGTAGAGTGATGGGGGGTCTTAAGCTCCCGAGCCCCCCAGTTCCGGCGACTATGCTTGTGACGCATAGCTTAAGAAGCACTGGCTTAACATACTATATAATATAATTTGTCATTATGATAATATTAGGTAATGAGATGAAGGATTAATAATATAATTTGTTAATGGTCCCTAAAAGATTTATTTTGTCTGTGCGAGCGTACACCTTGTAATACCACGCTGATCTGTTTAATTACTTTATGTTTTTCATTTACGATAATTTAGATAGAATTAATTTTTCGTAGAAGCCCCTTGAATCTACGCAACTGATACAGTCTGTATGTTCTGGCGAAGCCTATCCTAAATAACCTCAAGGGTCATAGAGAAAACCTGAAAATCAAGAAGGACTAGGAAGAGAATTCAATTTCAACTAAACTCAATGCGAAGCCAAGCGCCTTAGCTAGTAATAATGTTTGTGGGCCGAGATGTACCAAAAACTAATCAACGCTTCATTTTGTTAAAGTAATAGTAGGTTTTCAATTTTATTTCAATGGATTGAACTGTGTAGAAAAAGTGGTGAACGAAAAAAAAAGTTAACATACAATAAGGGGCCAAATTATGGTATTATACTCATTTGAAAAATTATATCATCGTATTTATATATATTATATATATATATATTATATCATCATTATTTCATAGGTTTTTAAGGGTTTATCTTACTATTGAATTCATAATATCGTTTCAATTGTTATATTTATAGGTTTATTAGCTTAGGATAATACAAATTCAATTATACAAATAGGTACAATTTCAATATTTAGTGAATCCTTCCTTTCGTGTGCTGTGGGATGCTGGCAGTGCATTTTTTGGCTATTACTTGAAGTGTAGGTGTATTGTGCCATGCTTTAATAATATTTTCTATGAAATTCCTTTTAGTAATTTTTTTATCCTTGCAAATTTCTTTATTTAGGGTCGCCCGAGGGGTGAACCACGATTGGAATTAGGTGTACACGTCTTTGGAATTATTTTAGAATTCATTAGATAATGCACCTTCATCTATTGTCTTATACTTGGAAATCAAAGTGGAAGTGGAAGTAGGTGTACACGATATTAGGTAGCGATTCACCCCTCGGGGCCGGCTATACATTTTCGATCGGGTTGAGGTCTGACGAGTTGCCAGGACAGTCCAAAACTACTAGATTTTATGAAAAATTTGAATAAAATAAATTTACTTGATAAAAATAATTTAAGTATAATCATTTGGCCACCCACTTTAATATACATATATACATCATCCGCACGCACTAAGTGAAAAAATCGCACTTTTTGGCCTTTGGACGAGACCTCATGTCAAAACCGTCACGTTCTAAAATTCAACCTAAATGTATACTACAATACAATTTGTGTTTTGATTGAGACCATGGGTTCTGTAGTATTTATCTGAGGACTGTTTGAAATTGCGCTTGCCGCGAAACTGATTCCAATACTTTTTCTGCTTCGCATTGGATAAAGTAAAAAAAAATAAACTGCAACGGATCGTTGCTAACCTTTATCGAAAGTCATTTGAAATATCAATATGTTTACTCCTTTATTATTAATCAGATATCACTGGCTATTTGCGATCCATGTTTAAAATAAAAAAATAAGGAATTTTTTTTTTTTTTAAATACTATCTTACTCTAGAGTGAAGTAAGTACTTTAAAATATAATTTTATGAAAAATTTTATTTAACCTTTTTTGTGGTCCCCGTGGTCCTTAATTAGCATATTAAATTTTATCAAAATTGGTTAAGTCATTTTCAGGATATTTAGAAAAAACTAAAAAAGTTCTAAATTAAGCTACTAATTTTTTTTTTTTATAATGATACTGATACAAGAAGTTGCACCAAGAAGGTACAACCTCTGTAGTCCGTGGTGGACCCTTGTAACGTGAAGATAAGGGGAGATTTAGGGATTGAGTAGCAGTCGAAGGTATCTATGGGTGCTGGTCTTGAAAGATTGAAGGTTATAAGTTGCTGGAATGACGGTCGGGGGAAGAGAGTTCCAGTCTCTAGATGTCGTAGGGATAAATGAATTGGCGAATGCGTTTGTTCGATTAGTATCCAGTTTAAGTGCGTAGGGGTGTTGAGTTTTAGAAAATCGTGTATTTCGCGCAAATGAAGCCCTTGGTGGGATTATCGATTTAATTTCGTCAGAACAAAAGCCATGGTAATATCAAAAAAGGGAAAGGGCGGAGACAGATCTACGATGGGTTAGGGAGTCGAGAGTGTCAGTTAATGTAGGATCGCCTATCAGTCTGATAGCTCGCCTCTGAATTGCGTCTAAGGTATTAAGAGAATACTTGGGGGCCCCTCTCCACAAACGCGAGCAATATTCAAGACAGGGGCGAATTTGAGCCTTGTATAATATAAGGAGTTGAGTGGGGGTGAAAAATCGTTTGGTTTGGAAAAGAAAGCCAAGCTTACATGCTGCAGCTTTTGCTACTGAGATAATATGGTCATTCCAAGAGAGGTCAGAACCTAAGGTGACACCTAACAATGATATTTTATTACGAAATTCCAATGAGCTCGAATCAAAAGAAATGTCCGGAAGGTTCCTATCTGCGCGCCTAGAAATTAGGCAGCATTGTGTTTTGCCAGCATTAAAGTTTACCAAGTTGACTTTATTAGTGTGTACTTTACTAATGTTCGCGGCCTGAAATGTACCAAAAACTAATCTTAATTTTTGTTAAAATAATTGTGGGTTTTAAATTTAATTTCAATCGGTTGAACGGTGTGGAAAAAAGCGTGGACGAAAAAAACGACCACACACACACACATCCATCCATCCATCCGCACAGACTAAATGAAAAAATCGCACTTTTTGGCCTCTCGACGAGACCCCATGTAATTTTTGGCAAAACCGTCACGTGATAAAATTCAACCTAATTGAATACTACAATTTGTGACTTTAATTGAGTCCATGGGTTCCGTAGTCTTTACCTGAGGAGCCTTTGAAGTCGCGCTTGCCGCGAGACCGATTACAATAATTTCCCCATGCTTCGCATTGGATAAAGTAAAAAAAAAATAATAATAATAATAATAATAAACGAATCCCTTTGGGAAAATAATTCAAATTATCATTTAATGTAGCATACTCTGTTCAATAAAATATTTTCAGATGCACTTAATCCACTCATGTGTGATAACAAGATCAAAACGTTCCCCCGCGTGACGTTACTGGAGTCTTCATGAACTAGATAATTGATTAATGTTAAATGTATAAATTCTTTGTTGTTGTTTTTTTTCATTTTAAAATAATCATTGAGAATATATTCACTACTTTTATGTCAACGTGATGACATAAATGCGCTAATACGCATCAATCAATCATCTTTTTTTAAACTTATGAAACTGAACTTTAAATATAATTTCAAAAATTTGAATATGAATCAAAGTGCCTTGAGAGAGATTCACGCTCAAATCTTCTTATATAAAGGTACACACGATTATACATATTTATACGAGCACGACATTCCTCCTATATACCCGTATACATCAGAGAAGTTATGTTCCAAATAGTATGGTTAGTTCTTGGATGGATAAGGGTATAATCGAGGGCTGAACCGCGACCTAATATCGTGAACACTTACTTCCACTTCCACTTTCATTTCCAAGTAGAAGACAATAGATGAAGGGGCATTATCTAATGAATTCCAAAATAATTCAACATAATTCCAAAGAGGTGTAAAGCTAATTCCAATCGCGGTTCACCCCTTGGGTATAATACACTAAGTGTTGGCTTATTATACCGGACAAAGCCCAGTAGTAGCTATTTGATCATTTCTATTAGTGATCCCCCTAAACCCCTTTTGGGCTCAAAATATTAAAATGTTCTATCGCTAACATTTTAACTTAGAAGATTCTGATCCAAATAGGACATTTCATAAAAATACATTCAGTCGTTTTTATGCCAATTGTGAACAAAATTTGCGCGGACAGACATAGAATAAACAGACATAGACATGAATTTTGTTGAGGTTATTTTCTTTCATAAGTTTCCATCATCCTAAACGGGGGTTCGGTTAAATGAAATTCGCAGGAAAGGCGAAGTTGTGTCCCTTCTGAAAACTGCTGAAAGATTTTAAGAGTAGGATGAGGGAAGCAACGGGTTTAGGGCAGACAGACTGTAGGATTTGCGAAATTCAAGGAGCTTCTACGAAATACTTGAAAAATTAATTCTACTTAAATTATAGTAAATGAAAAACATAAAGCAATTATACAGATCAGCATGGTATTAGAAGGTGTACGCACACACAGAAAAATAAATCTTTTAGGGGCCATTAAAAAGTTATATTATCAATCTTCCATCTCATCACCTATATTATCATGATGACAATTTATGTTATATTAGATCAAGAGCCCACGCCTGCCAGACCTTCGTTATTTTATAAAAGCTGAAAGTTTTTCTGTGCATGTCCCCTATACAGGTAAGAACGACCAGCGAATATAGAGTTTGGGTTGTGGTTACTTTGGCAGGTAACAGGTAATAAAGGTGTATAAAATAGTACTTTAAATTCGTTAAAGTATAAAGCTCAATTTTTTATATTTTCTTCGGGATAACTTTTAGAAATCTCGTCATCCATTGCCGGACACTTATGACAGTTGCTACCCCCGCCAGACACCCCTAAACTTTAATAAATTATAATTATACTTTCGTTATAATGTAAAAGATAAATTTTATATATGTTACTTGGCGACCTATAAAAAAATGTTACCTCAATAGGCGGATAGTTTTAATGGTTTTTACATAGATTTTTGACATTTCGGTTATTATTGATAACCATTGGTGAAGACATGGAGGAATCGACTTAAAATCAAACATAACCATCGATTCTTATCTAATACTAAAGGAATAACCTTATTGCATTCCATTTTTGTTGTTTTGACTATTAATGACAACTTCTACTGAAAACGTGGAAGAATCGACTTAAAATCAAAAAGACTAAATTCTTTTATGGCAAACCACTCAAGCTTGAGTTTCTTAAAGTTTAGGGGTGTCTGGCAGGGGGTAACAACTGGCATAAGTGTCCGGCAATGGATGACGAGATTTCTAAAGTTATCCCGAAGAAAATATAAAAAAATTGAGCTTTATACTTTAACGAATTTAAAGTACTATTTTATACACCTTTATTACATGTTACCTGCCAAAGTAACCACAACCCAAACTCTATAGTAGCTGGTCGTTCTTACCTGTATAGGGGACATGCACAGAAAAACTTTCAGCTTTTATAAAATAACGAAGGTCTGGCCGTCGTGGGCTCTTGGGCTATATAAACCAGTGCTTCTTAAGCTATGGGTCGCGAGCATAGATTGTGAAAAAATTCGAAATATCTTTATGTTTTCGTAGGTATGTCTGGATAGTAACTGGTCGTTATAATTCCAAAATGGCATTACTAACTTGGCCTCTCAGCTTTCATTTAATGAAAATCATGTTAGAAAAAGATGGATCAAAACATATTTAAGTAAACCCGAAGATACCAACCAGGTCCGTTCCTGGCCAATTGTGTGCTCTGGTGGAAGTTATGATTTGTCGCTCTTACGCAAAATACTAGAAAATAACGCAACTGGAATGGGTCTTATCCACCAGTGTCTTAACGAGGGTATGAAGCGCCTGTGGAAAGTGTCTACCTTGCGCCTCTCCGTAACCCAATAATATTTATGATAGAAATAATGACAAAAAAATAGAAATTGTAATGTAACCAGTTAAATTTGACTAAATCCAATATCTTAAATACTATTCACCTCATCAAAATGAGTTGGCTGTATATACAATAATGTATTTGTATGAATAAATAATCTTTAAGCAGGGCCGTTGTGACTTATTTCAGGTAGTTTAGATTGGGGGTTCATCCAACCAAGCCCACCCCTGGCGCCGCCACTGCTAATTAGAAAAATACGAAATGAACTCATAGGAGATGGCCGTCAAATTTTAAACATAATGAAAAATATTCATTAACAAGGACGCCTATAAGGTAGGAAAGTACGCTCCAGAGGCGTCTTTTGGTTGCATAAATTCAAGCGGACATCTTCCCTAGACTATTCTTTATATATAGTAGTAAGTACCTGGCCTTAGTTAAAAGCAAATTATTAATATTATTTTAGACTTTGAATTCATGTAAAAAGGTCGAATTTTATTTGAAGTCTAATTTAAAATTTTGGGACTCTTGGATTTGCGGACAATAAAGTTCGTCGCCCTTTCCCAACATATATACAATGGAACAATTTGTCTCATCAAAATTCCAGACGACCTTTCTCTTCGATTAGGTCTCTCTGGCTTATACTAGTAGAGATATTTTATCGAAAATAAATTTAAAAAATATTTTCTTCAAATTCTTGATTTTAAAACTAATTTTAATTTTCTGGCCGGGACATTACAAGTCCGCCCATCTAGCTTGAGCGTCTTGGTGTTTTGCACCATCTGAACCACCCTGTAGGCACAGCCCTGATACCAGCTAAAAACATCAAATACAATTATTTTTTTTCAAAAATCCTTATAAATAAACTATAATATTATAGTTTTATTTTCATTTCCAATTTTACTTCAAAGTCACGTGTAAGTACTCAAAAACCCCGTGACTAGCGAACCGCAGTTTGCCTACTTCTGGTCTAGAACTATATAATTAATTTAGATAACAATAATTGTAAAATATCGCTGCTTTTGGTTTGATAGTTGAAGCAATACGAAATTTAAAATTCTTATTGCTATAGGGAACACTTTAAATTTATCGTGGTACTATAAAAAGAGTCCACAGTCGTAATTCAAAAGCAAGTTTAAACAGACCCAAAACTGTAAAATCTCTCTGTCGAATTGGAAAAAAGGGGAATAAATATTCAACAATAAGTTAGAAAATAAAAAACAATGTTTTACCTCACAAATGTTAATTTAATCATTAAATCTATCTATTCGAAGAAAGATTTAGGTTGTCGAGAGTATAACAGAGTTGATGACATAAAAATATTTTATTTTTTTATTTTTATCTTTTATTCTTTGGCCGTTTTCAAAATTTTTTTAACAAGCTAAGAAAACATTTATAATAAAGATTTTCCATAATCTATAGATGAATTATTCTTAAAATAAGTAAATTCAGCATCAATCTAACATATATCTGAATTCATAAGTAATGATGTCATTATTATTGTATTACTTAATGCATAATCACTTATTTTACATTTTTTCCTTATAAATCTGTCTTCAGTTATCATTTTATAAAATTGTTTGAATATCTTCAACTTTGATATCAATTCTTTTGTAGTTCTGACCAGGGACGGACTTGGAATCATGCGGACTACGCGGCCGCAGAAGAAGCCAATTGAACTGGAGGCGGCAAATTTATGGTCATTAGTCCATTATAGGTATAGGTACTAGACCAGGGCTGTCCAACCCATGGCCCGCGGGCCGCATGGGGCCCAGCATTGCAATGAGTGTGGCCCAACATAAAATCATAAACTCCCATAAAACATTGAGATTTATATGCAGAGATATATTTATTCCCTTTTTCGAAATATGAATGTACATTTGTACAATACGTGAAGGTTTTTTCAAGAATAAAATTCACTAAAAGCAAAATTATAAGCTCAACTAATAAGATAAAAAAATAATGAAGTTTAGAATTTTTATTTTCATTTTTTTAAATATTTATTATTTCAGCAATTTATATGCTACAACACCAATCAAGTCTAAAGTTACCATTCTAGTACAGAAGGGTTTGGGGTTTTCTAGAACATTCACAATTAATTGATCATTTCTCTCCAGAACTAAAACTTGTCTGGACTTGTCTTTTAGATCTTTGCAAGTTCTTACATGTCAATAGATAATGAATGGTCATGGATTATTATTTCCGTGACCCTATTAAAACTTAAATTATTTCTATTTCTTTAATCCCATTCGATTTAAACCAGGGCTGTCCAACCCGTGGCCCAATATAAAGTCCTAAAATTCATTAAAACATTGAGATTTATATATAGATACTAGAAAACACCCAATAATTTGGCCTGATAATTTTTTTCTCTAAAATAAGAAATCTAAAAATCTACTGTGAAGTTTTCGAAAAATAAAAGTGCTAATTTTTAAATTTTGAACCTAGAACTATTATAGATTTCAAGATTTCCGAAAAAATAATTATCATTTTGGTCTATTTTAGACTCCATTTTCATTAGAAATAATTTTTTCTACTTGTAAACTTTCTCGATTTAATGTTCTAGAATCTAGAACAATAAATAGATACCGATCTGAAAGAAAAATTGATTATTGTCTCTTTATTAGAATTTTATATTAATTATCTATCCAGGTAAAAATATTATTATAAACAAATACTAATACATAAAATCACTTTTTGTAAGTATGTAGGTATGTTTTCACATACCATTTACAAAAAGCTATTTGCAAGTATATAATTTACGGAAAGTAAAATTAGAAGCTCACTATGAGCTAAAAAAATAAAAAAGTTATTATTTCTACATTATTAACTTATCTTTTTTGAATAACAAATATCAATAGAATTAAAATATTTTATCCGCGGTCCAAAACATTTTTTTTTCAAATGTGGCCCGTGTAAGCCAAAAAGGTTGGACACCCGTCCTTGAAGTGGGGACGCCAAAATATTATTCGCTTACACTTAAGAAATTTCTATAACCGACCCTGGTTTTGATCTAACAGAAAATCATTTAATTATATTAAAATTTTGGTTTAGTTGTATATATGATATCTTTAAGATTGTTATGGATTTTACCTATCTATAACTTAAACCTCTGAATGTCAGTGTGGATTTGAAATTAAACAAAGCATTACTAAAATATCTCCAATTCCCGTTTTATATTTTCTTTCCTATGTGTTTCCTGGCACCAGAAATGTTGTCTGCATAAAACAATACTAAATTTAAATTCCAAGCGTTCGTTGGTTGTTTTTGGCTAATTCTGAGTTATAGCTTTAAACCCGAATGCTAAAGCATGGCAGGGCGGCGCTAAGGCGTAAAAGGAGGTGAGTGATAATGTTAAAATTAATTCACCTTGTGACCTCGTAATGGTAATTGATTTATCTCTTTTGTTTATGATTTCTTGTCAGATTAGTTAGTCAACAATCAGACAAAATTAGATAAGAAGGAAAAAGAAAACGCAAATCATCGCCTTTAGATAATTTTCACATTCTTTGTTATAGAATAAACTATTTATGTTACTATCTATCTTTATTTAATCTTTGCGAATTTCCCTTCCATTTATGAAATTGTTCCATTATTAATCCCTTAATTTTGTGTATATTTTCTGTCAACTGTATATAAAGAAGAGAAACTTTTACAATAGAACAGTTTTCTTTACATGAGCAGTGAAGTTTGTAAATAGAAAATAAGGCTATTCTTATAAATAAAACCAGTAGGAAATACACCTCAGCAGTAAAATAAAGATTAATAAGTATTTTCAAGTTAGATTACCAATGATTTATTTAAATTTCCTATCACATCATTTTGGACTCATACTGAGAGTTGTTTTTAAGTTTTGATTGATTCTACTAAGTGCATTTATTAATAGTACATTTATTTATTAATACTACATTTATTAATAACTAAATGTTCAGAAAAATGTGTGGAAGCTTTTAGTTGGTTTTTGCGATTAGTTACAGTATGAAGAGTGTGATTTTTTTATTTTTTAAGAAATTAAAAAAACAACTAAATATTCTGGCAAGTTAAAAAATAGATTCACCTAAATTTTTGCTCAATACTTATTCGTAACTTCAGTTTTATGACTTTCCTAGGCACTTTTTCACTGGAATAAATTCCCTACTTCTGAACATTTTTACTTAATCCTTAACGAAGCATATGGGGAAAGTATTGTCTCGAGCAAAGTCCGACTTCAAAGAGTCCTCAGGTAAAGATTACAGAATCTATAGTTTCAACCAAAGTCACAAATTGTTGTATTAATTCAGGTTGAATTTAAGATCTTGAAGGTTTTGCCAAAAATTACATGGGGTCTCATCAAAGCCCAAAAAGTGTGATATTTTCGATTTCTTTTTTTCGTCGACGATATTTTCCACATCGTTCAACTGATTGAAATAAAATTGAAAACATACAATTGTTTTAACAAATTTTAACTCTGATTAGTTTTTTGACACATCGCCACACGAACATTAGTACTTTATTGTAGTGCTTTTTTAGTTTTTTCTAAATAAATTGAAAATGGCTTAACCAATTTTGGAAAAATTCACTAATCTATTTAAGTACCTTGAGACCTCAAAAAATGTTATATAAATTTTTTAATAAAATTGAACTTAAAGTATTTTAATCTACAGTAAAATATTACTTTAAATTTTTTTATAATTTTCTTGATACAAGAAGAAATTGCACCGCAAATGTTCAACCTCTGTAGTCCGCGGTGGACCCTTGTTTCTTGGAAATAAGAAGAGATTTAGGGATTGGGTCGGATTTGAATGTATTCGTGGATGTGTGTGTTGAAAGATTGAGGGTTATATGTTGCTAGGAAGACGGTCGGAGGAAGAGTTCCAGTATCTAAATGTCATAGGGATAAACGAGTTCGTTTGTTCGGTTAGTAAAATATATTTATTTGTTTGGTTTAATATATAGCTCATTTAACCTTGATTTAGTAAGAATGATTAGACTTTTCTCTGTAAAATGCTAAATTTGAGAAGAAATTTTATAAGTAGCAATAGCTATTTTATAAGTAGCTATAGCGACTGCGTAGTTATCGTATCCGTTACCTTTGCTAAAGATCTGGAGGAATCGACAGAAAATAAAAAAAAAGGGATCAATTTTCATCTAATATTTGAGGAAATACCAGTCTTTATTGCATTTTTGAAGTTCCGATTATTATTAGTAACCATTGCTGAAGACATGGAGGAAAAGACTTAAAATCCAAAATAGTTACTAATAAAGATCGAAACGTCAAAAATCCAATGTAGAATTGTTATTCCTCAAGTAGTAGATGACAATCAATGACTATTTTTGATTTCAAGTCAACATAGACTTCAAAACAGCCACTGATTAATAATAAAGTAATAAACATATTAATATTTCAAACGACTGGATAAAGTCTAGCAACGATCCGTTGCAATTTTTTTAAATGCTATCGAAATTAGAAAGACGCAGATCAAGAAGACGCAGTTCCTATGATCTTGTAAATTAGAGATGAGGAGAAAGTGATCAAGCAAAAGAATGGATATGAACAGATCTGTGGTCTTGTAGGTTTGAAGTTTATAAATGTCTATAAAGATGGAGGTCGAGGAAGAGTTCGAGTTCTTTGAAATTAAATACCTCTAAATGAATAATTTTGAATATATTTTTAGCTGAATTAAAAAATATCAAAATGATTAGCTTGATCGTGAAATTTTTTCTATATTTTTATATTTCTTTTTCTTATTATTTGGTCGTTTTAAAAAAATTATTCTAAGTTAACACGCTAAGAGCTAAGAGAAACTTTATAATAAATATAAATAGACTCTGATTAATTTTCATAATTAATAGATAAATTATTCTTAAAATAAGTTAATTCAACTATCAGTCTATATCTGAATGGTTAAGTAATGAAGTAATTATTATTACATTATGCTCAAAACATCGTTTAGCTTTTTATAATTACTAATATTACATAATATAATTACACTAATAATCCCTATGTTCTGTATTGAATGGATAGTGTTATATATTAACTATCTATTATCAACCATTTATAATAGGATTGTCTAGCATATACGTGTCTATATAATGTGATTTGTTTATAATTATACTCCAAAATATCTCAATATTTAAAGAGAACATTCACATTCTTGGAAATGGCAACTTTCGATTACTGTTGTGATTTTTTCTTATGTACCAAGTAGTGCGTGATAACGTCTTTCTATTATCCGTTACAGTTACAACAGGTGAATTTTAAAGCAGGGAAGACAGTAAATCAAAATCGAGAATTCTCTTATTGTTTTGTGTTTTCCATACTTTAATATTATTAAAAATTTATTTGATATGTTGGAAAACTATATACAGTTAAAATCGCGAAAACACGAAACTGAGGGGACCGAAATATTTATTCGTGTTAAAGAATTTCATGTTAAACATATTGCATTGCATACAAAAAAATGTATACTCACCAAAATTACATTTATTATAGTATATCATATTAGATAAATCACATTTGTATTAAATATTTTGTACATACATATGTATGTATCTATACATTTAATAAAAAACAATAAAGTGAATAAAAATATTAATAAAAACTTAATTAGCTTTAATATATGTATGTAATTAAATTTTTTATACAGGGTGGGGCATAAAGATCTCCCACATTTTGAAGAGGTGTAAAAAAATGAAACAATTTAACTAGAAAAAAAACTGAATATATTTTTGAAAAGAATAAATTTTTTTTTAATGTGTTTTAAACACTATATTAGACAAAAAAAGGGGCGGGTCAAAAATGAAAATTCTAGCCCTTTCGACCAAACTCAAACAAATTTTGTATATATACATCTTTATGCCCCCACCCTGTATAAAAACAAATGAAAATTTATTGGTTTTTGGAAAATAACATATTTTGTTCATTCCCAAAAGCGAAATCTTTTTGTGTTAAGCGATTTTTATTTGGTGTTAAAAGAAAAAAAATATATGAAAATACCTAGTATTTTGTCGGGACCGCATTATTATTTCGTGTTAACCGATTTTTCATGTTAAGCGTTTTCGCATTAAACGATTTCCACTGTATTAATTCTTAAAAAAGTACAAATAAATTTATCATAGTATAATTACTTATTTATTTTTAATGATAAAAGAGATATTTAGATTGAATAATTTTAGATTAAGCACCAAATAATTCCGAAGTTAAACCATTATATCTCTTGGAAAGATTACTCAATAAAAAGCCTCTATTAAAAGGAAAATTGTGCTTTTTTCCCAAATTATTAATTTTTATTGAATGCGTGTCGAGTTGGAGTACTTGTACTCCAACTTGGCAGGCAATAGAAAGCCAGACATCGTGGCAAAGGATGCGTCGGGTGTGGTTTGGAAGTCCAAATCGTCTCCGCGCTTGCAGGACTGGGTGTTGCCCACCGAAACAAAATAGAAAAATATAGGGGCAACTCCAGTCTGGTGGACAATATTGCGGAGCGATTTGGCGTCGGGCGGGCTCGGTCAGGGTCGAGGCCATCACATTCTCGTGGAAGGGAGTGTGGTGGCATAAAGTGGTAGGGCCCTCATCGCCCTGGGTATATCGCAAAAAACAATAAACAATTTGACATATAGGGCGATGAGGGGATCTCTCCTTAATTTTTACACTTTCAGCAGAAGAACATATAGAGCGGGTGGCGTATGATTATTAATTGTAAATACAAAAAAAAAAAAAAAAAAGAAATGTGAAATGTGAGTCAGGATTAATCCTGGCTCTCTCATCCACCCGCTCTGAATCTGAATTTATTTGTTCTGAAGCTGAAGGTGTAATGAACTTTATATTTGTAAGCTGAAGGTCTAATGAACTTTAACTTTGTAAGAGGCGGCCTGATCCTCGGAGGCCCAATAAACAAAATATAAAATTCTAGGTGGTGTTTTTTAAAAACATTGCAAATTTTAATCATTTGGCATATTTTGTCAGCAAACAATTCGATCTAGAAACCTTTTTTTTTTTTTTTTTTTTTTAATGCAATCGAATGCAAGAAGGGGTGCACCAGTAAAGATGCAGCCCCTATGGATCTCGAAAGACCCTTGCATTACCGAAGAGAAGAGAAAGTTGATTAAGTGAGAGGGTGTAGACGTAGGTGTCTATGCACTCCGGTTTTGAAGGTTTGAAGATTATAGGTGCTGGGAAAGATAGAGGCTGGAAGAGAGTTCCAGTTCCTTGAAGTCATGGGGATATATGTATTGGCGAATGAAGTGGTCCGGCACTTTTCTAATTTAACCGCGAAAGAGTGTTGGGAGTCGGCAAAACGCGTGCTACGTGCAAAGCATGCTTTGGGGGGAATTATTGATTTTATCTCATCAGAGCACCTGCCGTGATAGTATCTATAGAAAAGGGAAAGGGCAGAGACATCTCTTCGATGAGCCAGCGAGTCGAGGGAGTCGGTGAGGGTAGAATCGTCAATTAGCCTGACGGCTCGTTTCTGAATTGCATCCAGGGTAGCAAGAGAGTATTTTGAGGCCCCTCTCCACAGATGAGAGCCGTATTCGAGACAGGGGCGGATTTGGGCCTTGTAGATGGTGAGAAGTTGTGGGGGTTTGTAAAATCGCTTGGACCTGAATAAGAAGCCAATCTTCCTTGCTGCAGATTTCGCCACAGAGGAGATGTGTTCATTCCAAGACAGGTCAGATGCGACAGAGACGCCCAGCATGGATAGGCTGTCACACATTTTTAGGGTATTCGAATCGAAGAGAATATCAGGGAAATCTTTATTTTCGCGCCTAGAAATTAGACAACATTGAGTCTTGTTTGAATTGAAGTTAACTAAATTTTGTGAGCCCCATTTATTCAGTTTGTGTTATTCAAACTGAACTTGTCAAAAAGGTGCAGGTTATTATTACAAACTTATCTGTCGAATTTCAGAGCTTAAGCATGCATGTACAGGGTGATTCACAACGAGTGTAAAAAAAATCTTGAAAATTTTTTGGGGATATCATTTTGAGCAAAAAATGTCTTTTCTTTTTTTTTAATGATATTGATGTGAGAAGGAGATACACCAGAAGGTCCATCCCCTAAAGGCATGTATGGGATGGCTCCTCCATCGTGAAAAGAACAGAGTAGAAGGAAAGAAGCCGGGATCACGAGCCAAATCTCAAAGTTAGATATAGTCCAATTTACTCGGTTTTTAGAGGCTTCGAGCAGTGGTAAATTCTCCGCGCGATAAATTAGGTTAAATTTATCTCCCACTTAATTTTATTTCCAGACCCTATACTTATTGAAAAAATGTCTGTGTATAGCCGGGAATCGAACCCGAAACCTCCGGGTTGCCAGCCAGTTATGCTGACCATTACACCAGAGAGGCGGACATTATTTATTTACATAAGAGTCCTTTTTAAATTACATAAAATACGACTGATCAAATAAAAATATTCTCACAAAAACTGCTTGAAATTTAGGGCGTATGGTCAAGCTCATGGGGTCTTTAATTTGAGCACGGTTAAAAATATCCTTGGCATATTAGCTTTTACTAAATAATGTTTGCAATATCTCCCATGTATGAAAAAGAATTGGAAAAGGAATGTCTAATAAGGTAATTATTTGATATGGACAAAACTCCCTACTATAAAAACGAATTATTAAGCAAAAACAAATAATCTATTTATACAATGCGAGATCTCGGGTAAACATACTATAATATACAGGTACATTTACAATATCATTTAGAAAAGCGCCACGCCCAGCTGCATATCTTCTTTAGGTATATTTGAAAGATAGTAAAACTAAATTTATTTAAGTGCATGTTTCTAATAGGCATTTTTAATTTTAATAATAAGTATATCAAATATTTTTTTTTTTTATTCAAAAATAGACAGAAAAATGAATAAATTAGAATACATTTAATAATTTCATTAACCGTCAGTCCGCGTAAAATCATCTTCGCTTTACTGTTGAGGACCGAGGCGCACTATGTAAGTTTGATTGATCTGATGGTGAAATGTCTGTAAAAGAGTTTTAGAAAACGTTCACCATGAAAGATGCAATTTTCAATATTGCTTCTGCATGAGATGAACTTCAAGAGACAAATCTTAAAAATGGGTGGAATAAACTCTGACCTGAACCTAAATGACAGCGAACCCAAGGAAACTAAGAATGTTAGTGTAGACCAGGGCTTCTTAAACTTTTTTCATTTGCGACCCCATTTTGACTAAGAAATTTGTCGGGACCCCATTATCTATATAAGAGACCAGATTAATTTGCAGTAACGCTAACGTAATGCTGCCGACAGGGAGCGCTGATGCCGTCGGTATATTTGAGGCAAATTTGAAATGTAATTGTAATTTGAAGTCGAATTTTGAAATGAAAGACTCCAATTGATTTTAAATTAAGAAACATTAAATATATTTATAATTATTCCTCCCCCCCCTCATCACTAAAAATTAAATATTCAATTCGCTTTTCTTTGCGCACAGAAAAAGAAATTATAATCACATATTATTTGATTTATATTTTATATATAATTTGTTTATTTTTTAATAATTTGCCACTTTTTTATAATTTTTAAAATCTAAATTTTGTTATTCTTATTTTTTGATTTTTACAAAATTAAACGACTTAAGACACGCATGCCCGAGTTTCTCATGACAATACTAGAGCAGCCTGTCATACAAACAACATCTGATCTCTTTTAAATATTTTTTAGCCGATCCCAAATTTTAAAAAATGATATAATATAATTCTCCTCCTCACACGATCCCAGTTATTTAAATAAATCTATTTCCACACAAAAAATATCACAAAGCTGTAGATTATAGGGAAAAAATACTTCCAGATTCATATCTAGAGCCTCATTTCTGTAGCTGTGTCAGGACGAAAATGAGGCGAAACTTTTAAGAGACTATGTATTTTCGGGAGCTTATAGGTATACATTTGTAGTGTGGTTTTTTAAGAGGAATACAATTTTTGGACCAAGACGCCACCCGCCATGGCACCAGCCCGGAGCGCCGAGTTTCGAGGGCATGCCGAAGTCACGCACGAAAAGCTCGTATTAAATTTATATATAAAGTTTATACTATTTATACTATAAACCATAATTTTTACTAGCAAATCATAAATAAATGTTTAGAGAAGCAAATCTTTATAAAAATACCTATTAAAATAATTGTATCATTAATTAAAACTACATAATCACAATTAATATATCTAAATAATGAAATGGATCTGCTTGTTTCTTATTAAATAAAGAATCAAACACAGGAGTTTGTCATCTTAATATTTTTTTCAAATTTATTCTGTATTTTGATCTTATAATCCCAATGTGGGGGGCTTAAAAATAAATTATAAAAATCTGAATATTTGTCTCGTCGGAAACAATATTATATCGGACCTAATATTGAAGGAATAGAAGAAGATATCGGGGGTGGAAAAATATAAATGTTTGGGAGTAATTTTTAGTAAAGATGGAAATAACCGAATGGAAGTAAACGAAAGGATTATTAAGGGTAGAAAGATAACAAGGGTCTTTCACTCAGTTTTATGGGATAAAATGATTAGGAGATCCATGGAAAACTATACCACCCTCATTCGTAGTGTTACTATCTTTGGGGCAGAGATATGGGATATTGGAGTTAGAAACCGAGGCCGACTTTTACCCACTGAAATGGATTTCCTAAGAAGTTGTGGGTTGACGAGAACTGATAGAGTTTGAAACGAAGAGATAAGAAGACGATGAACATGGACGGGGATCTTATTGACGAAATCAAAAAAAAAAAATAGTTTAGTTTGGACAAATAAAAAGGATGAACGAAGAACGAATCCCAAATAAGGCTCTAGAATGGATCCCCACTGAAAGACGAAAAAGAGGTCGAGGGTGGACTAGGTGAACGAGACTATAAGTTGCAAAAATCTCGAAATTATCGATGTCTGGGACTGTGAACCATGAAAACTGGGAACGGAGAAGCGTCACGGCAGAAATACGAAAGAAGAAGAAGAAGAAGAATAATCCACATTGCTGAGAACGTCGCTTCACATAAATGAATATATCTAATACAAAATGCCGATTTCTCAAATTATTAATTAAAAAAGTAAAGGGAGTTTAGTTTCACAATGAATCATTCATTGTAAAACTACACTCCCTTTACTTTATTAATTATAATCATGTTTCACCTAAAACCCACGCAGCTTTCCCTAAGTAAAATTCTCAAATTATTGAAAAAAGAATGACCGATATACCTCGAATTCACTAAACATTAATTTTTGGCCACTTAGTATTATAATTTTTTCATTGATCATTGTTGCCTTATGTTTCGCTACCTCAAAATTCTATTTCGGGGGATCGTGATACATATAGTTTAAGAAAGACTGGTGTAGACGAAATTATGCAACTGTGCAATAATGTACCGAATGCTGAAGACAGAACGCCAGGAGAACTAACAGAGTGATTGGAATATGATAAATTGACTGAGGCTTTGACATTTTGAACGACGATTAAATTGTTCCAGTGTGATTGACTTCGAAGAAGAAATTACGAAAGCGAGTGTTATATTTTGAATGAAAAAACTACGTTAAGCCATAGAGAAGCAGAAACAATTTCCACTCTTACTCCAATTTATTTTATAAAAGGGTGCTGATATTTCACAATAATTTAGCAACAGTCTGGGTTTGTAATAATTTTCTCCTTTTATTTTATATTCATTAGCAAATCTATATATATATATATATATAATTAAGGTTTTGTCTGTACATTGCTCCAAAAGACGCCAAATTTTGGTTGCACACGTTTCAAGCAAAGTTATGAACGAAAACACCCTCAACAAAATTCCTGTCTGTCTGTATATATATATGTCTGTATGTATGTATGTCTGTTTCCGTCGTTTCCGAAAAGTTGCTCACGATTCACGTAAAAATGGCTGAAGGGATTATTATAAAATTTCATATTTTAACCAGATGTTTTCTAACTTACGTTTTTAGCTATATAACGTTTCGATATTTCGAACCCAGAAGGGGGTTTGGGGGGTGCACGAATGAAAATTATCAAATAACTCCTAAACTATTAACCCAACGGCAAATTTTATAATAAACAAAGTTGTAGGAGATATGATTTCTGACAACTTTTATTTAAAAAATTTCCCGAAAAAACCACCCAAAAAGGGGGTAGGGTGAAAAAATGTAAATTCTTGCCCTTAGAGCAAACTCAACCAAATTTTGTATACATAATCTCTGGGCCTCTAGAGAGCTAGAAATGCAAAAACTAACCACCCAAAATGGGGAGGGGGGTCAAAAAATGAAAATTCCTTCTTTTGGGCCAAACTCAACCAAATTTTGTATACATAATCTATGGGTCACTAGAAGACTAGAAATGCAAAAACTGGGTGCGGAGGGTGGGTGCGGGGGTGGAATGGGGGTGGGGTGAGGAGTGAAGAGGAGTAGGGTGGGGGTGGGGTCCAGGGGCTAGGTTGGGGTGTGGTGCGCAGGGTTGGAGGGTACGGGGTGGTTTCCGGGGTGGGTGGGGTGCGGGGTCCGAGGTGGGTGGGGTGAGGGTGGTGGTGTGGGTGCGGGGGCTGGGAACGAGTGCATGGTGCGGGGCTGGGGTGAATGAGTTATGGTGCGGAAAGGAGTGTTGGGTTGGTGGTGTGGGGCGCGGTTTGGGCATGGTGCGGGAGGTGGGGGGTGCTGGGTGGGTTTCGGGGGGTGTGGTGGGTGGGAGTGGGAGGTGAGTGTGGGGTTTGAGGGTTGGGGGTCCAGGGGGCGTGCCTCCTGGCTAGCAAGAGGACCGCCGAAGGCGGGCCTTGCAGCTAGTATAATATATAGTTATGATGTGTTCATTTATTTTTGAAATCACTAAACAATCCAAACGATTTTAAAATTTTTATTTAAATGTTAGCCTTGTCTCTGTACATGAAGGATTGAGTAATTCTCCCCAATGAAGTCAGTAGTCAACAAAAATTCACAAAACTTGACACAGAGAAAATACAAATATTAAGCACTTGACAAGCTGGCTGCTCGGATCGAAATTAATGCAAAAACAGAGCAAAGAGAAAAGAATTCCGTTACTTGATTAGATATCAGAAAGGAAAATAATTCTAGATTCAATAAAAGCGTATTCAAGACATGCCCAATTGATTTGAGATTGTTTTCAAAAAACAAGCGTGTGCGTCAAGTGATTTTCACTTAACTTTTCCTCATTAAAAATTAACATTTTAGATAAAAAGAAAACTTTTGAAGAAATATTTAATAAATAAAATAACAAATTGGTAATCATCTAATTATAATAAATTCAATCACAAATTTACAAAATCCAATACAATTCTACAGGTGTTATTACTGGTTAAAAATCTACACTACCTAACAACACTAACATACATTTTGACAAAATTATTAATATCTTTAAAAATATAATATGGTCACTTTTTTTTATAAAAATAATTTAATCGGTTTTTGAGATATTATGAAAATAGGAATCAAATGAAAAAAAAATCTCTATATCAGGGGTGTCCAAACTTATGGCTTACATGGGCTACATTTGAAAAACAAAAATTGGCCGCAAAAAAATAAACTAATTCTACTGATTTTGTTAATCAAAAAAGAGAGATAATAATATACTATAATGATATCCACCAAGACAAAGAAGCAAAAATGTCATAGTATAATAATCTTTGTTTTGTATTTTTTCAGAATTTTTGTTTTATTATAAATCTTAATGATGAAACATCAAGTTTTAATTATAGAAATTATAAATGTTTTAAAAAATGGTAATATGAGATGAAGGTTGGTATATATTAATTTATTAAAGACTTCAGTTGTTCAGTCTCTTAACAAATAGTTAAAAACGTGACCTTGAATCTTAAAGTCCCCGCTGAAAAGAATGAAGTATCGCTGGCTAATGTAAGAGAATAAAAGATATTTAAAAAAATGTTGAAGCTCTTTTAAGATTTTATCAGGCATAAAATTCTCCTTGCTCACGTTTCACGCATCCGTAGCGCTAGACCCACTCTTATTTCCTTAACCCCATCTCCTCCGGCCTCCACCCTTAAAATATGTTAGCAGTCGCCCTAAAGCTATCTCCTAAATACTCCGGCAACCGAAAGATAAACGGCGCTATAGAAATCGTGATCGGATTGACTTTTTTTTAAGAGCTGACCGCCTCGCTATTTGTGGCTGAATCACCTAGATGGACCACCTCGCTCGTATTTTGCCAATTCAGGAAATTAAAATACCTTTAGAATAAATGACAAGCTAGCTTTAAAAGAAACATATAGTACTTACATGTAATAAAATACAATACTTATTTATTCATTATTAACTAAGTTTATAAAAATATCGTTTATTGCAAAAGTATGAGTTTATAAAAAAAACGCGTTTCACAATGAGCGAATACAATAAAGTATAATAAAACAATTATGCTATAGTATATTTTTTATATTCTAATTTTTATTTAATTAATCATGAGTTAGGTAGGTATATTTATGAGTATGTGCTGTCATAATTTATAGATTATTAATATATTATTAAATAAATAAAAACTTTGGTATAATAAACATTTTACAACGAAAAAAAACATAGTGTGTATGCTAAACGGCTTTCACTTATCACCTTATCTTATTTAAAATAATCCTACCAGTTACCCCTTCAATCTCTAAACGCCAGAGGTGAGACATTCAGTGAACCAATATAAAGCAAAATAATGTTGTTTTCCTTCTATGTGATACCCTAATTCAATTTTAAATTATTTCGTTACTCTATATGACTTTTACTATTATCAGATAGATATAGGTTTCAAATATTATTTCGGTGCTACTAATAAAACCATATCTTTTAATTAATTATTACAGTATAACAAAATTGTAGTAAACTGATAAGGACTCGTTATTAAATATTGATGAAGCTCTATAATACTCTGAGGTATACATCCTACTCAATGGTTAGATTATAGATACCTCAGAGTATTATATCTTTAATTTTAATCAAAAGACTTTTATACTATTTAAAGAATTTGATGATTTAATATTTGATTTCCTAAGATTTCGAAAAAAATTGTTATTAGTATATATAGAGATAATTATCTAGCTATAAGTGTTAGTGTGTTTGTTTTTTTGAAATAAAACTTAATTAAAAATAATTAAAAGTTCAGGGGGTCGTACCAGCCTGCTAACCAAGTGAACCCGTGTACGAATCCGACTCGAGGCTTCAGGCCAAAATCTGATCCCTGAGTAGAGATAAATTAAAAAAAAAGAATAATAATAATAATAATAAGTATCGTAAATTGGCTTATGGCTAGAAAGGCCGAAAAGCCAAAAAAAAAAAAAAATTAAAGTAGGTATCAGACTAAAAATTTCTTATAAAAAAACCAGAGATTGTCATGTACAAAATCATAGGTGTCATGGAAGTTTGAATGTCAGAAGGGTGTAGCATATTAACCTCCCTCAAGAATTAAATTCGAAAGTCAAAAAAAGCATTTCAGGCTATTTATTGGTTGCCCTTCACAATAAACCAATTTGAGGTATGTATTGCGGTAAAAATTGGAAAATTTCGCGATCTAATATTGATTCTAAATTTAAATACCTGGCCATGCAAATTAGTTTAAATAAAGATTGTTGAGTGATTCGAGTTTTGAGTTCAATTCCTGAGTGGTTAAATACAATCATTCTGTCATGTAGTTAATAAAAAGTATCCATGACAGCCAGGATTTAGTGTATGACTATCTCTGGTGACTTATTAAGGGATATGGACTTGTCTCGACATAGATCCGGGATTATTATAAAAGTACCCAAGCTTATATTTTGCACCCTCTTTCTTTCTGTACCAGAATGAGTCATTCTACCACAATTGCATTTCAGAGAATTTATTATTTTTTTAATTTTTATCTTTAATTGTATTTAAAATATTTTCAATGAAATAAGGGAATTATTTTTTTCGAAATTTCGGTTGATTCTTTTCGTTTGCTTTTAAGGGAAGAAAAATTTATCGAATACATTTTTTTCATTAAATAATTATATACAATGAATTTATTTTTATTAGGTATATTTTTTAATCAAATAAATAAGAATTAACAGATATTTATTAAGGGATGTTCATTTTTAACCGACTTCAAAAAAGAAGGAGGTTCTCTATTCGATTGAATTTTTTTTTTTTTTTTTTTTGTGCCTATGTTACCTCATATCTCCGCCAATTGTCAACCGATTTTGAAATTTTTTTTTGCATTGGGTCCAGTCTAGCTTCCGATTGGTCCCATTTTTTTTCGATTTTTTTTCATAGGTATTAGACCTTTTTTATTAGGTTTGTTTAGACCTAACCTCTTTGTTTATGAACCGATTTCGATGGTTCTTTTTTTATCCGAAAGGGGTGTCTTAGGGATGGTGTCATATTAATTTGGTCAAGTTCTGATGATATAATCACTATTAATAACATCACTAAAAAGAGAAAATAAAAATTTTTAAGAAAAAATAAAAATCGACTTCAAAAAATTAAATGCAACAAATATAAAAATACACTAAAAGGTATAAAATAATTATTATCTTATTTAGTTACAACTAAACGACGAAATATTAACACGAAATTACTTTTTGAAGTTGGTGCCAAACATATACCTTTTATGAATCGCACTCGACGGATCTTACTTAGTACGTTTGGCGGGTACGCTCGCTTATAGGTATAGTTTGTTTGGCACCGACTTTAAAAAGTAATTTCGTGTTAATATTTCGTCGTTTAGTTGTAACTAAATAAGATAATAATTATTTTATACCTTTTAGAGTATTTTTATATTTGTTGCATTTAATTTTTTGAAGTCGGTTTTTATTTTTTTCTTAAAAATTTTAGAAAATCAATTCATACAAAATTTGTTTATAATAAAATTAATAATTTATTTTTTCTAATAAAATTTTCACTGTAGACTTGTTAGCTAAAGCCTGCTTAGCGTGTTTAATTTGATGATAATAAAATTCTCAAATCAAAATGATTTAATTTTTTATCTTAGTAAAAAAATTCAAATTCGATTTATTTTCCAATTTTTTAGGTATCTTAAATCCAAAAAATTGAAAATCTCTCTCTATCTGCGTATGTGATCAAAACATACAAATTTTTTGGCACTAGAACCAACTGAACGATTCTGTGTTCTTGACTAGTGAAAGATGGTAATCAGGACCGACAAAAAAAATATGACTTTGAAAGTTTGTTGTTATTTTTAATGACTACCTATACTAAATTATTTCAATTGGTGTAATTTGATCATTGGTATAAATATTATTATTTTTAAATTGAAAGGTTTTTTAGTCACAAACTAATAATAAAAGACAAAAATTTTAGTTAATTATTATTATTTATTTTATTGATTCACTAAACAGTTTCGGTCACCACTGTTTGGCCATCTTCACTAGAGTACTAAAATTTGAAAAATGAAACATTTCGTCAATTTTTTTAAACAATTACATAATACAACAAATATAGAAGTTTTAATTTTTACATAGAATTTCGTTCAAGAATAGTAATAGTAATAGTATGTATAAATTCAAACTTCTATGTTTGTTGTATTATGTAATTGTTTAAAAAAATTGACGAAATGTTTCATTTTTCAAATTTTAGTACTACTTAGGATGGTCAACCAGTGGTGACCAAAACTGTTTAGTGAATCAATAAAATAAATAAATAATAATTGACTAAAATTGTTGTCTTTTATTAGTTTGTGACTAAACAAACCTTTCAATTTAAAAATAATTAAAAAATTAAGTTACTCAAGTTCTGGAAAAATAAATGATATTATTTCAAAAAAGGAAAATTAGACTTTTAATCGCCAATAGCAAAGTAGGACATTTCCGTTAGGCGGTAGTACATAAGACAAAAGGTTTAATTGTAGGACATGACCTCCCAAAATAGGACGTGTGGTCACCCTACAATCGGGAGCCTTTCACTAGTCTCAATAAACATAGGCAGGTTAAGTTTACTCGATTTAAACTTTTTGGTTCCATATATTTTATATTTTTTGATGGGTTATTCAACAATGTTTAAAATAGTTGGTATTAAATCATATTTTCATGAGGGTGGCTATAATTTCAGTTAAATGACATGAACTGAAGAGTTAGATCGTCAGATTCAATTTCAAAAATCATATATTAACAAATTAATTGTAATACATAAATGTTGTCAAATTTATCTAGTTTCCTATCCACTCGTATCTCAAATCTACTCAATTAGGTTTCGATATTCGCTAATATTTGTTAATTTCTATTTTTATTTCGTTTAGATTATCAATTAACTCTGAATTTCATCCATAATATTTTAATCTGATATTTAATCATGAATGGTTTATCTGTTCTAAAGGATAATAATTAAAAGAGATAAATATCAATGGACAAGAACATATAAATGACTATCTTGGCTTTTTAAGGTTTATATACTAATCAGACATTCATATTTAGGATGGACGCTCAATTTCTTTAGATTTTAGAAATAGAGCAATTCGTCCATTGAAAATAAATCAAACGGAATTTCTCTTTTAATAAAATTTAAAAAATGTTATTGAGTAAATTCGAGAAAAAAAAAATGAATTCGTTTTCAAGACTCGGTATGGTCCCAGTAAATTTTGGTGATTTAAAAATTTAATAAAATTATAAAGCTGAGATTTATGTAGCTTATTGATTCAAACTGGTGGCGCCGAAAATCCCGAAACCCAAAATCACGAAACCCCAAAATCCCGAAAAGTCAAAATCTTGAGAGCCCAAAATCCCGAAAGCCAAAATCCCGACAATACATACTATATATTACTATATTAACCTAATTAAGACCAAAAGCACATATCAAATATCAAAATAATAAATGAATAAAATGTGATAAACCAATTAAACATACGATACGTATAGTGGACCTGGCAGGCCCGGATCGCAACTTTGTGTTCTAGGGTAAAAATAAATGATGATTTTTCGAATATCGGGAATTTCGGCTGTCGGGATTTTGGGGGAACCCGATTCAAACATACCTATATGTTAAGAATGTTGAAAATATTTAATGGGAATGTGAAATAAGCTTCTACTTAATGTCATTCGATAGAATTAATTACCATATTATAGTATAAAAGTAATAATTTTTTATTAAAATTGATAAGTAAAAATTTCCGAACTATACGAACAGTTTACTATGAAAATACATACTCATGGAAAAAATTAAGAGTAGGTATTTTATTTTTCGGTATTTTTGCTTATATCACATCTTTCAAATTTGATCCCTAGAATAATAAGAAAACATACTTAAAATGTATATTTCCATACTAATTTTTTTTAGATTCAATCATAATGCAGACTTTAAATTTTAAAATTACGAGGGAGTGTCGTTAGGTTTACCTTACAGGCTTGACAATGTTGGCCTGGTTTGCTATTTTTTGAGTGAAAACAACAACAAAGTAGGTGTGTAATATAAATTATTATTCATGGCAACTGGGATTTAGTAAACTCTCTCGTGATTTCTTTGAATATTTTAGATTTAGAAAACATTTTCTCCTGAAAGGCCGTGTTCATAATTTTTTTTTACTTTATCCAATGCGAAGCATGGGGAAAGTATTGTAATCGGTCTCACGGCAAGCGTGGCTTCAAAGGGTCCTCAGGTAAAGACTACGGAACCCATGGACTCAATTAAAGTCACAAATTGTAGTATTCAATTAGGTTGAATTTTAGCACGTGACGGTTTTGCCAAAAATTACATGGGGTCTCGTCGAGAGGCCACAAAGTGCGATTTTTTTGGAAGTGCGTGCGGATGGATGGATGGATGCAGAGATGTAGTATGTATGTTATCGTTTTTTTGGCAAACGCTTTTTTCCACATCGTTGCACCGATTGAATTAAAATTGAAAAGCTATCATTATTTTAACAAAATGAAGCGCTGATTAGTTTTTGGTACATATCGGACCACATATCTCTATACATAATAATCTTATAATTTAAAATATATCTATCATAAAATCTAGTATCTAAATTAATAACAAATAATTCTTCTCCAGACTAACAACATCAACTAGTTTTAATTAATTTAAGACTTAATCTAGCAATTTATTAAATAGCTCATAATTTTCCCCTTACTAACAATCAATCCAAGTGGTAGATTTAAACCTTTTCAAATCGCCCGGTGGAAAACCACTGTCCAATTTTTAAGAGCTCACTGATATTGAATATATTCAAAAATATATCCAAGTTCGGAGTTTTAATTGGTTTACCGGCTCTCTTATCTTTACTTTTCTTGTCACCCTTTTCATTTCCACCTCAAACTCTCCTTACTAATGACATCAATTAAAATCAATTTCTGCAACATTCGCGGTCTATCTCGCAATTCGAATTTACACGACGTACTTCAACATCTCGAACATGAAAAACCTGCTCTTTTAGGCCTATCCGAAACTATAATTGACGCGAATAAATCTAACGGTCGTGACTACCAATTCGAAAACTATACACTTCATTCAAAATTTCGAAAAAAAGGAGGTGTCTGCTGTTATATTAGAAAGGACATCCCTAGTAGGCGTTTAACTAATCTAGAATCCAATGAATTCGATGCCATATGGATCAAAATCACGTTAGGCCACTCAACTAAATTCTTCTGCATAATATATTTGCCCCCCAAAGACCCCAGATACAAACAATTTTTTGACTACCTCCTTGAGTGCCATTGCAATATCCTGAAAGAATTTCCATCTTCTGAAATATCTTTCCTAGGTGACTTTAACGTCCACAACAAAAATTGGCTAAAATTTTCTAGCCATAATTCCCCCGCAGGCTCCGACGCTGAAATCTTCTCAACGGCATGTGGCCTCACACAAATTATTAACGGCCCCACAAGAATCCCAGACAAAGCCAATGAAAAATCCAATCTTCTCGATCTTTTCATCACTTCCCACCCTTCGTCCTATGAAGCAAAAATTTCGGCCCCTTTAGGTAAATCTGACCACAATCTGATAAAAATTAAAACCTCCGCCAATTTACCAAAACCCCCGTCACCCCACTCCAACCCCAGAAAAATATGGCTAATCGATAACGATAACATTAATTGGAATGACATGCGTAACTTTTTTGCCGCTTACCAGTGGAATGAACTCTGCATCAGAGATAAAAACGCTTCAGAATTCGCAGACGCCCTTAACGAGGCAATTCAAATAGGCTTAGAAACCTATATCCCCTCAAAATTGATTAAAGGGAACAAGGATTCTAAGCCTTGGTTTGGTAGACAATGCGCAGATTCCGTCCGTGAAAAAAACAAATATTTTCAGAAATGGCAACTTTCACAGCTAGAATGCGACCGAGTTGCATTTACCAAGTCGCGAAGCTCATGCAAAAAAATCATCTCTGAGGCAAAGAAATCATTCGACCAGAGGATAGCTGACCGTCTCGCATCTTGCCCCAATGGAAAACGGGCCTTTTTCTCGTTACACAAGGCAATAAATAGAAATTTCGCGTCCCCCTCACTTCCGCCCCTCTTTCACCCAAATGGTTCAGTAGCCACGACCCCCGCTGAAAAAGCCGAATCACTAGCATCCTATTTCGCAACTAACTCCACTTTAGATGACAAAGGGCTTAACCCGCCCACTTATACCCCCCAAACCAACCTCATGAACAAAATAATTTTCAGGCCCCAAATAATCATAAAAGCCATTAATAAATTAAATTGCAAATCCGCCGCAGGCCCGGATAACATCCCACCAATTCTCATTAAAAAATGCGCCCCTGAACTTGCCCCTATCTTATCCAAGCTATTCCAACTCTCTTACGAGTCGGGCATATTCCCCAAAAGCTGGAAAATAGCCAGAGTCACACCTATTCCTAAAAAAGGAGACACATCTCAAATCTCTAATTACAGGCCTATCTCGATCACCTCTGTTCTTTCCAAATTAATGGAATTAGTCATAAACCAACACGTCCTTCATCACTTAGAAAACAATAAATTAATTCACGATAGGCAATATGGATTCAGACAAAATCGTTCCACAGGCGACATCTTAACCTATGTCACCCACACCTTCAACAATACTCTAGAGGCCGGAAAAGAAACCCTCGCTGTAGCCCTTGATATCTCCAAAGCTTTTGACCAGGTTTGGCACAAAAATCTTCTTGCCAAACTGCCAGCCTTTGGATTCACACCAACACTTCGCAAATGGATAGAAAGCTTTCTGACAGACCGAAGTATAAAAGTTGTGGTGGATGGAACATCATCTGAATCGTTCTCCACAAACTCTGGTGTTCCCCAAGGCTCTGTAATCTCCTCCACACTCTTCCTTATTTATATAAACGACCTTATTGATCAAACGGCAAACCCCACTCATTGTTACGCCGACGATAGCACTCTACACGGCAAACCCTCTCTCCCGAATAATCGAATCAATATTGCCTCCTCAATTACTCTCGACCTAGACAAACTGAATAAATGGGGCTCTCAAAATTTAGTTAACTTTAATTCAAATAAGACTCAATGTTGTCTAATTTCTAGGCGCGAAAATAGAGATTTCCCTGATATTCACTTCGATTCGAATACCCTGAAAATGTGTGACAGCCTATCCATGTTGGGCGTCTCTGTCGCATCTGACCTGTCTTGGAATGAACACATCTCCTCTGTGGCGAAATCTGCAGCAAGGAAGATTGGCTTCTTATTCAGGTCCAAGCGATTTTACAAACCCCCACAACTTCTCACCATCTACAAGGCCCAAATCCGCCCCTATCTCGAATACTGCTCTCATCTGTGGAGAGGAGCCTCAAAATATTCTCTTGCTACCCTTGATGCAATTCAGAAACGAGCCGTCAGGCTAATTGACGATTCTACCCTCACCGACTCCCTCGACTCGTTGGCTCATCGAAGAGATGTCTCTGCCCTTTCCCTTTTCTATAGATACTATCACGGCAGATGCTCTGATGAGATAAAATCAATAATTCCCCCCAAAGCATACTTTGCACGCAGCACACGTTTTGCCGACTCCCAACACTCTTTTGCGGTCAAATTGGAAAAGTGCCGGACCACTTCATTCGCGAATACATATATCCCCATGACTTCAAGGAACTGGAACTCTCTCCCAGCCTCTATCTTTCCCAGCACCTATGATCTTCAAACCTTCAAAACCAGGGTGCATAGACACCTACGTCTACACCCTCTCACTTAATCAACTTTCCCTTCTCTTCGGTAATGCAAGGGTCTTTCGAGATCCATAGGGGCTACACCTTTACTGGTGCACCCCTTCTTGCATTCGATTGCATTAAAAAAAAAAAAAAACATTAGTATTTTATTTCAATACTTGTTTAGTTTTTTTCTAAATATCTTGAAAATGACTTAACCAATTTTGATGAAATTTAATATCCTAATTAAGTTCCTTGTGGACCACAAAAAGGTTAAATAAAGTTTTTAGTAAAATTAAATTTTAAAGTACTTTTCTCTAGAGTAAGATAGTACTTTTTTTAATTTTTTATTTTAAATTCTTTAAAATTTATTCATTTGATCGTTTTAATATAGCTCATTTAACCTAACTTAAGTAAGAATGGATAGGCTTCTCTCTGTGAAATACTAAAAATTAGGGATGAAATTTTATAAGTAACCATAGCAGCTGCGTTGTTTTCTTATCCGTTACCATTGCTGAAAACATGGAGGAATCGAGTTTAAATCAAAAATAGAGATTGATTCTCATCTAGTACTTGATGAATAACAATTCTATATTGGATTTTTGACGTTTCGGTTTTATTGGTAACCATTGCTGAAGACAGAATCGAGTTAAAATAAAAAATAGCGATTGATTCTCATCTAGTACTTGAGGAATAACCATAGTATTAGATAAGAATCGACCGTTATTTTTTATTTAAAGTCGATTCCTCCATGTCTTCAGCAATGGTTACCAATAATAATCGAAGCGTCAAAAATCTAATGTAGAATGGTTATTCATCGACTGTTAAATGAGAATCAATCATTATTTTTGAATTAAAGTTAACATGAACTGCAAATAGCAAGTGATATCTGATTAATAATAAAGGAATAAACATATTAATTTTTTTAACAAAATGAAGCGCTGATTAGTTTTTGGTACATATCAGTCCACAAACATTAGTACTTTATTTCAGTACTTTTTTAGTTTTTTCTAAATATCTTGAAAATGACTTAACCAATTTTGATGAAATTTAATATCCTAATTAAGTACCTTTGGACCCACAAAAAAAGTTAAATAAAGTTTTTAGTAAAATTATATTTTAAAGTACTTTACTCTAGAACATATTAATATTTCAAATGAATTTGGATAAAGTTTAGCAACGATCCGTTGCAGTTTATTTTTATAAAGATTGAATTACAATTTTTAATTAGGGGTTCCTGGGCGTGGGCGGAGGTTGGGTTCAGTGGTGGGAGGCCGGGAGGAGGTACGGGGTTTCGAGGGTGGGGGGTAGGGTAGGGTAGGGTGGGAGGGTGCAGGGGGTGAGGTAGGGTAGGGTGGGAGGGTGCTGGAGGTGGGGTGAAGTGGTGGGGATTCGAGGGGCGAAGGGGCGTTTCAGGGATTAGGGGGTCAGATAGGCTAGGCGGTAGCGTATCATCCTGACAACCAAGTGGACCCGGGTTCGAATCCAACTCGAGGAATTCGGCTAAAATCTGACCCCCGGGGTAGAGACAAAATTTAAAAAATATATAGTATCATAAATTGGCTTATGGTTGGAAATTATTGATATTTTTTAAATTGCTTTTTTTAAGTTAATTTATAAAGTTTAACTACTTATCATCAAAATTACAAAATGTTAAAAACATCTTATATAAAAAGAGAACAGCTTTGAATTAAAATCTGGCGATTTATTTATAAATTTTAGATTTAAAATCGATTATATTTTCATATTTTGTAAGAGGATTTACTATTTAAATTATATTCTAAGCAGAAACATACATAAACATCCAATTCAATTTCATTTCGTCGAAAGTAAATGAATCTTAAAAAAAGATTTTATCATTTAATCTCTCTCCCTTACGATGTATCTATTGGAAATAAACTGAAATATATATCGCAAGTTCACCTGCCTCGGTTCAATATCTCAGAAAAAAAATCCCTAGAAAAGGAAATTTTGAGAAAAATTGGAAGACCTTCACACGATTCACACACAAAAAAATTGTCTACAGAATTACAGCGAATTTATTAACTATATCCAAGTAAGAAATTAATTATCTACGTTCTCAGTTAGAGCTATCCTGAATGGCTCAACCATGTAAATGTAAACAATCGGATTGGCCACACCTCCAGAACACTAGTTCCTGGTATTTACTTCCATGGGGGTAAATTAGCTACTTGAAGAGAGTAATCAGACTAATTAATATATGTTGACGGTAACGGATTAAATTTTTCTGCTATGGGACGAGACCAAGATGGATATTTTTTTAACAAGGGTAAAGACACATAGCTTTCTTTGTCAAAGGGGTAATGAAACTGATAAGGTTAGGAACCACTGCCCTAGATGTAATCCTAGTAAACTTACATGTTTTTGGTTTTTTGTCAACACTACCAGGAGATTTTGGATTCAAGTGTATTATGATTATTATAATCTTTGGTTTTTGATGTTGACTAGAGCAGGGGTGGCCAACCCAAATGATCTTGCTTGCGGGCCACTTTGGAAATGCATCATAATTCTGCATTTTTTTGTAGTGAAAAATTGAAACATAATGAGTTATTATTATTGTGTTTCCTATTATTCTTACATGAAAACATAGTTAATATAATAATAATGATACTAAACCCACATTTTAAAGAAATATATAAGAATAAAAATGAAATATAAAAAATATGTAAATTTAAATGAAATAAAAAATAAAAAATGAAATCATTAAAAAATATTTATTTTACTAGTGCGATATTTGATTCACCAATCATCCACTTAGCTTTTGCAAATCGATCTCAATTTGGATATTTGAACATCGTAATTGGTGTTGCAGGTTAGCGTCTGTTATGTTTGAGCGTGTTTTGTGTTTGGTCAATTTCATTAACCGACTTTGAAAAAAGGAAGAAGTTATTTTGGAAAAAAACGATTCGCAGGTGTAAGTTGAACCAAAAGAGCTAACAACTTTTTGAGCCAGATTTCTGAAATTGGAAAATTTCTCTTTTATGACGTAACTGTTATAAAAATCTATTTTTGATTCTTATGTTTCAAAAATGTGTTTTAATTCAATATTGTACTGGACATTTGGAGATATTCTGGGGCTGATTCGATTTCAACATGAAAGGAAGATGAATATATTTGTTGTATTTGTTTAACTCTAAATTACTGAATCGGCTTTCAAAAGCACCTGTAAGTTTTCTTATTTCTTTTGCATATTTGATGTAATTGTTACATTTTTTTTTGGCTTTTCGGCCTTTCTAGCCAATTTACGATACTTATTATATTTTTTTTTAATTTGTCTCTACCCAGGGATCAGATTTTAGCCGGATACCTCGAGTCGGATTCGAATGGAAAACTGTTCAAGGAGAGCCGCGGGCTGTGCACCCCTGGACTAGAGATATGTTCCGATATAAGCTGTGACTGCTGGTCAGTGGTGGTAGGTCCTATGTCAATATAATATACAGTTATATTAGGAGAAATCAATGATATTGTCCTCTGCTTCATACAAATAAACAAATACAGCGAATTGATTTCTCCTTATGGATCATCAACTCTGATAATCTCAGCAAATTAAATCTTTCAAATATATACAGTTATAGGCTGTTCTGTTTTAGATTCCAACACTGCAGGCAATCTTCTTTTTTTCATTCGATAGCAACATCAATTCAAATACTTAGCTGAAGTTGGGCACCGAGCTGGAAGGCCTCGAATGTGGCCAGGTCTAAATCCCACTCCACCCAGTGACGGATTTCCTATAAGGCTAAGTAGGGTGACGCCTACAGCGGCAAATTTTGGGCGGATACCTAATTTCGTCTTTGAGGCTTTTGATGAATTTTCATTTAGACGGGAAACTTTATTTCTCTCGGCTGAATACCCTATTCTGTTTGCATGCGCACGTGTGCAACTGTGCACATGTGCTCATGGACCACCCATGTTGCGGGTGAGATTAAATTAAAATTCTATGATTCTATCTACCATAAGCGATCGTCCACGTACGTGTCTAAACCAGAAGATTTCTTGACGATTTGTACTTCTTAGTTTAATTTTTTTACCTTCTATTTCCTGTGTTTTGTATCCAATTTTAGATTTATTTCAGATGCTTTACCTTGGTAAATATTCGTAAATAACAGGTGAATTACAAAGTACATGGCTTCTAGAGAGGCTCAAAAATGTGCCCTTCTGACAACAATAGGCAGGAGCGGACTTTGGCCTGGGCTAAATAGGCAATTGATTCGAACTATTTATAGATATACATGTATTAAATATATTTGATGTTTTTACGTAAAGGCCCGAAATAAAGATTTTTCCTAGAGTCCAAGAGAGTTTAAATCCGCCCCTGAGAATAGGCGGCAAAATATTTCAGCCTACCGGTGGCAAAATCGTAAATCCGCCACTGTCTAAATAATTATTTTTAATATTATTAACAAAACGATATCTAATCTTTTTATGTCAAAAAGAAAACAATTAATAAAAATTGATTAAAATATATCTTAAATTTTAGAATTGTTTACGTCCGATTTCATTAACCAAACTTGAACTAAGCACTTAAATTAACCTCATGAAACCAGGACTGCCAGGTTATCCGGCCGGAAAAGAAGTGGCATCATACGGTCTCTCTGGATTTACGAATACAAAATTTCCCATTAGAAGTTATTGAATTAGCGATTCTATTTGTTGGTTAATGGAAATAAAAATTGAAACATATTTAAACAATAAATATAGGAGGTTCAATCGGCTTTTGTTGAGGTGATAATTTTCTTGTAATTTATCTACCTTCAGTTTGATGAATACATTTTGGATTATAAGAGAGAAAGACAGGAAGGAAGAAAGTAGGAATGAGGGTGCGAGGGAAATATGAATGAATGACATGAAAAGACAAGTGAAATAATTTTAGATTCAAAGTTTATACTGTTGATGTTTGTTTAACCCGACAGAAGGAGAAACTAAAAGAAAAGTTGAGAATAAAAAGGAAAATTAATTAAAAGCGTCAAATCAATAAATAGAAAAGGAGAGAAATTTCAAAAAGTTATTAATTTAATCATTCAAATCAAAAATTAGAATTAAATTAACATTTGAGATTTTTCTTGCTGTTTTATTTATACGAGTAACTCACTGGAATTCAGTGAAAATAAATTATCAATGTTGAGCTTACTTCTCGGGTCCGACCTCAATTGGAATGACCAAATCACGACTTCTTGTAAACCTTGTTAGTCTACTTGGTCTAGAAGATGTTTTCTAGACATTTAGAGATCTTCTAGACATCTTAGGGCCGGTTGTATGTCGCATAGTAAATGCTTTTACCACTAACCCAGGGTAGATGGTAAATGGAGGGGCTGGGATGGCCAATCAGATGACAGGAACTTTCAGTGCCCTTCATCTGATTGGCCATCCCAGTCCCTCCATTTACCATCTGCCCTGGGTTAGTGGTAAAAAGCATTTACTTTGCGACATATAACCGGCCATTAGAGAGAATAAGAGCTTGATAAGAGCTAGTTTGCTACCTGGGAAGATTCTACGTGCAAGCTTGGTTTTCTCTTCAGGTCCAGAGCTATTTTACGCCAAATCAACTTCTTGTCCTATAATAACGTTCAAATTCGCTCGTGTCTTGAATATGGTTCTCATATGAGGAGAGGTGCCCTCCAAGCATTCTCTTGCCACACTAAATGCAATTAAGAAGAGAGCAAATAAACAAATTGAAGACTTGAGCATTTTTAACTCACTCGATTCATTGGCTCACCGTAGAAGCGTTTCTGCTCTTTTCTCTGTAATATAGATAGTATGACGGAATTTGTTCAGGCCAGCTGAAATCAATGATTCCTCCTAAAGCTCTATTTATAAGAAATATACAATTTTCAGAAGTCCAACACCTACGGTGTCAAATTGAATAAGAAGCGATGCAACGTTTTCGCCAAATCTTTTATCTCTACGACATCTAAAGACTGGAACTCGCTTCCCGCCACCGTCTTCCCTTCGTCCTATTAACTTAAGCTGTTTAAGACCCGCATCCATAGATACCTTCGACTCCAACCCTGCCCAAAAATCTCGTCATCTTCTTTTCACGACTCACAGGGACTGCACCTCCTTTGTGTAACTCCCTCCCATCAATATCATTAAAAAAAGACTAAATATCTAATAGAATCACAAGAGTTTGTCCATCTATTAGATCCATGATGGAATAGATTATTTTTAATTATATGTAGAAGGGTTGATTTTACCCTCTTGAAAATCGGGCCCGACTACCAAAATAGCAATCTGGGCCATTTGAGATGGGTCCCTCTATGACTTATGTATCGCGATAAATATTTCAATGATTTAAATCTTCATTCCTAAAATTTTGGTGTAGTGTGATTCTAAATTTAAACACAGCCGTGTAATATACCTTAGAAAAAAATGATAAAGTGTTTCGAGAGTTGAGTATTTCAATGATAACTAATTATTTTAATTCACGATATTGCTGAGGAATCTTATAGGTTTTAAATAAAAGGCATAATTTTCAGCAGTTTTTTTAATTAATTTTAAATTGTGTTTTTTTTTTAATTTATCCAAATATTTCGGAAATTTTTACAATATTCCTTTTTTAGTGGATCTCATCAAAAATAAATTAAAAAAAAAATGTTATTGAGAGAGTTTTTTCAGGGCAGAATTAAAAATGACGAAATGAAATGTCTCTGTGCCCCTGTGTTAATAACTGAGCAAATGCGGTGATTTTGAGTGAGGTCCACTGAAGAAGGAATATTGTAAAAATTTCCGAAATATTTGGATAAATTAGAAAAAAAACCTTAACCAAATTAAATTTCTAGGTTTTTTTTTCAATCTAGATCAAATTTCACACTGTTACTCTTGGAGCATAAACTACTTCCCGAAATACAAGATATGTAATCTAAAGACTATAATATAATTATATCTATATATATAAAATTAAGGTTTTGTCTGTACATTGCTCCAAATCATGCCAAATTTTGGTTGGACACGTTTCAAGTAAAGTTATGAACGAAAACACCCTCAACAAATTTCCTGTCTGTATATGTATGTCTGTATGTCTGTATGTCTGTCTGTTTCAGTGGTTTCCGCGAAAAGTTGCTCACTATTCACGTCAAAACGGCTGAAGGGATTATTATGAAATTTCATATTTACATCAGATGTCTTCTAACTTACGTTTTTAGCTATATAACGTTTTGATATTTTGACCCCAAAAGGGGGTTTGGGGGGGGGGGCGCACGAATGAAAATTATCAAATAACTCCTAAACTATTAACCCTATGGCAAATTTTATAATAAACAAAGTTGTAGAGGATGTGATTTCTGACAACTTTTGTTAAAAAAAATTTCCCCAAAAAACCACCTAAAAAAGGGGGATGGGTGAAAAAATGTAAATTCTTGCCCTTGGAGCAAACTCAACCAAATCTATATCTATATATATATAATTAAGGTTTTGTCTGTACATTGCTCCAAATCACGCCAAATTTTGGTTGCACACGTTTCAAGCAAAGTTATGAAAGAAAACACCCTCAACAAAATTCCTGTCTGTCTGTATGTCTGTCCGTCTGTATGTTTTCGTGGGTTCCGCGAAAAGTTGCTCACGATTCACTTAAAGACGGCTGAAGGGATTATTATGAAATTTCATATTTACATCAAATGTCTTCTAACTTACGTTTATAGCTATATAACGTTTTGATATTTTGACCCCAAAAGGGGGTTTGGGGGGGGGCGCATGAATGAATATTATCAAATAACTCCTAAACTATTAACCCTACGGCAAATTTTAGAATAAACAAAGTTGTAGAGGATGTGATTTCTGACAACTTTTGTTTGTCATGAAAAAATGAAAATTCTTGCCCTTGGAGCAAACTCAACCAAATTTTGTATACATAATCTCTGGGCCTCTACAGAGCTAGAAATTCAAAAACTAACCACCCAAAAAATAAATATTCTTTCTCTTGGACCAAACTCAACCAAATTTTGTATACATAATCTGTGGGTCACTAGAAGCCTAGAAATGCAAAAGCTGGGTGCGCAGGGTGGGTGCGGGGGTGGAATGGGGCGTGGGGTGAGGAGTGATCCGGAGTAAGGTGGGGGTGCAGGGGGTGGTGCGGGGTGGAGTCCAGGGGGCATAGCGGGGGTGGGGCCCAGGAGGCTAGACGGGGGTGTGGTGCGCAGGGTTGGAGGGCACGGGGTAGGGTCCGGGGTGGATGGGGTGCGGGGTCCGAGGTGGGTGGGGTGCGGGTTGTGGTGTGGGGGCGGGGGTTTGGAACGGATGCATGGTGCGGGGGCGGGGGTGCTGGTGGGGTTTTGGGGGTCGAGTGTTAGTGGGTTAGGGTGTGGAATGGAGTGTTGGGGTGGTGGTGTGGGGGCGGGGGTTGGGCATGGTGCGGGGCGAGGGCTGGGGGTCCAGGGGTGTGCCCCCCGGCTAGCAAGAGGGCTGCCGAAGGCGGGCCTTGCAGCTAGTAACGTATAAAATAAAAGTATTTTTGAAATTCACGATAAGAGGTGACATCTCTTTGATTTACTTATATATAATGAATCATTATAACATGTAATGAGATAGCTAATTCAACCCTTCTCCGCCTCGAATTTTGGCCAATAAAAAACATATTTAAAAAACACGCTTTTATTTCAAAATTAACTAATATAAAATAAATGTGATACCTGCTCTATTAATTAATTAAAAATAACTGAGAGAATACTTTAACTTCAATTAAAATAAGCGCCCATCCCATGTTTATATTTTTAGTCATGAGAGTAAGCAAATATATACTAAAGAAAAATGTATCATCTGATTTTTAGTTCATTTTTTAAACCAAAGTGTGTTTTTTCACTTTTGTATAGATTCCCAAATTTATGGGGTTTTCTGGCAATATGAAAGGGTGGTAAAGAGCAATGGGAGTGGGGAGGTGGACTTAAATTTGATTTCTTCTCGCTAAGCCTTGACGGAAGATACGAGAATCGGATAATCCAGGGCAATCAAGGAAAATCAACTCAAATTTAATAAAATATTATATGGTCATCAGAATTACCTATGTATGTAAAATTTAATGTCTATCGGATATGTGGTAGTGAGTCAAAATCTGATTTCAATATTTGACGCTAATTAAGAAAGCAAGTTGAAAGTTCGGGAGGTGGGAGGAATTTGATTTCAACTCATTAAGGAATTTTTATATTATGTTCTTGAGATTGCTTGATGGAAGAATTTAAGTGAAGATCAGAATACAGAGAGGAGGGATCAGCTCAAATTTGATAGAATATTGTATTTTTTAGTGTAGGTGTAGGTTTTAGGTGAAACATGATGTTAGTTAATAGAGTAAAGGGTGTGTAGTTTCACAGTGAATGAAATAAAACTCAAAGAGGTTTATACAAACTCAATATATTTCGGATTATTAGTCCATCATCAGGAGTTTACAAGTTAAGTATTAACTTGATGGAAGAATTTAAGTGAAGATCAGAATACAGAGAGGAGGGATCAGCTCAAATTTGATAGAATATTGTATTTTTACTTATGGAAAGTGGTGTAGGTTTTAGGTGAAACATGATGTTAGTTAATAGAGTAAAGGGTGTGTAGTTTCACAGTGAATGAAATAAAAACTCAAAGAGGTTTATACAAACTCAATATATTTCGGATTATTAGTCCATCATCAGGAGTTTACAAGTTAAGTATTAACTTGTAAACTCCTGTTAAGTTATTAAGTTCCAGTTAAGTATTAACTTGTAAACTCCTGATGATGGACCAATAATCCGAAACATATTGAGCTTGTACAAACCTCTTTGAGTTTTATTTCATTCACTGTGAAACCACACACCCTTTACTCTATTAACTAGAATATTGTATTATCATCCAGCAGGTTTAGATTACTGTGCAAAATTTTAAATCGATAAAATACCTATTACAATATGTGGAAGTGGGTCAAAAATGGATTATATTGTTTGACCTTAACAAAGTGATTTAAATTATTATAATAAAACTGGGTTCTCAAAATGTAAAATTTCCAAATACATTTTGGACCGAATATAATATAATTAACTTAAATAAATCTTTGTAAAATAATAATAATATTCATAAGAATTTTGCTGGCTTGGTGTGTACTGGATATATTAATTTTTTATTGTTAAGGATAAATAAATTGAATTGCTTCTTTCCAGTAATTTATTTTGTTATTCAAATGGTTAATCCAAATATTTCGAGAGCGCTCTCGGCATCTCTTCCTCAGTGGAAACTGTGGGACCACACAATAGGCAAGTCAGTGAGTTATTATAATTACAGGTGTCAAAAGGTACTCACCCACTCCCCCATCAGTTTGTACAGATTTTAATAGAAATGACAAAAAATAAACATTTATGCTTTTTTATTAATTAATTGCGCGTGCCAAAAAACGTAGACAATTTTGTGGTCGTTGACCTTCCCTTGACTGGTCATTAACATTAATTAGGTCATGTTAAATTGAAACCAGCTTCAGTACTGATTATTTTTTGATTTTTTTAAATTTCATTCGGACTTCATTATAAAGAGATGTAAATAATTGTATATATCCGTATGTTATCTCTTTTTGAATTTGTTATATATATATATATATATATATATATATATATATATATATATATATATATATATATATATATATATATATATATGTATGTGTGTGTTGTGTGATCGAGCTTTTATCAATGTTCTGTACAAACTGATAGGATCGGCACATTGGTGGGGGAGTACCTTTTGACATCTGTAATTATAATAACTCACTTACTTGTCTATTGTGTGGTCCCACAGTTTCCACTGAGGAAGAGATGCCGAGAGCGCTCTCGAAATATTTGGATTAACCATTTGAATAACAAAATAAATTACTGGAAAGAAGCAATTCAATTTATTTATCCTTAACAATAAAAAAAAAAAATAATATTATTTTCTATTCCAATAATGGGATTGCGCGGCGGTGATGTCCGATGATCTCTCTGATTGGTCGTGCTTTGGCGTTAATTAAAAAATAATTTAAAATCTAAAATTTTCATACGGGGCCGGGTTAGGCTAGGGGTTAGCGTATCAGCCCGCTAACTAATTGGACCCGGATTCGAATCCGACTCGAGGCATCCGGCTAAAATCTGACCCTGGGGTAGAGATAAATTAAAAAAAAAATAGTATCGTAAATTCACTTATGGCTAGAAAGGCCGAAAAGGCAAAAAAATCATACAAAAAATACTATAAAGCTGGGCAAGGGGGGGGGTTACTCAAGTCTAGAGGGCGTATCCCCCTAGACAGCAGGATGCCCGCCCAAGGCGGACTTCGAAGCTGGTTTAATATATTTATAATAGCCTGAATGTTTAATATTTTGAAAAAATTGTTATTTATATTTACATGTTTTCTTTTAAGATAAAGTTTATTGTTATAAAAATAATGATTGAATTTTCTCAAACGTTCTGATAAAATCCGTAAATGACATATAATAATAAGCTTGTTTAATTTCTTTGTAAAATGCATATTCTTTTTTTTATTTTTTAATCTAAGGGAAAAAATCTTAATTTGTTAACATATCAGAGTTGAAACATGAATAAATACTACTAATCCTTGTACCGTTACTCACAAATGAAATTTCGAGAATAAATAAATAAAGGATTAAAATAAAAATCCCGTGGTTGACAAACCAATAATTATATTTACTTGTTTGAGTAACAGAGACAAGACTAAAATAAAATACGTGACCTGAATAGAACAGTGGCTGATACTCAATACAAAATCTGCCTCTAAATGGATCCTACAAATCGCGAGAGACAAAACAGAGATAACAATACCTGATGGCGGTCAATAATAAAAAATAAACCAGCCAGGTGCGAGTCACACCCCATACTGAGAGTTCCTTATCTTTTATATCTTCCAAAATACCTAAGATATCAAATTCTTTCTTTTTAGACAAATTAACTTTTTAAACGTTAGTTTTCATTTTTTCTTTAAAAAGTTAATTTATCTAAAACAAAAATAACTATACTTTAAATAGAAAAATCCGCGAAAAGGAAAAATGACATTCGATTAAAGAGATTACCTGTCAGGATCACCCGTGACCTAGTTGGTAAAGGCGCTCTTCAGCTATAGAATAGAGACACAGGTTCGAATCCTGTCGGGTGCTCAATTCATTTTTTCCTTTTCAAAAAATAATAAAATAATTTTAGAATTAACATAAGAAATTATTGATTACATTATTTAACTTTCGCGGTTCAAATTGCTTTAAATTCTTTCTTATTTGTCGTTGAAAAGGAGGTACTAACTTTAAAATACTGTTAAGTCATATACTGACATGTACAATCGTTATAGAAAATTCCACTCCCTACCGTCATTGTAAATTTAGCCTAATTTCTCTTAAAGAAATTTTTGCATAGATACTTCACATACCATGCCAAAAAAACATTTTTTTTTCGATTCATAAAAAATTCAACAATCCCCAAAATGATCATTCGATTAAAATGTTAATACAATTTTTTATTTAGGTTAACATTATGAGTAGTGAATTTTAAGTTTGTATCTTATTTAGTTTAGCTACAATCTGCAACGCAATCGAGGACAGACATTCTAGTCCTATTTTAATTTTCAATGGAAATCTGTCACATTTAGTGCAGGCATGGTAAATTTATCAGCTCATCATATATAATTTTGTTTTTATTATAACAAAACAAATCGAAGAAATAAGTGAAAATATAAGACTCCCGTTGCGCAGTCCGTAAATTTCGCTATTTTTGGCTTATTAATATCAACTTCATTTCAACTCATTAGTCCTAACCATTAAGCCTAGTTTACACGGACTTAGTACTTGCCATTAGTACTATTCACTTTACTAAGCACTTAGCAGACTAACTGGCTAGTAGTGGTTCACACGTCTCCACTACTGTAATTGGTCTATTTTATTAAAGGAGAATGGTCCTTGGTAAAACATGTTTTAAATAAAGTTAAGAAAAATTTTCAAAGATTTTATTTACTTTATTTAATTAGTATATAGTGGAAGTTGCAAGATGGTAATTGGAGTTGTCAAACACGGCATGCGTGTGGACAAGGATTTTTATTTTTTCTGCTGTCCACTTTTCGGCCATTTCAATAAATCTACAAACAATTTTTGAATTTATTACTAAATTGCCCCACCAGTTGTCACAAAATTACAATTAATTTAGAATTAATTTAAAAAAATTATTTCACAAATCTATAAGGTTCTCTTCACTAGGCAATTCCCATGCAACGGAAACTCGCCGAGTGTATCGTCAATTTGAGTTGCCTGTGCGAAGTTCAAGTGAATAATGAATCTTAAATTATTATTGAATGTTTGAATAAATTTGATTCCCTTTACAAATAATAAAAATCTAAATAATAATGATTATATTACATAATTATCAAATTCATTAAATATTTGAATTCCTAAATTGTAATTATTAAAATTGAAAAATATATAGGTAGGGGAAATTAATTGCCATTAGTAAATAGAAACTATTTCTATTCACTCGCACTTGCTACTCTACTAATACCATTTATATTGTGTGTTTACACGATACAGAATTAGTGCAAGTGGTTAGTACTAATGCTTAGTACTAAGCTCGTGTAAACTAGCCTTAATAGAGCTCATTATATATCAGGGGTGAGCACACATGAGGCCAGAGAGAAGCTCAACCCGTTTTTTTTTTTTTTTTTTTTTTTATATATTTTATAAAGAGCCACTCCTAGATACACAAATTCAAAATTTGTTATTTAATGTAATTGCATATTTTCACAAGTCATATAATAAAGAAAATAATTATTTCAAAATTTTAGTAATCAAATTAAAATATAATAAAAATCAAATATATCAAAAATCAATTATAATAAAAATATATTTATTAATAAAAAGTATAATAAACACACATAAAATTTAAAAAGAATTTATTTTATTTAGGGTCGAATCTAAGATTTTAGTAGAAACTAATTTTACATTGCATATCAAAAGGAAAGATATTAAAAAAAAGATGCTTATATCTTTACATTAATTATAAAATGTAAAATTATATTCATTTTCAAATATAAAGATTTTTAACATCTACCCCAGCGGATGCAGCCCGCCACCCAGAGAGCTCTATTCGAATGCATATCCTACCACTCTGCAGGCGTCCCTTGTATCATTTTAATCAGTCGAGCGCAGTGGTTCCTAACCTTTTCAGTTTCATTACTCCTGTGACCAGGCAAGCCATGTGTCTTTACCCCTTGTTAAAAAAATATCCATTCTCGCCTCGCCCCATAGAGGAAAAATTGGAACCGTTACCGTCAACATATATTAATTAGTCTGATGACCCCCCTTCAAGTAGCTATTTTATCCTCATAGAAACCACCTGTCTAGCATATGCAAAGACCATGGCCATACGAAAAGCTTTGGTCAAATTTTTAAAATTTGGCGTAAAGTTAGTTAAGCTGTCCGCAGAAATTCTGTAAGAACGATGTTTCGACTTTACGAACTTCATTGTGGAGTACAAAGATTCATAGTTATATGTTGAAACAAAAATGAAAAATAGACGACTAGAAGCTTTGTTTAAGTTTGGATATTTTAATTCAGGCACGAGTTTCCAAAATTCAATCATGGAAGAAGCTCTGTGCAGCATTCGCAATGCCTGATCCTCTTTCGTTTCCCAATTCCCCAGCTGCTTTTTTACTAATTATTATTTCTGAAATTGGAAATCCATCTTCAATAATGTCACAAATAAATAGGTTCACAAAAATCCAATTATAGATTTCAAACTTTTGAAACCTATAGGGTAAGGTGGGGTAAAGATCCGCACTGGGAAATGACCCGCACCCCTAGTTTGAAGTGACCCCCAATATTTAACTTGGTTTTATAATTTTTATTATGTTAGTAATAATACCAGAAAACGTCACTAAAAGTTTAGATGGCAGTCGGCAACCCATTTGACAACTATGAGATAAGATTGTTTTTGATTGTTTTCAACGTTCACGGTGAAATCAGTGTGTATGAACTTCTCAGTAATTTCTTAATTGGTTTAGTTCTTTCTTTGGACCCTCAAAATAAAGATTAAAAATAAATTCCAGCCCTAATGAGGCCATTTCAGTTTCCATTTTAGGTGATGTTGGAAAGTGCAAAATGAGGTAAAGATCCGCGGCATCAGAGGGGCAAACATCCGCACGCGCACATTCACTTACTTCAACTAATAACTTTGTTTGCCTTTGTAGTAATTATAAACGAAAGACTAAAATGAAGCCATTTACCCCAGAACTGTTTGCTGAAGCTTTGGAATTTAAAAGTAAAGGTTACACTGTTCGACAAAAAATTTCTCCCGTAAATTTAACAATGGATTCCGGTAGAATTTTATATACTGATTATCATACAATTTCTCAATTTTTTACAACACGTCAGAGTTTTGAAATATTATCAAGTCACATTAAATATTAAACAGCAATATTTGACATCAAAATATTTTGTTGACGTAATACAAAATAGCGTCCTCTTTGATTTTCAAATTACAATTTGTTTTTAGCTCAATTAGAACTCGAGTTATATATAAAAAAACTAAAACTACGTGATTTTAAAGGATAATATAAACATAGATAAAAACATAAGTTTTTAGTCTTTAGTTATAATTCGAGTTCTAATTGAGCTACAAACAAGTGGTAATTTGAAAATCAAATAGGATTCCTATTACGTCAACAAAATATTTTGATTTCAAATATTGCTGTTTAATATTTAATGGGACTAGAAAATAGGTCCATATGGCCTTTTTCGTCATTTTGTTCGATAATATCTCAAAACTCTGACGTGTTGTAAAAAATCGGGAAATTGCATAGTAATCAGCTTAGAAAATTCTACTGGAATCCATTATTAGGTTTACGGGGAGAAATTTTTGTTTAATTTTTGTCGAGCAGTGTTATCAAAGAAATAGGTAAACAGCTCATGTTTCGAAGTATGATACTGCTAAGTTTTTTAAGTAAGGTACCCAAGGTGTTACAGCTGCTGCTGATACTAAAAGCTTGGTTCTATTCTTTAACACACATGAGAAAAAAAATCGAAACCAAAAAATGCGGATCTTTGTCCCACCTTACCCTATTTAAAAATTTATTTGTAATTCTTTCATTTTTTTTTTTTTTTTTTTTATCTAACTTTTCTTCTTTGAAATTAATTACATTAGAAAAATAAAACTAAAATTTTAATTGGAGGTGCATTTGACCCAAAGAAGAGCAGCATTTGCCCACCGTTGCTATATATAAGTATTTAATTTTTTCTATTTATCTGCATTTTTCAACATAAAGTTTGATAAAGCTAAAAGTAAAAATCGAAGCAATTATTTATTTTCGGAATAAAACATTTTGGTGCCATAACGAAATTTTTATTACCGTTCTTTCTTCTTAAGTTATCGTGAATAAAGAAATAAAACGAGTAAAACTGAAAAAAATCATCATTGGAAATAATTTTTCTCCATAAAACGAAAAAACAAAAAAAAAAAAAAATGAATAGAATTTTCAATTATTTTCCTATAAATATATATCTCCATATACAATAATTACATTTTATCATAAATTAATGGCTGATTGCTTTTTTAAATTAATCTTAAATAGAATATTAATTATTTTAAACATTTAAAATAAATAATTATTTTAAATATTTATTTTAATTTGAAAGAAAAAATTGGCCTATGTGGTATTCAGTAGGTACTGTCATATCCATTGGATCATCATTGAATGAGAAATCAAAGCAAACTTTTGTTAACATTTAATATCTATTTAAAAATGTTTGACAAAAACGTAGTCAGCCATGAATAAATATAAATAATATATATTTAATTAATGGCGACGTTTCGATTTAAATTTTAAACTTCATCACGATACAAGTAAAATAATACAGGGTTATTCAAAAAGATGGACCCAATTTAATTAATTTGTATTTTTACGAAATATAAATTGGATATGAACAGTCTATATATCGAAGGAAACAGGAAGTTGCAAAGTTTTGTTTACCACCGCTTGGAAAGTGATAGTAGTAATTGATAATTAATTAATTTAATTGGGTCCATCTTTTTGAATAACCCTGTATGATAAATCTTTATATTTATACACATATGTATAAACACATGCGATTCATAATATATCACTTCGATTGATTACGATCACCAAAAGAGGTTTCGCTTCTGCCGAGTGGTCTTAAGGGGGTTCGGGACTGTTTATTATTTTTATAAGAAAATTCTCAATTTTTTTCCATCGAATTATTGATGTATTAAATATTTATTCCCGAAATTTGAAATTGATCGTCTGTCCCATTACCGAGAAATAAATTATTGAAAATTGTCCTTTTAACATAGAAGTAAATGGACCGAGCTTTTAAAAAGGCTATAACTTCTATACAAATTATACCATTTTCAACAAATTTATACAGATCAATAATTCAACTTTTATGAATCGAATGATACATTTTTCAATAGATTTGACAGTCTAATTAATTAGTTATTTATAAATGTAAAAAATAAAAAGTTATTTGCAACCAACAGAATATAACAAATCCACTAATGTAGAATTCCAACTCTATTTCTTGAAATCGTTTTTTTGTTAAATAAATGCTTTTATTATGGGAAAAAATTTATCTCAATAATTAAAATTATCAAAACAAATATTTTTCTTAATAATTTTTCTATCAAAAAAATTATTAGGCAGACGTTGTTACTCTGCAGAAATATAAAATATTTTTTCGAGATCAACCATTTAGATAAGCTGTCCCAAACTCCTTTAAGCACAGACAACTATTTTATTTATGTTTCAGACATTTCTAAAGCAAAAAGAAATATTAATAACGCAAGAGAGTTTTTGATATATACCTAGACGCAAAAATCTCGGCATTAAATTATTACATACTAGTTGCAAGTGTCCGCCTTCGGCGGCCCTCTTGCTAGCTCAGGGGTACACCCCCTGGACCCAACCCACGAATACCCCCCCCCCAAACCTAAACAGCACCTCCAACCCCGTTCACAACCCCCGCCCCCACACCACCACCCCGCACCACGCCTGAACCCCCCACTCCACCCTGCACCACCCCCACCCCACCCCGTGCCCTCCGACCCGTGCACTACAGCCCCCGCCTAAGCCCCTGGACCCACCCCTCCACCCCCAATACGCCCCCTGGCTACCCGCACCACCCCCTTCACCTCCTCACTCCTCCGCCAAACTCCCCCAACCAAATCTCGTTCCCCACCTTCATTCCGCCCCCGAACCCTCATACCACCACCCGCACCGCATACCTTAACCCACCCCTGTACCCAGTTTTAGCATTTCTAGCCTTCGAGTGACCCACAGATTATGTATATAAAATTTTGTTGAGTTTGGTCCAAGAGAAAGAATTTTCATTTTTTTGACCCCCCCCCTCCATTTTGAGTGGCTAGTTTTTGCATTTCTAGCTCTCTAGAGGCCCACAGATTATGTATACAAAATTTGGTTGAGTTTGATCCAAGGGAAAGAATTTACATTTTTTCACCCTCCCTTTTTGGGTGGTTTTTTGAGGGAATTTTTTTAAGCAAAAGTTGTCGGAAATCACATCCCCTACAACTTTGCTTATAATAAAATTTGCCGTAGGATTAAAAGTTTAGGAGTTATTTGATAATTTTCATTCGTGCCCCCCCCCCCCCAAACCCCCTTTTGAGGTCAAAATATCAAAACGTTATTTACTATAAACGTAAGTTAGAAGACATCTGATGCAAATATCAAATTTCATAATAATCCATTTAGCCGTTTTTAAGTGAATCGTGAGCAACTTTTCGCGGAGACCACGGAAACATACAGACAGACATACAGACATACATATAGACCGACATACAGGAATTTTGTTGAGGGTGTTTTCGTTCATAACTTTGCTTGAAACGTGTGCATCCAAAATTTAGCGTGATTTGGAACAATGTACAGACAAAACCTTAATTTTATATATATATAGATATACAAAATTTCCATTAATATATCTAAAAACACCAATTTCTATTTATGGTGCAATGAAGAAAATAAAAGATTGTATATAAATAGATTTTTATTTAATTTCAAATAAATAAAAATTCGATTCAATACGAGTGAATTTTTAAATAATTTAGTATCCATCGAAATTCCAAATTCGCCTAGAGTTTTATGAGCATATAAAACATAAGAGTGACCGGCCAGCCTTCGGGCAGGTGAGGGCTGAGGGGCCGACCATAGTCAGTGGCTGTTGGATCTCTTAAGACCCTCCCAACTGGCCTCAATATCAACCGATCCGATGATAAAACGGGCCTGTCATTGGCCATAAATGAATCGACCCCGAATCTCATTTATTGCCTCTAGCAAGAGTGTGGGAATCTTCCCGCATTGCTTTATCTAAGATACAATATAGTGAGTTATGATTATGAATAGCGTAGGAGAATGTGACGAATTTATGTAAAGATAATCTATCCCTTTTTAGGACTAATCAAATTAATTTGATTAAATACAGTTAATAAAGTCTTGGCTTAATTAACCATTTTAAAATTTACATTGTACTTTGCCAAAAGTAGAAGAGAAAATAAGGCAAAAATAGTAAAGAAATTAAATTATTCCATCTAACTCGATAAAATTGCGGCAAGGTTTTAGGTGAAATCGGTCCAAGGTGGCTTCAGTACCGTGACTTGTGGTTAACATGAAAGACGCTATAATGCCCCAATGATCAACGATGTAGCTAAATTGTTATAAGGGGAATGAATTTGATAAGCGAGACATAGTAATACAAAGAAGAAGTGAACAACTTCAACTTATTGCTGAAACCTACATATCTTACGATTCACTTGAGTACGCATTAAATTTTGGACAAAGAGAGGATGGATATCATTTGAAAATAATACAAATTAATCCAACTATTGATAGTGAAACCATCAAAAAAGTTTCTGCTATGTACTTTTACGTATACTATGTATATAATGATCAGATCTGGATTGGAGAATCACAGAGTATTAAAATTCCGCGATTTTTCATCATATCAAGATAGAGTTAAAAACATGCGATCCCAAAACTTAGTTGATTTCAATGCAGTGAAAACTAAGTATTGCCTTATTTCTAAGCGCGTCGATAGAAACCTCCCAGAAATATCATTCGATTCTAACTCACTGGAATTCAGTGATAAAATTTCAATATTGGGCGTCACTCTAGGGTAGCGTCTGATCTTTCTTGGAATGACCATAACTCAACCTCTGCTAAAGCTGTTCCGTGCAAGCTTGGCCTCCTATTTAGGTCTAGACTCTGTTTTACTCCCAGTCAACTTCTTACACTGTATAAGGCTCAGATTCGTGCCTGTCTCGAATATGGCTCTCATCTGTGAAGAGGGGCCTCCAAGCATTTCTTGCCACAGTGGATGCAATTCAAAAGCGAGCAATTAAACTAACACTCCTGGCCCTAACTTACTCACACGACTCCCTGCCTCACCGAAGAACTATTTCTCCCCTTGCCCTGTACTACAGATACTACCATGGTGTTTGTTCAGCCACCGTCTTCCCCGCGACTTATAATCTTCAGCTGTTTAAGACCTGCATTCACAGATTAGACTCCTATATAGCCCATAAAATCCTCTCTTCTTCTTCTTTTCACGATGGGCCAACCCAGACCTTTAGGGATGCACCTTTTTGGTGAAACTCCTTCTCACATCAATTTCATAAAAAAATATGCATGCAGCTCCAGCGGGCCTTGCAATTAGTATATACACATATACTTCAATGCAAGTGATTTTCTAGATCTATTGCTTACTGCATCTTACTGGTGCGCTTTTTCTTGAAATTCGATTACATTCGATTAAATAAAAAAAAATTCATGACGACTATAAGAGCTATAATATATATATCACGTGACCAAAAACTATGACGCCATCGTGTGACGATTTTTCATGTCACTTTTTTCTGGATAACCTCGCTTTAAGCATTTTTCATGTTAAAAGGCCGGAAACTGATTTCTATTATTAACTTTTTGGCTACCATACAGCAGGTAGTCTCAAATTGATTCATTAGAGAGAATCAATTAATTCCAAAATAATTTATTTTAATTATGTTTTGAATATTATTTTATTCATCTAGGGCAGGGATGATTAAAAATATAAAATTAATGACTAAACAATTCACATGTAAAAAAGAAATTAAAATCTAAACTTTATTAAAAAAATGATTAAAGTTAAATGGTTTGCTTATATTATAATAAGCGGAATGCCTTTCTTATGGATTTCCAAGTTTTCAGTTATGATAAATTTTGTTAATAAAGGGTTTGAAAGGTTTAAATTTAAACTAAATCGCCATAATTTATTACCCGTTCAAGTTAACTGAAAGTGCAATATTGCCTCAAATACATTACAACAAGACTGATAAATAATTACGTACATAAGATCATTTTACACTGACAAGGGCTTAATTTAATTAAATCTAGCATAATTTTTGAGTATTCTTCTTCTTCATTTCATGTTAATATTTCGTCGTTTAGTTGTAACTAAATAAGATAATAATTATAATTTTTAAGATAATAATTATTTTTAACTTTTAGAGTATTTTATTTGTTGCATTTTATTTTTTGAAGTCGGTTTTATTTTTTTCTTAAAAATTATTTTTATTTTTCTCTTTTTAGTGATGCTATTAATAGTGATCATATCATCAGAACTTGACCAAATTAATATGGCATCATCCCTAAGATACCCCCATCAATAAAAAAAGAATCATCGAAATCGATTCATAAACAAAGAAGTTAGGCCTAAACAAACCTAACAAAAAGGTCTAATACCAATGAAAAAAACGGGACCAATCGGAAGCTAGACTGAACCCAATGCAATTTTTTTTTCAAAATCGGTTCACAATTGGTGGAGATATGAGGTAACATAGACAAAAAAATTCAGTCGAATAGAGAACCTCCTCCTTTTTTGAAGTCGGTTAATGAGTTTTTTATCCTGGTTATTTTTATGAAAGTTTTTCACTTCTACTTTGTAGTAATATTTTAATAAAAATTTGAAACATTTCTTCTATTCTTTTGTTTTATCTGAGCCCCCCTCCCCCTTAAAAAATTCAATGTCCGTAGGATCACTTTTTGAACTTCATTTTAGGACAATAATTTCCTCACATGATTTCTCCATTAATTAAAAGGATAATTATTTAATTAAACAGGAGTAATTATAAAATAACATACTCATAATCAGATATAATTTGGTATCGTTATAAAGATTTATACAAATATCATCTAGAATTTCCATAGAATAATACAAACTAATTGGTGTATTTGATAATTGTATCAAATTAATATTATATAGTGGTCAATTATGACATTGTGGAATATAATTTCTACATTTAAATTTATCAAAATACTTTTCGAGAGAACATGTTTTCATAAATCTTACTAAAAGTTAATCTCTATTTGCGTATACTGCTTAATAAATTGGGACAATTAGGTATTTATAGAAAAATTATCCAGCGACTCTCTAGTTTATAATTCAAAAGAAATAACTATACGATTCGTTACAGTGGCAGCTCCAGACTTTGATTTGGGGGAGTTATGTACCTGGGGGCTGCCCCCCACCTTTAGATTTTAAAATTATGCACCTTAAAAGTAGTTAGAGGTGATCTGTACCCTCTGAAAAATTAAAAACAAACATAAAAAGAGCCCTATAGTTGCCTAATAAATGCCTAATTCAGTTAGCTTTTCAAATTTATATAGAAAACTTATAATGAAATTAGTCATGTATATCTTATTTGATACAGTAGAGCATTGATAATCCGGATTAATTGTGACCGGACCCTGTCCTGATTTTCGAAAAGAACTAAAAAAGTGTCGTTTGAGTTCAAAACAAAATGAAAACTTGGTAAAACCGTTTAATAATTCACTTTAGTGTTTAAATAATTGTTTCAGATAAATAAAACCATTAATTAATATGAACTTATAATGTATTTTAATGAAAGAATATACATACATATGTAATGTAAATATGTATACATATGTATGTACAGAATACTGTACGTTTAAAATACATTGTCAGAGTTTTTAAAAAATCTGTTATTGATATTTGAACTGCAGTAGTGGTTGGCTTTAACGCTTTTGTTTGACAAATATGTATGTATGTATTGACTTCAAATTTTTTTCACCGGAAATGAATCCGGATTTTTCACGTCCGGATTATCGACGCTCTCTAATGTCCACTAGAAGAAATCAACTAAAACACTGGAGGGCTGCGATTGTGATTCGCTGATACTCGTACGCGAAAGATTTCTGGTAGTACAGTCGTGGATATTTGATAAAAATATAATATAAAATATATATGATTCAACATGTCAGCGTGTTTTTCGGGGTGACATCAACTCATCAGAATCAGGCATCTCATCCCTTCTACTACTCGCAAACTTCTCATTAGCTCTGTAATAATGGATCTGTTTGATTAGTGTTGCCTTGTGTGTTTGGGGGTGGTGAGGTCTCCGGGACAGTTGACTCGATGGAGTAATGAAGGCGTGTTTATATATTTACAGTTTACAGTAGAGCAGAAATCGGCAAAGCGGTACACACGGGCACTTAGGGGTTAGTCCTCCACAAAGAGTCCGCTATATATTGGTCCAGTCAGAAGGGGATTTTTTCCATTTTTTTTTTTTTTTTTTTTTTTTATCTGGGAAAGTCTGAAAAATGCAGGGCCGAATTTAGACTTGATAAGGCCCTAAGTTATTTGAGATATGGGGCCCTTTATGAGTCTAGATATTATATGTCACTGACAAATATGATTTTCGGATACCTAGAGGGTTAAACTGAAATACAATTAACAAGTAAATAGATAGTCAAATAATAAATCTAACTTTAACGTTCCATTTCTATTATAAAATAATAATGAAATAATTTTAAAAATTACCGAAATTACAGGCATTTGCTAGTCATAATTACCGGTAATACCGGTTAACCTGTTATCGATAATGCAAACCCTAGGCACAATAGCGCTTTGTTCTTCGAAAGGACGCGCTAAAAAAATTGAGTGAAGAATATGCTATATGGCCTTTTGACTATTGTACTTGGACTAATTGGATACTCGTTATTATATATATGTAGATAAAGAGAGAAAATTCAATTAATTCAATAATTAGGAAATTTTAAGAAATAATTAAACTCGATATATTTCTAAAAGACATCAAATTTCTAATAGAAGTAGATAAATGATTTAAAAACAAAATTCTGAATGAAAAGAACTCAAAGATTTTAATGCTATGATATTTTTTCTTTTTTTGTCTTGGTGGATATCATTATTCTACATTATTAGCTATATTTTTTTATTAACAAATATCAATTGAATTAGTAAATTTTATATGCGGCCCGAGGCATTTGTTTTTCCTTCAAATGCGGCCCGTTTAAGCCAAAAGGTTGGACACCCCTGGTCTAGAATGTAGTGCTATACAACATACTTTTTTCAATGCTATTAAGACTTAAAAGGGAATAACTAAAAAATAAAATTACATCCCTTAATGCGTGTAGACTTAATAAATAATGGACCTACTTTGAACAAACGAAATTGCAAAAAAACAAAAACATAAATGATAAATAAAAGAAAAAAACATTTATTAGTTAATTATTCTAGAATTTGATGGGTGGGTAAAAATAAAAAAATCACCGTCTCTAGGTAGGGTTTCCATATGTCCCGTATATACGCGAATGTCACAGTATTTCGCTACTCAGTCCCGTATTATTATTTGTCCCGTTTTGTCCCTAAACCCTGTGTGAGGGAATGTTTCTAGGTTTATCTAAAAGATCATTTAGAGGAAAATAATATCAAATAAAACTGCGAGTAATGAAGAGAAATGGCTGAAGTTTTTTGCAGAAACAAAGCATATTGATCAGAAGTCATTGTATTATTAAGCTATGCGAATATGTATTTGCCATTCCAACCCAGAATGCAAATCTGAAGAGAATATTTTCCCTAATATCAACTCAATGGTCGGACGGTGATGAATAAAATAATATTCGAAACATATAATTAAAAATAATTATAATTTAAATAATATTTCACTCTAATAAGGCAATTTGAGATCTACTGTATGCTAGCTAAAAATTTAATAATAGAAATCAATTTTTGACCTTTTAACATGAAACATGTTTATAGCGAGGTTGTCCAGAAAAAAGTGATATGAAAAATCGTCACACGATGCTGTCATTGTTTTTAGTCACGTGATATTTTTATATATTATAGCTCTTATATTCGTGCATGAAATTATTTTTATTTTAATGCAATCGAATGCAAGAAGAAGCGCACCAGTAAGATACAGTCTCTAAGGACCTCAAAAGGATCTTGAATTGAAGTACACATATACTATGTGTATATGTTGCAGTAAAAACCGGTTTTTTGCAAGAACGGGTTCTTACTAGTTAAAACACGTTTCACTGAATGTCTTTGTGGCAAGTAGAATTTACTGAAGTTGGTTGAGTTTGGCCTAAAGGTCTAGAATCCTCACCTTTAAATTTCGGCCCCATTTTAGGTGTTTATTTTCAAAAAACTTTCAAACGAAAATGTCGAAAATGACATCCTCATTAGAAGCACAGTTGTAGAGGATGTAATTTTTGACATTTTCGTTTAAAATTTTTTGAAAATAACACCCAAAATGAGGACGGAAGGTCAAAAATGAAAATTCTAGACCTTTGACCAAACTCAACCAACATCAGTAAATTCTACTTGCTACAAAGATATTCAGTGAAACGCGTTTCAACTAGTAAAAACCCGTTCTTACTAAAAACCGGGTTTCACTGCAACATATACACTAGGGTGGCCCTTATTTTGGGTACATTCGAATTTTTACGCTGACAAGGGTTCATATGGTTCGAAATATATAAAAAAATATCCCCCAAGTTTCAAGTCTTTATCTCAATTATAACTTCTGCCCCCAGCTATGTAAGGTTCTCTTCTAAATAACATGAGGTTTTTGGCCAATGTAATGGTTCAAAAAATTTTAAACTCTAGACTTTATCCTTATAATACTAGATATCCATCAGATTTATTACAGATTTTTATCTATTATAATTTTGGAGTTACTGCTATATCTTAATATTACTAAGTTATAGACTCCAAAATTATAACATCTCTAAAAATTCTGAAGGGTAGCTACTATTATAAGGATAAAGTCTACATAGTTTTAAATTTTTTGAACCATTACTTTGTTGATCTTTCAATGGTAAAAACCCCATGTTATTTAGATGAGAAACTTACATCGCTGGGGGCACAGGTTATAATTGAGATAGAGACTTGAAACTTGGGGGATATTTTTTTTTTATTTATTTCGAACCCCTTGTCAGCGTAAAAATTCGAAAATATCCAAAATAAGGACCACCCAAATATATACTTAATGCAAGGCCCGCTAGAGCCGCATACATGAATTAACGAAACGTTGTGGCATGGTCAGTGGAGTCAATTGAAGCAATTTTGATGTGTCAATAAAATTTTAAAATGACTTGTGCTCAATTTTATAATTGTGTGAAAGAATAAAATGATATAATTAAGAAAGTAACATCAATTTTAAAATATGAAAGGAAAAGGATTATTCTTGCATCTTATTTATTATTTTACGTGTTCATTTTATTAAATTGCTTAAAATTTATTGATTTTTTTTTTTATCAGAGTAAATAAACCATTACTTACCCATTTTTTTAATGTTTTATTTTTTAGAAGTTAAACGTCCAGTTTTAATGCTTGGTTATTATGGCGATCCTATCTATCTATCTATATATATATATAAAATTAAGGTTTTGTCTGTACATTGCTCCAAATCAAGCCAAATTTTGGTTGCACACGTTTCAAGCAAAGTTATGAACGAAAACATCCTCAACAAAATTCCTGTCTGTCTGTAAGATTCCGTGGGTTCCGCGATAAGTTGCTCACGATTCACGTCAAAACGGCTGAAGAGATTATTATGAAATTTCATATTTACATCAGATGTCTGCTAACTTACGTTTTTAGCTATATAACGTTTTGATATTTTGACCCCAAAAGGGGTTTGGGGAGGGGCGCACGAATGAAAATTATCAAATAACTCCTAAACTATTAACTCTACTGCAAATTTTATTATGAGCAAAGTTGTAGGGGATGTGATTTATGAAAACTTTTGTTTAAAAAATTCCTCCAAAAACCACCCAAAAAGGGGGAGGGTCAAAATATGAAAATTCTTGCTCTTGCACCAAACTCAACCAAATTTTGTTTACATAATCTGTGGGTCACTAGAAGGCTAGAAATGCAACAACTAACGATCCAAAGGGGGGGGTCAAAAAATGAAAATGCATACCCTTAGAGCCAACTTAACCAAATTTTATATACATAATCTGTGGGTAACTAGAAGACTAGGGCCAACTGGGTTCGGGGGTGGATTGATGGTACGGGTGCGGAGGTGGGTTAGGGTATGGGGCGCGGGGGGTCCGGGGGATGAGGGCGCGGGGGGTGGAATGTGGATGAGGGAGTAAGACGGAGTAGGGTGAAGGGGGAGGTGCGGGTGGAGTCCGGGTGACGTAGTGGGTGTGGGGGTCCAGGGGGCTAGGCGGGGGTGTGGTGCGTGGAGGTGGAGGGCATGAGGTGTGGTCCGGGTTGGGAGGGGTACAGGAGTGGTGGAGCAGGGTGAAGAAGGGGGTTGAGGTGAGGGCCCAAAAAGGTGGGGTGGGGCGGAGTGGAGGGAGTGGGGGGCGAGGTGGAAGGGTTGGAGGGTGGAGGTCGCGGGGTGCGGAGGGGGTTTGTGGTGGCAGGGGTGCTGGGGAGTTTCGGGGGGTGCGGTGGGGGGCGTGTCCCCAGGCTAGCAAGATGGCCGCCGAAGGCGGGCCTTGCAACTAGTTGTCTATATAAGTAGGTAGGTATACCCTTTAGAATAGAAAGAAATGATTTCTTATTTCAACTCTCATATTTATTGAAGTGTTTATTGACTTGTTGATACTTGAAAAGTTTCACAGGTTATTATGCTCAAGATAAGAAGGCAAATGATGTTTGTTGAATGGGTAATATATTAGAAAAGAGATGGTGGCGATCTTCAATAAAAAATTTAATATCTAATATTTATTAATCCCTCGAGTGCCAAGTAGAAAACAGATTTGGAAAACTTTTCTATAAAAAAAAAGTTCCCGATATTGTATAATCAAGATTTATTTGAGTTGTACTACTGTAAGTTTTTTTTTTTTAATATATTATTTTCCAACAATTATACACACAAATCTTTCCCAATAAATAATACGAAATTTATTATATTTTTGGAAAAAACAAACTAAAAAAAATGCGAACTAAATAATAATAATAACTATTTTTATTGTATTTAATTTTTCAAATTTGGCGTGATGCACTTCTTTACAATTCTCTAGTCAGGTTAAGTATATTTAGATAATCATAGTGCAGATCAAGTTCGAGCAGTGGCCTTATAAGCTGTACGCTATTTATACAAGTATACGAACCATTTCGAACCACTTTTGACCAACCGGCAACTCGGAACCCGTTTGAGATATAGAGCTGAAATTATACACATGCAATTATGTAATCGCTCTTGTAGAGAGTACCAAATTTCGATAATATAGCATAAATAGATTGTGATATATCTTCTTCTTCGACTGCTTATCCATTAATGGATGTTCGCGACCACATTCCGTATTCCTTCTCTGTTTCTAGCGGTGTGTAGAAGCTCTTGTACACGTCAAAATTATACTCGATATGGAGAAAACAAATGTTTAATTAAACTTAAATAAAATTCAGACAATAATGTGAAAAAATACTTGTTCTCAATTTGCGAACGTACTGGGTCGTGAAAAAGTTTTACTTTTTTCTTGATTTTTATCATTTAATAGAAAAATTAAATTCATAAAAATATATCGTCTTAGAAAGTTTGTTCTGCAGTAAAATTTTTATATTTTCAATGCGGAGAACTGTTTAGATTTTGGACTCTCGACCAGTGTGCCGCGAGAGATTGTCAAATGTACTGCAAGCGTTTTTAACAAATAATTGAAATTGAATGTGTTTTGTAATTTTGAAATAGTATTTGTAATTACTTCACTTTTTTCTGTATCATACAACTTTTACTTTTTTTTTATCTTTAGGTGTGCCGCAAATGATATTTTTAGTGTGACGTCAACAAAAAAAGTTTGAGAAACACTGGCTTAGGTAATAGTATAATATAACTAATTAATAACCTGGAAAATATGTGAAATGTAACTTTTAACAATTCTTTTTGACCATTTAAAATAAAAGATAAGGAGATACAAAATTCTTCCCCCTCTTATAACTTGAATATTCTTTGTAAATTTAAGATGACATGACTTCTACACTAATGATTCTAAGTCAAGACGTTACTTAAGAGTGAATGATTTGATTATCAAAAATTCAATCGAAAAGAAAAGAAAAACCAATTTAATATTTCCGTGAAATTCAATAGGTCTAACGGAATAAGAATATCGCCTGGCTGCGAGGAACGTGCTCTATGAGGAGGCAATGAAAATTTTCTCTCTTATAAGTATTGATACATCTGACAATTTTTATTTTCACTATATTTTTGCTTATCGCGTTTAGAAATGTTTTTAAAGAGAAGAAAAATAATTTCCATATATAATTTGTCGATGTGTGTGTCTTTCTGGATGAATATACACATAAAAACTCAAGAACAGAATGTCGTAGATAAAACGAAAAATCGATTAGATTTTGTGCTTTCTAGCTTGAGAAATGTCAGTTCAAAATACAAATAATTTTTATTAAAAAAAAATAAAACCGACTTCAAAATACTTAAATGAAACAAATAAAATAATAATAACTTAAAAATAAAATAAAATCTACTAAAAGGTATAAAATAATTATCTTATTTTAGTTACAACTAAACGACGAGATATTAATATGAAATTACTTTTTGAAGTCGGTGCCAAACAAACTATACCTATAAGCGAGCGTACCCGCCAAACGTACTAAATAAGATCCGTCAAGTGCGATACATAAATGTATATGTTTGGCACCGACTTCAAAAAGTAATTTCATGTTAATATTTCGTCGTTTAATTGTAGTTAAATTAGATAATTATTTTATACCTTTTAGTGTATTTTATTTTATTTTTAAGCTATTATTATTTTATTTGTTGCATTTAATTTTTTGAAGCCGGTTTTATTTTTTTTTATAAAAATTATTTTTATTTTTCTCTTTTTAGTGATGTTATTAATAGTGACTTAATATAATACCTTGCATGCATCTCGTAAGAGAAAGCGTCGGGTGAATGAATCAGAAAATGATAATAAAATTCAATTCATAAATATAGAAATTCTCTCGAAACGTTTGCGGGTTTTAAATGAATGTTTTAAGATTTTTTTATAAGATTTTATTTATTATAATTTCGATTATTTGGTCATAAGAATTGGAGATTTACGTTATTTCGTCATTGATCATATCTTCAGAACTTGAGCAAATTAATATGGTATCACCCCTAAGGTACCCTCTTCCCAATAAAAAAAGAATCATTAAAATCTGTTCATAAACAAAGAAGTTATGCCTGAATAAACATATCAAAAAAGGTCCAATACCAATGAAAAAAACGGGACCAATCGGAAGCTAGACTGTACCCAATACAAAAAAAATCATCAAAATTGGTTCATAATTGGCGATGATATGAGGTAACATAGACACAAAAAAAAAAATTATTTGGGATAACTAAATATTCTTATTCATATTTCTTTATTTTAAATAAATGATTTAATAGACTTTAGAGATTTTCTATTTCACGTTTAAATAACATAACTTTTTTAACTTTGGAATTCTATAACTCATGATCATGAATGTATTAAGATATCGATAAGATCAGAATTGACTTTTCTATGGAATTGACCGCTCTACAAAAAAGATCTCTTGTGATTTTTCGATAAATCCACATTTTTCTCTCAGTGTATATAAATCTGCTCTGTTTGCAAAAGCGGGACATTTTTGCTATCGATGTGGACAGCGGGACAGACAGCTCGAAAGGGGGGCGTATGGTCACATTAGGCATAGCAAAAAAGGTTGGGAAACACTGGATCAACCTAAGTTTAAATTTAGAAATATTTTGTAATGATTAATATTAAATCATAGAGTGAAATTTTTACTCATGTTGTATATGTCCCTGTCTTATTTTAGCCATTGGTACAGAGTGCTTTATGACATTTGAGTTCAATTTCTCTATATGGGTGAATAAAAACCCTTCTAATTTATAATAACAAACATTGAAGTCCAAAGTAGTACCTCACAGTAAATGTTAGGATCTCGGGGTTCAATGTAGGAGCTAGGCGGGGATACAGTGCTCTAAATCGGTTCTATTTTGGGCCCGATGGATAAAAGTAGTACTTAAATTTCGACTCGGGGTGTTGGATTCAGTAGAAGATAATCTCTAAGAAAGTCAAATCTACTTCTCGCATCAGATTGAAGTTTTGTTATACAGGGTGTTCCGTATCACAACGCTAAACCAAGAACAGAGGATAATATCCAAAGATTAGTTCAATTAAGATGCGACATAATTGATTAACATATTAGAAAAAAAACATTATCAAAATATGTTTTTAAATTAGCTAATTTTGCCAAAAAAATACAAATATTTTTTTTCTTACAAATGAAGTACAAAGTGATGTACTATTTTGAAATCTCAACTAAATGAACCAATATTTTAAATAACTTGCCATGCTAGTCTACTAGACTTTAACCATTAAAGATGATTAAAAGTTCGCTTATAAAATTTTTTTAAAACATAAGTCCGGCAAAAATATTTTATTCTTCAAAAGTATAGTACTTATGGTTTTATTTTGAATTCTGGTCAATAGCAGGACTAATCAGGATTGCGGAACAAAAATAAGAATAATAAAATATGTAAATTTGTAGTCACAGCATCTCATTATTTAGGGCAGGGTAGCGATTTTCACCATTTTCAAAAAATGTCTATAACTCGAAAACTATGAGATTTTAATTAAAAAAAATTTTAAATTCTCGACCGTCGTAAATTTCCCTATTTGTCCAGAGTTTATCGTTGTGATACGGAACACCCTGTATGCATATTTATTAAACCTTTTTCTTTTTAAGTGCTGAATTTTTATATCCACTCGTGCAGTGTTTCTCAACCTTTTGTAGAGCGAGGAACCCTAGAGCACTTATATTTATTTCTGAGAAACTCCCTAGCACTAAAATATGAGATATTTAATTTTTCGTCAAATATCAACATCATGCTACTTTTATAGTTTTCAAATATAACATACCGCCGCCAATGACGGTGTTGGCACATTTTAAAAATTTGCAAGATTTTGGCAAAATTAGGTACAAAAAACGTCCATTTTAAATTACATTACCCTAACATTTTTATTTTCATGAATAATATTATTATTAAATTTTTTGGTAATTTCATTGAGATACCCATATGCCCCTTTCGGATCGGACAAGTATTTTTTAAATATTCAATGTATACTCATAAATAACATTCTCATCTATTTGAAAAGAAATATTACTTATTTCAAACGTCATTAATAACAAAATAATGATAAAACAATTTAAATTATGTTTTCATTTTGTTACTAATGTAACGTAATCGGTGTATTATAAGAAAGTTAAGAAACTTTAGAGCAACAAAAATGGTATCACTGAGACAATAATAGTGATGTTCACCGCATTCTTAAGTAACAGTGATTTTATTTGACTATAAGGTAATACTTGGACTCTCAATTGAGTAATTTTTCTTTACATCAGAAATTTTTTGAGGGGTGATACCCACTATTTTTGTTTTTCTATTTTTTCTTTTATTGGCATCTAGGCGCGAATCTCCAAACCTCCTTTTGTGGAGAATCACTGCGCTAGTGTATTAGATACCATATTTAGTAATGTTGTAACGGCGTCAGCTATAATAAATATATAAATATTTGAGAAGCATGTTGATTTATGACATACCTGTTCGCGTTCGAGGCCATTGAGCCGAGAAGTAGTGTGCAGATGACGAGGAATAATAGTCGCCGCCCTCGCCGGAAGTGTAGGGAATTCTTCACAATCATCATCCATAGTGATCGAGAAACGTCCAGCCACATTGAGCGCAAGTCCCAGGTTTCCGATTGACACTCGTTCACACGCACGTTGAAAACATTCGCACACGCAGCAAACAAAAAACGACCCACCTCGTGGAGGGTTGATGGTTGGGTGGCAAGTCACGTCATGTCATGTCAGAATGTCAGAGATACTGCAGAGTTAGCGGGGAGCAACCCAGCAACCCAGCCACCAACAACAACACACCCCGAGATGATGAGGATGTCGACTAGAACAAAAAAACAGCCAAGAGAGAGAAATTATTCATTGAACTCAAGCGAAATAGACATTGCTAGACAGCCAATCGAATTTCACTGATTTATTAACTAAATGAATCAACAGTCATATTTATTATTTATAACCACAATTAGAGAAAAATTGCTATTTTTACAACGATTCAATTTTAAAAATTAATGAAACTAAATCAAACTTTTGCATGAATAAAATTTAAATGTTTTTTGCCGAGCGTAATTAAAGTAGTTCTTTCGCGACAATCCATACAAAAAGTTTTAGCCTCGTAACCACTCTATACATATCTTCTTTAAGTGCCATATCAGGTCTACCTGACGTTTCGGCACCTCCACATATATCTGTGCTGAGTGTGTTTAGCTGTTTTACCCAGATATATGGGACCTACTTTTTAACGCCGGTTCCGAACGGCTATCTTGGAGAGGTTGACTAAGCAATTATTCTCTCGGTAGTTTGCCATTACTTTTTCAAGAGGAGTCGACTGCAAATATCTGCCGAGACTCAGTCTCAAACCAGTATTCTTCAGGACAGCGGCCCGACACTCTGACCACTGACCCACAGTCGCCTCTTCTATATATATGAACGGTGCTAAAATTTCAGATTATGTTTTCTTAACGTGACTGTACTTCTCACACTACTACAACCTCTTTATGAATAGATCGTTTCCAAACGTTATTGATTTTTTAGCCCCTCCACTAAAATCGCCCAAATATGTTTTTTTTATCAAAACTACGAGGTAAATAATTTCAGATTTTTTTTAAGTTACTCAGAATACATTATTCTAACAAACATTAATTTCTCATCAAGATCCTGTAAGTCCTTCAATAAAAAAAAAAATAATAATAATCATTTTCCCACCCTTTCCCAATGTACCATATGTAAAAAATTCCATTTTTAATTCTATTTATTTCATGTTTGGTGTGGTAAATCGTCTTCAAATTTTAACACAGTGTTTATTATGCTTTTAATGACTTACTACTTGGAGGCACCGAGCGATGCTCGGTAACTTCTTCCTTCAGTTAAAAGCTATATTTTAATATTATTTTTAATTTAAAATTCTGATAAAATGGTCGATTTTTATTTGAGAGCCGCTTTCAAGTTAAAAAAATACAAAAATATTTAATAGTCGCCCAATGTAGCCCCCCCTCCCACATCCACCCCGCCCGACCCCACCCCCGAAACCTCTCCCTACCCCCTGATTCCCCACCTTCTGCACCTGTTTTGATTGAACCATATGATTCATTTTTATTCATCCAATTAATAAATAAACCTATCAAAATGTGTTGTTTTTTCAGAAAATTGAGACCTGCTTATGCTAAATATATTTTTAAATAAATTCTTGATTATTTTTTATTCTATTAAATAAATAAAGTTCTTTATAAAAACAATTATAAAACGTTTATTAATATTTCTAACGTTTATGGAGAACAAAAAAAATGTTAAAATCCACAATCACAATACTTCTTCAAGGCCTTTTAGAACAATGAAACAAACAACCCATTGTCTGCCTGGGTATAAAAGGAAAAGGGAAACCTTTTTTAAAACCCTAAGAATGGGATTTGTCTACCTGACAATAATTAATTTGATTACGAAAAAACCCATAAAAACAATTTTGTCGAAGATGAGACCGTGACAGATCGAATTGTCACCCCAAAAACTCCCTAACTCGTGAATTTCATCAAAATCGGTAGAGTCGTTTTCAAAATATAACCAAGATACAAATATATATATATATAAATAAATATACAAACAAATATATATACAAATAAATATACAATTTTTGCTCGTTTAATAAGAGTAGATATTCCAAGTTTTGAAGACTTCTTGAACTTTTTCATTTGTGAAATAACTACCTGAAGCGAGACGGACTCGTTTAGCTTGGTCCCTATCTTATTTTCCAAAATACTTGAGATATCAAATTAGTTCTTATTTGTTAGTGATAAGAGGAGAATAATCTGGGGGGAGGCAAAACTGAAAGGGCAGAGGAGTCAGTCATTTTCTAGCTTTTTTAAATGACATTTTTGGCACATAGATAAAAAATACATTTTTTTTATTTAAATTTAAATGTATTTACATACATATATATTACACTATAATACATAATTACAATTAAGTTCTAATGTCTATGTAACATTTTTTAGTTTTCACTAATATGTTTCCTTAAATTTATTTTAAATTATGTTACAGTTGTTGAAAATAATAGGCGTATTTTTATAACAATTATTATTACAATGAAAGAAGCCAATTTTAATTATAGTAGATATTATTATCCCTTGTTAGCTAACTGCCCGGAAATAACCAAGTTTGACACTCGAATTCGAATTCTGAAGGGGCTAATCCTTCTGACATATAAAACAAACATATATACACTAATACCCCGGTTTATGCTCCCCCGTTTTTCGATGATTCGCTATAGGGACCGTGCGTCACGACTTTAGCGCCAACTGGTGACGAAAATGTAAGCTTTGGGGGATGATTTATTAAACGTCCAAGATAAAGAGACTTGCTCACGGCCTTCTAGGCTCCGTGTAGATACTCTTTTATCGATGATATATACTATAATTGAATCTTTGCCCTAATTCTCCCAAATTATTTTAATAAATAAACACAAGAGACCACTACCTTCGGCGGTAGTGCTTCTCTATGTTTAACGCACGGTCCCTATAAGCTGTTTTAAAAATCAATTTATGAAAATTTAAAATTTCATATATTTTGTATCAGAAACCAGTCCAACCAATTAAAAAACACACACACACAATTAAATAATAAAAAGAAATTGGATTGAGATCCCCTTCAGAATCCAATTATAATTTTCTATTGGCACACCCACCTGTGAATAATTACTTTAATTAAGGAAAAAAACAATCAAATTAAAGTTACCCAAAGATGAGACCCTGACAGATGGATTTGTTGACACAAATTTTTATTCAGCTCTCGTACGTTGATCAAAAACATTGAAATTTAAAATACGCTTTGTTAATTGTTAATAAAAATAAAGTGAAGAAAAATGTTTAATTAAAATTTTATCGGGGTAATACATTATTTAAAATTGTATTAAAGAATTGATTCATAAAAAGTAATAATCATTAAGTTACTTTGAATTTTACCATTTTCAAAAATTTATTTAGCTATAGCTTTTCGAAAAATATAGCTCCAACTTCTTCTGTTAGGTAAAAATGGAGAATAGTCGCCATATGGAAGTATTGCTGAACCTCATAGGGCTTGTTTGGGGACGTATTTTTTTTATCTTATCGGACCTAATAAAAGTTATATAAGTGAAAATTTGGGAGTCAGACGGCTTGACCAATAAAATAAAATAAATAAATAAAAAATAGTGTACCTCTTATAGTTTACTGCTCGGCGGCTATTGTCGATTTTAGCAAAAATTTTTGTAAAAATATAATACATAGAATTAAAAAGAAATAGTAATAAATAAAAATTGAATGAAAAATGGCCTTCGTAGAGAAATTTTTTCTAATATAATGTAAATAAAAAATTTTTATATACGATTTCTTTTCTAAATGCACTTTTTTGGAATGTACTATTAATCATGATAAACATGATAGGTACGAGTAGTTTTTTTTTTTGGAGAACAGATAGTTTTCGAGCTATTGTATTGGAAAGTAGCCAGAAAGTGTAATAAAGTAAAAATTCAACAAGCCGTAAAATCTATAAAAATATTGCTACGGAAAAATAGTTCGGATCGATTATTTTTTTGACTAAAAAATATACCACAATGGACACAGGAAAATCAAAATTGGACGGGGGAAAAATGAAAATTTCACGTGAAGTATCCCTATATATAATATATATGTTGGAAAATTCACTTAATTTTATTCTTAGACAGTATTTGAAGTGAAAAAAAGGTCAAAATATAAAATAATCGAGCTTCACCAATATAAGTAGAAACATCAATTAAGTATCAATACAAAATCAAAAATTCATTTAATACTTTGTATAAATATTCAAAGGACCTATAAAAACCTTATCTAAAAGAATTTCGAGGACGATTATTTCCTTTAAAACAACTAAACGCATATTGAATGATATCTAAAAAATATATGATAAATGAATTGAATCTCTTTTTGTTCATTTAGTGAATCATTATGTGCATGTCATACTTATCATGGATATTGTATTAAACTAAAAATTGTTTCTGACATATAAGCATTTAAAGAAGTATAACACCCTAATCAAAAATATCGAGAATAGAAATTTCAAAAAAATATCTACAATACCTCACCCAATCAATATATACACAATTTATAAAAACATTATGCATTAAATAGTTTAAATTTAAAAGCTACTTCTATTATTTTACTCAAAGTCCTTGGTATGACTAAATACCGGTTATCAGAGTATCGCCGGAATTAAAAAACAATAGGCGAAGTTTGCTCTTGGGCGAGAGATCCTCTTTTTTTTAATGAGAAGGAGATACACCAGAAGGACCATCCCCTAAAGTCCTGTATGGGCTGGCCCCTCCATCGTGAAAAGAACAGAGTAGAAGGAAAAGAAGCCGGAATCACGAGCCAAATCTCAGAAAGTTAGATATAGTCCAATTTACTAAGTTTTTAGGGGACTTCAAGCAGTGGTAAATTCTCCGCGCGATAAATTAGGTTAAATTTATCTCCCACTCTTCAGAATCGATGTACTGTTGATATTTTTGCAACCTTCCTGATTCTAGTCGTGTTGTGAGATTAATTAAGAATGTTTAATTAAGGGAGATAATGTAAGTCGCGTCTCTCTATCTTCTCTAGAAATTAATGCAACTAGGGGTAAATTTCTTTGTTCTCCACACCGTTTAACATATCACAACATCATAGTTAAATTTCTTGATTAAGCCCCTACACCGTGAAAGGAAGAAGAGGAAATTTATTGAGCTGGTTAGGAGTTGAAGGTATCTATGAATGCTGATCTTAAATAACTAAAGGTTATAGGTCGCGGGAAGTTGGTGGTAAGATGTCAGTTCCGGTCTTTGGAGGTAATAGGGATAAACAATCTGGCGAAAGCGTTGGTTCGATTCTTTTCCACTTTGACAGCGAAGGAGTGCTGGGCGTTCGAACATCGAGTGTTTCTTACAAAGAGGGCTTTAGAAGGGATTATTTATTTCAGCTTCTATGAACAAACACATGGTAGTAACTATAGTATAGGGAAAGTGAAAAAAAGACTCTAACGGTGGGCCAGGGAGTCGAGTTTGTTAAATATGTTTGTGACTTCATTAGTTTAATTTCTTCATTCTGAATTGCATCTAGTGTGGTAGGAGAATGTTTGGAGGCCCCTCTCTACAGATGAGAGTCGTATTCGAGCCAGGGGTGAAATTGAGCCTTGTATAGGAGTTGATTTGATGTAAAAAGGCAGACCTGAATAGAAAACCAAATTTGCAGGCAGCAGCTTTGATCATTCTTAACTGAGAACAGATCCTAGAGTAACATCTCACTTAAAATTTTTAGAATCGAATGATTGAATTCCCAACACTTATTACATGCAAACCCTTAAAACCCGGGTGCACAAATACCTACGCCTCCACCCTTTTGATTGATCAATTTACTCTTCTCTTCGGTATGCAAGGGTCTTCGAGTTTTTTGACATCCTTAGGGGCTGCATCTTTCGGGTCTTGTATTCAATTTCATTAAAAAAAAATGTTTTGAAGGTTTCTATTGACGCGCCTAGAAATGAATTCATTCATTTGTAAGATGTTGATGAATTTATTGGTGCGTACATCAGTGACACCAGTTTCTGCCACAAGTGAAACTCTCGAGCAACTTGTTAATTTTACTTGTTTATTGTAGTTTCTGTCAACACGCATCAGCTGTGAAAAGGAAATTTTGTTAAAATTCAATTTAGATGTTCTAAACGTCGCCTTTGAGCGATCCTCTTGGAAAATTTAATAAAACTTTGGTAAACTTAAAAAAGGCTCATTAACAGACAAAATTATAATTAGTTTTAATTTGTTTCTAATATCTATTTTCAAATAATAATACTCAAAAAACATATCGTCCGATATGTAAAAGATACAGACAATTCGAAAGTTACGTTTTGGCATCAGTGTTGTACGTACTAGAAGTATCAAAATGAAAAAACACCCAATAATTGAAGTTCAATAAATTAAAATAATAATGACGTCTGCCACAAATTATTTATATCCTATGATTTTTTTACTCTTGAGCAACTTTCTAATTAAAGTTGTATTATAGTTAATAATGCTCTTAAACACTAAGTATTTGCCACCCAATTTTTTTCGAAAACAATTATTTTTATCCAAGCAAAAACACTTTTGTAAAAAAGGGTCAAATTCTAGTTATAAAAGCCGTTTGACAGAAAACGTAGTGAATTCTAATGTGCCACCAAGTTCATCATCATCAATTTAGAAATAGAGTCGACGATATACTATAGTAGCTTTTCTTAAAATGATTATTTTTCATTTCACTTCTCCATCTAAAATTATTGATTTTACATCTTTAGATGAATTTAAACTTGGCATTTAGGCATTATATTTTATTATTGTTTTGATTTTTTAGGGTCTCCACCCCTTTTAGCCCTCCAATTCTCCCACTTATGATCTCATGATATGGTTACTTAATTCGTGACATAAAAAACATGACATAATTTTTTCGTAAAAATATTAAATCAATAAATTTAGATGAATATATGAAATTTTTAAATGAAATTAATATATTCTCTTTTTTTTTTTTTTTTTTTAATGCAATCGAATGCAAGAAGGGGTGCACCAGTAAAGGTGTAGCCCCTATGGATCTCGAAAGACCCTTGCATTACCGAAGAGAAGGGAAAGTTGATTAAGTGAGAGGGTGTAGACGTAGGTGTCTATGCACCCTGGTTTTGAAGGTTTGAAGATCATAGGTGCTGGGAAAGATAGAGGCTGGGAGAGAGTTCCAGTTCCTTGAAGTCATGGGGATATATGTATTCGCGAATGAAGTGGTCCGGCACTTTTCCAATTTGACCGCAAAAGAGTGTTGGGAGTCGGCAAAACGTGTGCTGCGTGCAAAGTATGCTTTGGGGGGATTATTGACTTTATCTCATCAGAGCACCTGCCGTGATAGTATCTATAGAAAAGGGAAAGGGCAGAGACATCTCTTCGATGAGCCAACGAGTCGAGGGAGTCGGTGAGGGTAGAATCGTCAATTAGCCTGACGGCTCGTTTCTGAATTGCATCAAGGGTAGCAAGAGAATATTTTGAGGCTCCTCTCCACAGATGAGAGCAGTATTCGAGATAGGGGCGGATTTGGGCCTTGTAGATGGTGAGAAGTTGTGGGGGTTTGTAAAATCGCTTGGACCTGAATAAGAAGCCAATCTTCCTTGCTGCAGATTTCGCCACAGAGGAGATGTGTTCATTCCAAGACAGGTCAGATGCGACAGAGACGCCCAACATGGATAGGCTGTCACACATTTTCAGGGTATTCGAATCGAAGTGAATATCAGGGAAATCTCTATTTTCGCGCCTAGAAATTAGACAACATTGAGTCTTATTTGAATTAAAGTTAACTAAATTTTGAGAGCCCCATTTATTCAGTTTGTCTAGGTCGAGAGTAATTGAGGAGGCAATATTGATTCGATTATTCGGGAGAGAGGGTTTGCCGTGTAGAGTGCTATCGTCGGCGTAACAATGAGTGGGGTTTGCCGTTTGATCAATAAGGTCGTTTATATAAATAAGGAAGAGTGTGGAGGAGATTACAGAGCCTTGGGGAACACCAGAGTTTGTAGAGAACGATTCAGATGATGTTCCATCCACCACAACTTTTATACTTCGGTTTGTCAGAAAGCTTTCTATCCATTTGCGAAGTGTTGGTGTGAATCCAAAGGCTGGCAGTTTGGCAAGAAGATTTTTGTGCCAAACCTGGTCAAAAGCTTTGGAGATATCAAGGGCTACAGCGAGGGTTTCTTTTCCGGCCTCTAGAGTATTGTTCAAGGTGTGGGTGACATAGGTTAAGATGTCGCCTGTGGAACGATTTTGTCTGAATCCATATTGCCTATCGTGAATTAATTTATTGTTTTCTAAGTGATGAAGGACGTGTTGGTTTATGACTAATTCCATTAATTTGGAAAGAACAGAGGTGATCGAGATAGGCCTGTAATTAGAGATTTGAGATGTGTCTCCTTTTCTAGGAATAGGTGTGACTCTGGCTATTTTCCAGCTTTTGGGGAATATGCCCGACTCGTAAGAGAGTTGGAATAGCTTGGATAAGATAGGGGCAAGTTCAGGGGCGCATTTTTTAATGAGAATTGGTGGGATGTTATCCGGGCCTGCGGCGGATTTGCAATTTAATTTATTAATGGCTTTTATGATTATTTGGGGCCTGAAAATTATTTTGTTCATGAGGTTGGTTTGGGGGGTATAAGTGGGCGGGTTAAGCCCTTTGTCATCTAAAGTGGAGTTAGTTGCGAAATAGGATGCTAGTGATTCGGCTTTTTCAGCGGGGGTCGTGGCTACTGAACCATTTGGGTGAAAGAGGGGCGGAAGTGAGGGGGACGCGAAATTTCTATTTATTGCCTTGTGTAACGAGAAAAAGGCCCGTTTTCCATTGGGGCAAGATGCGAGACGGTCAGCTATCCTCTGGTCGAATGATTTCTTTGCCTCAGAGATGATTTTTTTGCATGAGCTTCGCGACTTGGTAAATGCAACTCGGTCGCATTCTAGCTGTGAAAGTTGCCATTTCTGAAAAGATTTGTTTTTTTCACGGACGGAATCTGCGCATTGTCTACCAAACCAAGGCTTAGAATCCTTGTTCCCTTTAATCAATTTTGAGGGAATATAGGTTTCTAAGCCTATTTGAATTGCCTCGTTAAGGGCGTCTGCGAATTCTGAAGCGTTTTTATCTCTGATGCAGAGTTCATTCCACTGGTAAGCGGCAAAAAAGTTACGCATGTCATTCCAATTAATGTTATCGTTATCGATTAGCCATATTTTTCTGGGGTTGGAGTGGGGTGACGGGGGTTTTGGTAAATTGGCGGAGGTTTTAATTTTTATCAGATTGTGGTCAGATTTACCTAAAGGGGCCGAAATTTTTGCTTCATAGGACGAAGGGTGGGAAGTGATGAAAAGATCGAGAAGATTGGATTTTTTCATTGGCTTTGTCTGGGATTCTTGTGGGGCCGTTAATAATTTGTGTGAGGCCACATGCCGTTGAGAAGATTTCAGCGTCGGAGCCTGCGGGGGAATTATGGCTAGAAAATTTTAGCCAATTTTTGTTGTGGACGTTAAAGTCACCTAGGAAAGATATTTCAGAAGATGGAAATTCTTTCAGGATATTGCAATGGCACTCAAGGAGGTAGTCAAAAAATTGTTTGTATCTGGGGTCTTTGGGGGGCAAATATATTATGCAGAAGAATTTAGTTGAGTGGCCTAACGTGATTTTGATCCATATGGCATCGAATTCATTGGATTCTAGATTAGTTAAACGCCTACTAGGGATGTCCTTTCTAATATAACAGCAGACACCTCCTTTTTTCGAAATTTTGAATGAAGTGTATAGTTTTCGAATTGGTAGTCACGACCGTTAGATTTATTCGCGTCAATTATAGTTTCGGATAGGCCTAAAAGAGCAGGTTTTTCATGTTCGAGATGTTGAAGTACGTCGTGTAAATTCGAATTGCGAGATAGACCGCGAATGTTGCAGAAATTGATTTTAATTGATGTCATTAGTAAGGAGAGTTTGATTTACTAAATTGGTGATGTTGAACTTGACGGCACATTAGATCTCACTACTTTTTTTGGCAAATGCTTTTTATTACTCGAACTTGGACTTTTTTACACAATTGTTTTTGCTGGGATTTCACTTCTTTTTGTAAGCTAGATGCGAATTTAGTCTGCAAACTTTATCTCTTTATATTAAGGGCTGGTTAAGGGAAAGTTTCTGTTTTTAATTTTTTTTTCTTATTAGTAAATAGTTTTAATGATTTTATTTATTGGCAGAATGATTTATATACGTCATATACTTTTTTATTCAAACATATTTCAGTGCTACCTGTCTTATGTTTAGGTATGCATTCGAAATAAACGGTCTGTATTGCTGATTGCATCAGCAGGCGTTGAATATTAAAACTACTTTTGGAGCATTTATAAAAATTTTAAAATGTAATATAATAAAAAATTTCGGATTTTTGAATTAAATGCATGTTTTAATGAGGTTCATTCAATTTATTTAATTAATTACATGTTTTAATATTATCTGTTATCATATCATGGTCATGGATATTTTCATAAATAATTTATATTGGTTAATTATATCTGAAAATGACAGGTCCATGGGTAACATGTACTTATATTTGTGCATGCAAATTTTCGCCTCACAGTGTCTAGTTGTGTGTATTATAATCGAGTAAAAGAAGCTCACAGAGAGTTTTTGCGGTGACGAAAATTTAATTTTTAATTTAATTTAATACAAACAAGACTCAATGTTGTCTAATTTCTAGGCGCGAAAATAAAGATTTCCCTGATATTCGCTTCGATTTGAATACCCTGAAAATGTGTGACAGCCTATCCATGTTGGGCGTCTCTGTCGCATCTGACCTGTCTTGAAATGAACACATCTCCTCTGTGGCGAAATCTGCAGCAAGGAAGATTGGCTACTTATTCAGGTCCAAGCGATTTTACAAACCCCCACAACTTCTCACCATCTACAAGGCCCAAATCCGCCCCTGTCTCGAATACGGCTCTCATCTATGGAGAGGAGCCTCTAAATATTCTCTTGCTACCCTGGATGCAATTCAGAAACAAGCCTTCAGGCTAATTGACGATTCTACCCTCGCTGACTCATCGAAGAAATGTCTCTGCCCTTTCCCTTTTCTATAGATACTATCACGGCAAGTGCTCTGATGAGATAAAATCAATAATTTCCCCAAAGCATGCTTTGCACGTAGCACGCGTTTTGCCGACTCCCAACACTCTTTCGCGGTCAAATTAGAAAAGTGCCGGACCACTTCATTCGCGAATAAATATATCCCCATGACTTCAAGGAACTGGAACTCTCTCCCAGCCTCCATCTTTCCCAGCACCTATAATCTTCAAACCTTCAAAACCGGAGTGTATAGACACCTACGTCTACACCCTCTTACTTAATCAACTTTCCCCTCTCTTCGGTAATGCAAGGGTCTTTCGAGATCCATAGGAGCTGCATCTTTACTGGTGCACCCCTTCTTGCATTCGATTGCATTAAAAAAAATAATAATATCAATTGCACAAATTGATTAGATTTGGGTTTTCAAGTTTTTAGAACGCAGTTATGAAAATTTTGAAAAGTCAAGAAAAATGTTGGATCGTTAAATGGAACCCCGATGTAGATAATGAACTAAAATATGGCACAAGAAATTGGATTTCATATTAAATCCCAATCATAGTGGGAAAGGAGGGCGATATAATGCTTTCCTCTCTCTTCTAACTTTATTAGCAAATAAACTGTAAACACGCGTAATAATTCAAAGAAGCCATCGATGATATTTTTGTTTCTTAATAATATAAATAAATAAATAAAGTCTATCCGGTCAAGAAAACAACCATTAGATATTATCCGTACTCAATTACTCTAGAATTGCTCGTTTTGCTTATTTCCATTTACAAATATTTGATAGATTTTAAATGATGAAAACTCGAGACTATTTCAGACAGGAATGGACAAGTTGAGATGTGTAGGCGGATAAGCTTGCAAAAATGTTTTCTCGAATATTTCGAATTTATACATTTCATCTGATGAAAAAATATCAATTAAGTAAAAAAATGATTGATACCTATATAAGACAAATTACACTGGGCAACAAAAAAATAATTTTTTAAATGCTTCGAGCACTTGATGAGTCAATTCCTACCAATTTTGGGTTTGAGAAAAACGAATATGACAATGAAAAATTTTTCTTAGCTCTAGTTTCTGTGAAATACAGTAGGTGGCGGATCAAGAGAAAAAGATACATTTTAATTACATATGCTAACAACATTGAAAGTGCATTTTATTTTTTTACAAATTGTAGTTACATTCTAAGAGTTCTACATTGCTGGAATAATACTTCACAGATGGTCGTGTCTGAAGAGATTTATGTGGTGCCTTCATCAGATCGTCGTTTTTTAGCTTGCCTCTTTTTTGTTGCCCAGTGTTATTAGTCCATCAGGAATTTACAGATTAGTTTTTAACCTGTAAACTCCTGATGATGGACTAATAATCCGAAATATATTGAGATTGTATACACCTCTTTGAGTTTTATTTCATTCACTCTGAAACTACACTCCCTTTACTTTATTAATGTTTATTATCCTTTATAATCACGTAGTTTTAGTTTTTTAGTTATAACTCGAGTTCTAATTGAGCTACAAACAAGTGGTAATTTGTAAATCCAAGAGGAAGCTGTTTTCTATTAGTTCAACAAAATATTGTGATCTCAAATATTGTTGTTTAATATCTAACGGAACTCGAAAATAGGTCAAAATGGTCTTTTTCACCGTTTTGATCGATTATATCTCCAAAACAAGAGCTAATCGGTTATCTTTATGGTGATTTTTGAATTCAGCAGGTGGAAATACATAAGAATCAGCTATTTTTGAGCCCGAAGCATTTTCATTGTTGGGCAGTGTTATTTTCATTTGCTATAAATGTTTTAGTTATACCTAATGAGCTGAAAATTTGTAAAAAAATATGTATTTTCACAATACAATGAGCCAAAATTCTAATCTTATACTTGAAAATGTTTCCTGAAAGTACAAAATGGCAATCTTGAATGATTTTAGTTAATGAAATGAAAATTGGTACGCAACTATGTTACAATGCACCAAATTTTAGCTATATATCTGAAAATCTTTTCCGAGAATATTAATTGTCAATATAGAATGGTATTATTTAATAAGCTGAAGGTTGGTACGCAACTATGAGATTTTTGCATTTTAATGGACCAAATTTTACCTTTATAATCTCAAAAACGTTTTCTTTGAGTATAAATTACCAATCTTTTAATTATTTTATCTAATGAAACACGATTCGAATCTATATATTTTTTCACATTATACTGTACTAAATTTTAGCTTTATACCTGAAAACATTTCCCAAAAATATAGGCACAAATTTTTTTGCATGATTGTAATAATTTTCTTGGTTATTTTTAATATTTTTTATATTTTGTTAAGGGAGAATGGTGTGGGTTCTTGGTGAAACATTTTAAATAAAGTAAGGAAAATTTGCAAAATTTTCCTTACTTTATTTTTTATATTTGATTGAACAGTAAAAAAAGATATAATTATCAAATGGACAGATGAAATAAATTTGCTATTAAAAAAATGTCTTGCATCTGTTAATGGTATCATCATTCTGTAAAAGTTAATCAAAATCGGTGTTTTTTAATTGGCTAATTTTTCGTAGACCGCGGGCCTCTCAAAACGCGGGGGCCGGGTTTCCGGCGAATGAGCTAAACTTGCCTTGCGCCGGCCCTGGATGTACTAATTTAGTATTAAAAGTTATAGAGAGTCCATTCTATCAATAATTACAGCAGTTTAGCGTCCTAATCTTGAGAAGTTTCTCTCCCTTTAATTAATATATTTTTCTAGTCATATATATATCTAATATTTATGTAGGGGAATACATTATTTCAAATTTTAAAATTCAAAGATTGTATTTCATTAAAATTACATATATTTACGTTCCATTTTAAAAAAAAATTTAAATAAGGAAATGAAAGAGGTTATATTTTACTATAAATTATATTTGAAATAACCATTCATTTGTTTTTTCATAGAAAAACAGATAAAGATAAAAAGATTGCGATGCAATAACAAATGAAAGTGAAAAATAATAAAATAGCAAGAACAGGGGGCATGTTGCATGATAAAAAACATCTCAATCTCTATTCAAAAAATCAAATATCTTAAGATATCATCTAATAAATTGTAGTTTTATAATTATTAAAATAAATTTAGAAGAAACTTTTGTCTTGATCCGTTCTTAATATAAAATATTTGACAAGAGTCATTACGTTTATTAAAATTATTACTTAGTAAATTGGTAGTGCTGTAACTCTTCTGAGATTTGGCTCTTGATCCTGGCTTCTTTCCTTCTACTCTCAGTATTTTCACGATGGAGGGGCCATCCCATACAGGCCCTTAGGGGATGGGAAAAAACGACACAGATAAACTGTAATAGTTGTGCTTATTAAATCGAATAAAACTTATATATGGGCCATTCCACGCCAAATCGGATAGTTTGAAACTATGTACTATGTGTTTTTTTCGATTTTCGATTTTTGATTTTGATTTTCTTTTCAACAAACTAAAATACTAATTATTTATTTTAAATAATTATTAACGATAAAAATCAATTCAAATTAACTAAAAAAAGAGAACTCAATACTAAAAAGTGGTTTTAATAATGGTTAATAGCTAATAAAATTTTTTTAGAAATTTTCAAAAATCAAAAAAAAAATAGTAATTATGATAGGCCCACTATCAACCTGGTCTTAAAATTTGTAGAATGAATAGAAGTTTAAAATTAAAATTTATCAAAAAACTCGAAGAGCTACATACAGTTTCAAAAAAAAAAAAGATTAAAATTTTCAAACTCAAAAATCGCATATAAAAACACTTTAAATAATTTTTTTGTATTTTTTTCTAAAAAGTATGTGAAAAATACATTTTAAAAGAACTAAAAACATCCTTTCTGAAAAGTATACCAAAATAATGTAATACTTAATCAATCTAGGGTGCAGAAACTTTTAATTAATTTAGACAAAGTGCCCACGCGTTTTGATCAAGTATTACATTATTTTGTAATTTTTAGAAGCATGTTTTTTTAGATTTTTTAAAATTAAATTTATTTTTTTAGTTTTTAGTCTTAATTATTTTTATAGAGAAAAGTTTGCGGAATTTAAAAGAATGAAATGTATTTATTTTTATTATTTTTATATAATTTCATTTAAATTGAGTAGGTAAACAATAATTTTTATAGAGAAATGTTTGCGGAATTTAACAGATCAAAAGTCACATTGATAGATAGATACATAGATATATAGATAGATAGATAGATTCATACACGTGAAGCTAATATAAAGTATGTAAAAAAATAAAAATTCCAAAAAAAAAAATTGAATTTGGACCATTTTTGAAGAAGTTATGAGCGAAAAACCGAAATTCGATTTCTTTTAAACCGGTGATCATAAAAATTTTAAAAATTTACTAGGAAGACTTTTTTGATTGATACTAAAAAATATCAAAAAATAAAGGAAATCAAAAATTAAAATTTTTAAAATCAACCGATTTGGCGTGGAATGTCCCATAACTAATTAAATTCTGTAAGCCAGTACAAAAACATATTCTGGAACTTTAAATACTTACTTGGCTTTCTTTCAATCTATTCTGGCACATAAATCTTATTTTTTCTTATTTTAGTGAAATCGAATGCGAGAAAGGGCGGTTCAACTTATAGTATATGGTATGTCTTGATAGACCCTTACATTAATGAAAACAAAAAGAAAGTCTAAGGAAAGGGATGAAGATGAAGATGGGTCTGGAAGAACTAGAGATTGTAGGACTTAGGGAATAGTGACAAGGACAAAGTTCCACTAGCTAAAAATCATGGGGATAAAAGTGTGCGACACTTCTTCAATTTGAACACGAGGGATGTTGGGAGTCGGCGAATTGCTTGTGAAAAATAATCTGTTAATTATTGAGTTTATCTCATAAAAGTACTTACCTAGATAACATCTATAAAATAGGGAAACAAAACGTGGGCCGCTGTGGGCCAGAGAATTACTAAGGGCCGGTTGTATGTCGCGAAGTAAATGCTTTTTACAAAGGGTAGATGGTAAATGTAGGGACTGGGATGGCCAATCAGATGACAGACACTGAAAGTTCCTGTCATCTGATTGGCCATCCCAACCTCTCCATTTACCATCTAACCTTGGTTAGTGGTAAAAATCATTTACTTTGCGACGTACAACCGGCCCTAAGTGTCTGATCGTTCATTGGTCTGAGAGCTCGTTTCTAAATTGCATTTATAGGGACTAAAGCAGGGTGTCCAACCTTTTGGCTGGAAAATCTTAACACTCTTACTCAATTTATTTTATAAAGGGGTCTTATATTTCACAATTATTTAGCAAAAGTATGTATTTGTAATTTTCTCCTTTTATTTATATTGCATTATTATTGTATTATGTAGATATGATGTGAATTTTTTTATTTTATGAATCACTAAATTATCCGAAAGTTTTAAAAAATTGTATTTAAATGTTTACCTTGTCTTTGTGCATGAAGGTTTGAACAATTCTCCAAAATTCGGTAGTCAACGAAATGAAAATCTACATAACGCAACACCCATAAATCAAAAATATTAAGAACTTGCCCCGCTGGCTGTTCGACTCGAAATGAATGCAAAAAACAGAGCAAAGAAAAAAGAATCCCGTTACTTGATTAGATATCAGAAAGGAAAATAATTGCAGTTAAAATAAAAACATATTCAAGACATGCCCAATTGATTTGAGATTGTTTTCAAAAAACTACTGTGTGCGTCAAGTGATTTTCACTTGACTTATCCTCATTAATTAAAAATCAACATTTTAGAGGAATAAAATTGTAAATAAATATCTAATAAATGAAATAACACATGATCATCTAATTGAAATAAATTTACAAAATCAAATACAATTCTACAGGTATTATGACCACCTATTTGCTGGTTAAAAATCTACCTCTACCCAATCACACACTCACTAACAGACATTTTGCCAAAATAATTAATACCTTTCAAAAAATGTTCAGAATACGAGGTTTTATTCTAGAACTAAAGGCTGTAAATTCGATCATGTTTTTTTTATCAAAATAGTTATATCAGTTTGTGAGATATTATTAAAATAGAAAGCAAATGAAAAAAAATCTCTAAATCAGGGTGCCTAACCTTTTCGCTTACATGAGCCACATTTGAAGCAAAATAATTGTCTCGGGCGGCATATAAAATATACTAATTCTTCTGAAATTTGTTAATCAAAAAATATAATTAAAAATATCCAATAATGATATCAACCAAAACAAAGAAGCAAAAATGGCATAGAATAATAAACTTTGATTTCTATTCGTTCAGAATGTTGTTGTTTTTTTTTAAATCATTGAAGGACATCAAAAAATTTTTAATTACTAAAACAATAAATATTTCATTCAGAATACGAGGTTTTATTCTAGAACTAAAGGCTGTAAATTCGATCATGTTTTTTTTTTTATCAAAATAGTTATATCAGTTTGTGAGATATTATTAAAATAGAAAGCAAATGAAAAAAAATCTCTAAATCAGGGTGCCTAACCTTTTCGCTTACATGAGCCACATTTGAAGCAAAATAATTGTCTCGGGCGGCATATAAAATATACTAATTCTTCTGAAATTTGTTAATCAAAAAATATAATTAAAAATATCCAATAATGATATCAACCAAAACAAAGAAGCAAAAATGGCATAGAATAATAAACTTTGATTTCTATTCGTTCAGAATGTTGTTGTTTTTTTTTAAATCATTGAAGGACATCAAAAAATTTTAATTACTAAAACAATAAATATTTTAGAAAATGGAAATATGAAATGAAAATCGGTATTTTTTTAATAAGAACTTTACTTTTTTTACCTAATAGTAAACTTCTAATTTTAATTTTTGAAAAGAGCTTCTCGTATTAGTATATGTTCAAGTAAAACCCCGTTTTTAGTAAGAACGGGTACTTACTAGTTAAAACGCGTTTCACTGAATACCTTTGTGGCAACTAGAGTTTAGTGATGTTGGTTAATTTGGTTCAAAGGTCTAGAATCTAGAATCTTCATTTTTGACCTTCCGCCTCATTTTGGGTGTTTATTTTCAAAATTTTTTAAACAAAAATATCAAAAATTAGAAGCCAAGTTGTAGAGGATATATTTTTTGACATTTTCGTTTAAAAAAATTTTGAAACTCTAGTTGCCACAAAGGTATTCAGTGAAACGCGTTTTAACAAGTAAAAACCCGTTCTTAGTAAAAACGTGTTTTTACTGCATATACCTACATATACCTACATACTTCCAAAAAGTGATATCGGGAATATTGTGAAGCTAGGAATATATTTGTTCGTGGATAAATTATTTTTTATAAAATACTAATAAAAAGGAATTAAATTTTTCTTCCCGGGCAATATCTGATTGCAGCTCTATATACAATTCAAACAGAAAGTTTGCAAAAAAACCTATATCTAAAGAAAATGAAGTCGAAAATATACCAAAATGGTGATTATTTTTGCCTGAAATCTTGAAATTTAGTTCCATATTCAAAATTTAAAATCAGCACTTTTATTTTTTGAAAATTTTTCAGTAGATTTCTTATGTTAAAGAAAAAAATTATCACGACAATTGTATTTGATATACATTTTCCATTAAGTACATAAAAATCTCAATGTTTTAAGGAAATCTATAACTTTATGACGGGCCGTATTCATTTCAGTGCTGGGCCGCATGCGAACAGCCCTGGACTAGAAAATACTTGGGAGCTCCTTTAGAGAGGCGAGCTTTATTCGAAAAGAGGAAAGATTCGGGTCGTGAAGTGTGTGAAAAACTATCAAACCTAAATAGGAATCCGTCCATTCTTGCGGCAGATTTTCGACTCAAAGGAAATGTTTATTCCACGTTCAACATGGACAGTTTATCACTCATGTTCTGGATTTATTTGGCAACTTTTGACCTCTAAAAGTGGCTTAATTTTTATTTAGGTTGATCTTGATGGAATTTAACGTTTTCTAAGTTCTCAGGAGTGACTTATCGGAAAACCGTCACTTTTTTTTTTTTTTTTTTTTTATATATAGATATTACCTTAGTGTTTGTTTTAATGAAATCAATTCAATAATTCATCATAAAGCTTCATTTGAATGAAACATTTGATTTTTAAAAATATGACATAAATTTGCGGCAAAATTAGATATATGGTAAATCGAACAAATGCGTTAACCAATTCAAAAAATAATATTATTAGATTCAATCTGGTAATTGATCCTATGAGAAATAAGAGATGAAATATTTCGAATTAAAAAAACTGATGATGAAGGTCAAACTTTCGAAACTATATTCTCAAACAAACAAATATATATATATATATACATTAAAAACTGTTTTTTTACTAAGAACGCGTTCTTAATAATTAAAACCCATTTCACTGAATACCATTGTGACAACTAAAGTTTACTGATGTAGGTTGAAAGGTCTAGAATCTTCATTTTTGACCTTCCAACTCATTTTGGGTGTTTATTTTCAAATATTTTTAAACTAAAATGTCAAAAATTACATCCTCTACAAGTTTATTTCTAATTTTTGACATTTTTGTTTAAAAAAATTTGAAAATAAACACTCAAAATGAGGCGTAAGGTCAAAAATGAAGATTCTAGACCTTTGAACCAAACTCAACCAACATCAGTAAACTCTAGTTGCCATAAAAAATTTAGTGAAACGCGTTTTAACTAATAAGAACGCGTTCTTACTAAAAACGGGTTTGTACTCCAGCATAATATATAAACAATCAATATTTTTTTACTTTTCTATATATTGTATATATATATAATTGTTTATGTATATGTTTATGCATCAAGCAGAGAACAACCTTATTGATTTCCCTTTATGAATCAACAACTCTGATACTCTCGGCAAAACATAATCTTTTCAATTCCGAATTAAACATCAAATTGTTTTTATTTAAATAAATATAATGGATAATCAAAAAAGATTATTTAATCAGAGTAAATTGGTTTGGTATTCATAACAAGATTAAAAAAATCATATTTCATGTAGAACCTAATTTCAAATTTCAGGTTGGATTATAATTGACTCAATCTATCGCGTGGTAAGATTATTTATTTAATATCCGAAATTCTAATCAAATGTCATCTACATTCGTCAACGATTTGAATTATACGGTAGGATTTCTATGGTCTTTTGGAGAAAATGGAATAAATTCATTTGGTCATCATATTTCAAAGTCCAGTAAAAATCAGTTAAATAAAAAATGAGAAACAGATTGAAAAGGAAATAAATAACATTAATGAAATTCGATAATCGAATTATTTTCTGTTCTAATAAATACATAAGGTCGCCACTCTAAATATATTTAATCAACACTCTGATAAAGACAAATACAACAGTGTCACAGATCTAAGAACATTATGTTACTTGGATTTCGAGATCAAATTCATTCCCTCAAATCCCAAATTCGGAGAGAATTTTGACCCTAGGGGTAGCAATACCGGACCAAAAATACAATACCGGAACTCGGTATTTTTTTTAACATTCTACCGGTATACCGGTATTAGAAATTTTCAAAAGGGTACAAAAACCCAGTTGTTTCTTTGCCATATTTATCAAAGCGCACAACGTGCGCAGGCTAAATTCGTGCACTAGCTTGGCCGTACACGCTGTACATTATTTACACGAACCATTTCGAGCCAATTTCGACCCCTGCAGCTCGGAATCCGTTTGAGATACAGAGCTGAAGTTATAAACATGCAATTATATAATCCATCTTGAGGAGAACACCAAATTTCAATAATATAGCTTAAATAGATTCTTAGATATGGACCTGAGAAAATAGCTAATTTTAGCACTCACTCACTAAGTGACAGGTCATCAAAACCTATAGGGTACTTCCAATCATTCCAGCATCATGAAATTTCGCCTGCTTGTAGAGTTTGGGATACAAACAAAGAAAAAATTCCAAAAATTCAAACTTTCTATCTTTCAACCCCTTCAAAATAGGGGGGAGTTTCAAAAATGAATATACTAGCCCGTTGGACCAAACTCAACCAAATGTTGTATTACATATTCTGTGAGCCCCCTGAAGGCTAGAAATGCGAAAACTAACCACTCAAAATGGGGAGGTGGTCAAAAATAAAAATTCTACCTATTTGGACCAACTCATAGCTTACAAAAAGAAGGAAAATCTCAACCAAAACATTCTGTGAAAAAACAGGGCAAGTTCGAAAAAGTAGTGAAATCTCAGTGTGTAGCCTCTCTCAACTTAATTGTTCTTGACGAATTTAACTTGGCTACACACTAGATTTAACTACTTTTTCGAATCGGTCTGTATTTTCACAGAATGTTTTGGTTGATAGTTTTAAACAAAAAATAATAAACTAAAAAAATTTAAACAATTTTGGTTGTACAAATATAAAATAAAGGAACAAAAACATATATGTAGTATTATTATTAAGAAAATACTAATAACTAAGAGTAAATATCACATAAAAATCTTGTTATGTACTCTATTATACAGGGTTGTCCAAAAAGATGTTACCACTTTATGGGGTTGACTTTTATTTTATTAACATAAAAAAATAATAATAATAATAAATTGAAAGTTTTTAAGCCGAGGGTAGCAGAATTTTACATATATTGAATGAGACAATAAAGAGTGTGTCTTCTGCTGGAATTATAAATTTTGTTTATTTACAACGAGACTAGTATAGTTTTGAGGGCTTTGCCTAAAGGCATTTTCATAAATTAATTCCTGTGAATCAATTGTTATAGACTGATGAAGAGGGCAAAGCCCTCGAAACCATAGTCTCGTTATAAATAAATAAAATTTATAATTCCAGCAGAAGACACAGTCTTTTATTGTCTCCTTCAATAATAATAATAATAAAATAAAATAGTAAAAATTTAAAATTATAATTATAATAATTATAATTACCTATAATAAAAACTTTGCAGTACCCTAAGGGTGGTAACATCTTTTTGGAGAACCTTGTATAATATTTATTAATAGAAAAAACATTAATTTATGAACTGCATATTATTTTACCATACAGGGTATGGTCAAGTATTGTAATCGTGCATGAAAAAAGTGTTTTTTTTCCTTCTTTTTTTCGAAATATCTCAAAAACGGCTCAAACTATTTTGATTAAAAAAATTGAGCGAAACCATGGCACTTTCGGTCTGCAAAAAAGTCCAAATAAGTGAACATCGAAAAAATTATATTTTTGTAAATGTCTGTTAGTTAGTTAATCTGTCCGTCTGGTTGGGTGTCCGTTAGTCTATGCGTTACCAAATTTTGTGGACGAGCTAGCTCAAAAACTAGTATGAATATCGAAACCAAATTTCACACGTAGTTTTGGTCCATTGAGATTAAGAGCTGATTAGATTTTGGTGCATATCGACACAAAAAGGGGGGTGGAGGAGGGGGTTAAAAATTAAAAATCTAGGCTATTTGAGCAAACTCAACCAAATTTTGTATACATAATCAGTGGGCACACAGTAATCTAAAAATGCAAAAACTAACCCCCTCCCCTAGATGATTATAAATAATTTTAATAAATATTAAATATAAGAGAGGGGCCAGGTTGTATGGTAAAGTCAAGTGGATGGCCACATCAGAACAAGTCAGCTTATTTTTGAAATGTGATTGTAAAACACATAATGCATCTATTGAACTGTCATTAAGCTTAATCCGAGGGTGAACCGCGATTGGAATTAGGTGTAATATATAAACTTTCTTTTTATTTTTAAATGGGTATACAAATATTAAGAAAAGAAATCAATTAAATACCCTCTATCACTTGTTTTTTAAGTTTAATTTATTTGAACTTATTAAAAAAAACTAATTATTTTAATTTAAAATGCTAAAGACAAAGAAGGACAAAGAATGTTAAAAAACGAAAAGAGCGACGAAGCGAGCCAGACAGTAAATAAGAAAGGAGACAGATATTCGTCTTTTTAATAAGCCTTTATTAGATTTTTTTATTATTTATAAATCATTCATCTCTTTTATTATATCATAAACTACAGATAACATTTTTTAATAAGTTTTTAATCCATTCGCCTAAGAAGATTAATTAATTTTTTTCAGTTATAAGCTTTGCCCATTATTAATTTTTTTATTTTAATCAAAAATATTAAACGTTTTGAAGTAAAAGTAGAAGAAATAATGCAAGAGTTTATTATAAGAAAAGGTTTCTCTTTTTCTTCCCTAATATTTTATTATTAAATTAGAATTCTACTGTGGTTTATGTTTAAAAAAAACTTTTGCTTTAAGCTAATATGCAAACAAACAAATTTAATCAGAAGCTTTTTTTGTCCATTTTATACATTCGCCAAAAAGTGATTAATAAAAAAAGATGGAGAAAAAGGTATAGTTTATGGAAACAGATTCTTTTTCTGTTCTTTTCTTTGAATTTATTAATTAGAAAATGTAGATGTTTTTGTGTTTGGTACATCATCAAGAAGATGTAGAAGAATTTTTTCACTTTGATAAAATATAATATAATTTATTACAGTAGAACACGCGACAACATGGCTTGTTAAATAAATTATAAATTGTCTTTTTTAGTTGGAATATTAACTTGTTTAATATGACTTTTAAAATAGCTTATATTTTATTGCATGAGGTTTAAGTTTATGAAATGAGGGGTGTACCGGATAATTTCAAAATGGACAAGTGCGACCAGGCCTTGTAAAACTTGTAATTTATAGTTTATCTATACCAGGGGTGTCAGAACTTTTGGCTTACACGGGCCGCATTTGAAGGAAAAACAAATTCCTCGGGTCGCATATAAAATTTAATTCCATTGATATTCACAAAGAGAAACAGAGGTTGTCCTTCTTGATGCAAATAAACATACACACACATATATATCGAGATGATATATCTGTATATATATTATTTATTTGTTTGAGACTATAGTTTCGAAGACTTGGTCTTCATCATCAGTCTTTTTTTAATTATAAATGTTTTTCATGGAGTCAATATCGTATGGATATTGAAAATTTGGTTTTCCTTCTTCACTGGTGGTCAGCTTAAAACTAGAACTGTTCTAAGCTGACAACCAGTGAAGAAGGAAAACCAAATTTTCAATATCCATACGATATTGACTCAATGAAAAACATTTATAATTAAAAAAGACTGATGATGAAGACCAAGTCTTCGAAACTATAGTCTCAAACAAATAAATAATATATATACAGATATATCATCTCGATATATATGTGTGTATGTTTATTTGCATCAAGCAGAGGACAACCTCTTTGTTTCTCTTTGTGAATCAACAACTCAGCTACTATCGGCAAAACAAAAACTTTCCATTGATATTAATCAAAAAATATAGCTAATAATAATGTAGAATAATGATATCCACCAAGAAAAAAAAATCAAAAATATCATAGCATTATAATCTTTGAGTTCTTTTCCTTCAGGATTTTGTTTTTAAATCATTTATCTACTTCTATTAGCAATTTGAAGTCTTTTAAAATATATAAATCGAGTTTAATTATTTCTTAACATTTCCAAATTATTGAATTAATTGAATGTTCTCTCTATATATAATAACGAGTATCCAATTAGTCCAAGTACAATAGTCAGAAGCTATTCCTAGACTAATAGAAATTAAAGAAATTAATTACTACTAGTCTAAAACAGGTCTGAACTTGTACTTGAATCCTTGCCTTAGCTGCTATAAAGAGAGATCATTCTATTCGTGCACTTTTTAGTCATTTTTCTAGATTAATTATTTTTAATTACTGAAATAATAAATATTAAAAAAAATGGATATATGAGATGAAAAATAATTTTTAATTATTCTAAACTTGGGTATTTTTGTCACCTGATAGTTTGAGTTTATAATTTTGCTTTTAGTGAATTTTATTCTCGAAAATAGCTTTAGGCTAGGTATATGTAAATTCATATTTCTAAAAAGTGAATAATTATTGTGAACCCAAGAGGAATATTTGTTTCTGGGTAGATAATTTTTATGAAAATTTAATAAAGAAACATTAATAAATATTTCTTTCAGTTAAATGTCTGATTGCAGTGCCATACATTCAATCAGAAAGTTTGCAGTTAAAATATTTAAATCTAATAAAAATGGTTTCAAATATGTCAAAATTGTGATTATTTTTTTAGAAATCTCGATATATTTTTTCACATTCAAAATTAAAACTCTGCCTTTTATTCTTCGATAACTTTTGGGGAGATTTTCTAATTTCTTCTTATTTTAGAAAAAAAAAATATCAGGTCAAATTGTATCAGATATCTATCTTTTTCAGTAACATAAAAATCTCAATGTTTTAAGGAAGTTTATAATTTTATGTTGGGTCGCATTAATTGATCTGTAGGGCCGCAAGTTGGACAGCCCTGATCTATCCTATTATTATTTCATTATAATTATTATTAGTTGAAAAAAGGTTATTTAAAAAAGGCTAGAATTATTTTTAAATCTCCTAAAATTGTGTTATTACATCAAATATATCAGAGAGATATGAGGAGGCGCTTGCAAGACAGTCTTTATAAAGAGAAGCGATTTCGAGCGGGTGCTATGATACTTCTCTCTCAACTTAATTTAAATTTTGTAAAAAACAAAAATAAAAATAAAAAATTCTCCGAAATCTTAATCATTCGATGAGTGATTAAAAGGCGAATTGGCCTGAATGCCACGAAAAGTGAAAGGCTTCCCTTCTCCGGCTCCAGAAAAAAGAAAAATAAGGAGAATCGCCTCTACTCTCTTTGATTATGATCCCAATGCAATACGTAGATTATTGGGTGAATTCAATTGATAAATTGCAATATTTATATTAAAAAAATATAAAGATATTATAAGGGTTTCTTATATATTCTAAATTATATGATACATAATATACTATTATAAATTTATAATAATTTTAATTAAAAAGAGAAAAATAAAGATCTTAATTATTCTCCATTATTATTTTAATTAAATAAGTCTAATGTGTATTATTAATAATTTGCAAAAATAGACGATTCAATGGATCGTTTAGAAATCCATTCACTCTTTATATTAAATAAATAAAATGAAGGAAAATAGCTTTTAAATTAATTATAACGCCAAAGTTAATTAATAAATATGAGAAGATTTGTAACTAAAACATGAACATGACAGAAAATAATTAAAAAAGAATCTATCCCGCTTTATTAACTGGCTTATGAAAATTCTGTTAATAAACCTTCTAATAAAAACAAGTCTTTTATCCTAAGTATTTGAAAAGCAAGATTCTGTTATATATAGAAGTTTTAAAATAAATAAATAATTTTTTATTTGAGTAGTTTTAAGAAATGTTTCTTCAAATGGGGTTTAATCCGAAATTTGTTACCATGTGAAGAAATTAAAGCAATATAAATTTCTTAATAATTTTTAGAGGGTCTGATGGTGTTGGTGCGAGGTGAAACATATTTTAACGTAAAAGTTATTTTCCGTATCTCCTGACGATGTGTTGATAGCCCGAAATATATATATATATATATATATGATATATATATATTGAGAAAACTCTCTCTCTTTTATTTCTTATGTGTAAAACAAGTGACTTAGTGAATAACTTATAGTAAATAATAATTTTCCAAAAAAAATATTTTTACTTTTATTTTAATTAATTACTTATTGAAAAATATTTTCGTAGTCTTAATAAACAATTTTAGGGGTAAGGTTGGCCAAAAACTCTAAAAGTGTTGTTTCTTAGGCAGAAAAGGTTTGTGAGTTCAAGCCTCGCTTATCGAATTATTTATCATACTGGTAACTATAGAAAATGTAAATCTACACTAGTTGACTCTAGTTGAACAGCGAAATAAAATCCTTTATTGAGTAGCTAGAAAAGTAAATTTAACGATGAGATTAATTAAATTGTCTTTATAAATAAACAAATTTCGTAAATTTAGTTTCAATTTTAGGGTTCGTTTGAAAAGTAAATCGGGATCCTATTAATGCTACTATTTTTTTATTTATTTATTTATTTATTTATTTATTAATGTTAGTATAATGTCAGTCCATCATTCAGTGTAGCTCGTAAACTTAATAAGATAAAAACAAAATTTACAAGTTATATGTATTCATTTTACACGAATAAAAAACTCTATTAAAATTTTATTTAAATATTATTTTGAAGAGGGTCGAATTTATTGTGTGGGATCAAAAATGAAAATTTCTTCAAATTAGTTCATAGGACAAATAAGAACGAATTTGATAAGTGAAGTATTTTAGAAGTATTAATAATTTTTTTGCCTGCCTGCCCTCTGGGTGGGCCTAACTGTTGATCACAAAGCGACGCGACGTGGTCATTCAGCTAAAACATATATAAATATATATATATATATCATATATAATATATATCAGTGGCGTGGTCCATGGATGCTTTGGATGCGGCGCATCCTTAAAATTTCAAACATTTAGAGTATTTTCATAAATATAGACTTCAAAATTTCAGGAAGATCTTTAAATTTTCAAATCATTATCTGTTATTTAAAATATTTCTATAAAAAAACATTTTTTGTTTTGAAAAGTATATTGGTTGCCGGAATGAAATAATATTGTTGTTTCAAGGGGCAATTATGGCAAAATGAATGATTTGTCTTAAAAGTGTGCAGATAGAAAGTTTGAAGTACCTGCCTGGATCTTCCAGTTCAAGCGTGTCAAAGACAAGTCCAAAATACTTTTAGTCGAATAAAAATTGGTAGGGCTGAGGAACTATTAAAATAGTAATAAATCAAAAAAGGAATAAATAAAGCTGATTCGGGAATCTTTGGACTAATCCATTTCTAAGAACTCTCAATTTATAAGATAAAAAATAATTACCATAAGAGTATTATAGACAAGTCATTGCTTATAACAATAGAATTAGGAGAAATTTAATATTTTCTTTTAGGACAGGCTGATTCATTGTGGAAGATGGTCGATTTACATCTCAGAGACTGCGGAGTTTAAGTCACAAGATTTAATTTCTGACTGCTACCCTCACTCACACAAAGCAGTATTCGTTTAGGGCGAAAGGTTCCAAAATATATTTTTTTTAAATCTAATGTTAAATTTGAAAAATAACGAAAATGATGGCGTCAGTACTCGATGAAATTTCAACAAAAAAAAGCGAAGATTAAAATAAAATTTCAACAGCATCCCTTGGTTGAAAAGTCACCATATATATATATATATTAAATACTGAGCCCTCGGTGTGCAAGTCAGACTCTCATTATTTGACCGGCTTATCTTTTAATTTATAGTAGTTGTATAGTTTATTTTGAAAAACATGATTCTCTCTCCTTAACAACAACACTAACGACACAGCTACGTTAATAACAATAAATTATTATTTTCTTTCAATATGTAGCATTTATTAAAATTTATATCTATTTCAAAATATTTCCATTTAAATAATAACAATTTATTTTTCAAAAAAATATAGGATAAAATTACTATGTATAGGTAGGTACTTGCCAAATTACCAAAAGTAGGGGTAGCTCAGGAAGAGATGAAAGTAATTTTCATGGTATCATTAAATTTCAAGAAACTCTTCAGATTGATTCGATATATTTCTATCTATATATTTTATTATATTTCGGGCTTATTGTTTTCATATTATAATGATTTTTACATCTTGGTAAACAAATTATGATTACCATGGCCCACAAAATGATCTATTGAAAAAAGAACATACGATTCTACTTCTATTCAAAATATATATATATATAAATATATATATATATATATATATATATATATATATATATATATATATATATATATATATATATATATATATATATATATATATTGTATTTTGACTTGGAAGTTTTTTCGTTTGACATGAATAAAAACATTTAAATATTAAGGATTATAACAAGCAAGTCAGTTTAAATTTAGTTAGTTTAATGGAGTATTCAATAGCTAATTGAAATGCATTAATTAGCTTTCATTATGTCTAAAAACAATGGATTTTGTAACAATGAATTCTTAAAACTACGAGATATTAGGATGTTTTAAATACTACTTTTATTATTTAAGCTACAAAATATAAGATCTACTTCCGGCTGATAATCCATACGATAATCATATTATTCTGAGCCATTCCTGAATTGTGAGTCTTATTCACATCGTCTATCCAAGTGTAAACACAGCTTTAATCAAATTGAAAATTAAATGATAAAGCTATGGTTATAGTGGATACGTGTTCTGATGAACGGAATTCTAATAAGTTGTTCAGAACAATCTAAAACAATAGTAATCTGATGTGCAGGGTCACCAAATCCTTCTAAGGCTTCGAGAAAATAATATCAGACCCAATGACAAAAAACTGCCCCTATATTATTATAATAAAATATTAAAAGCTAATAACGATATTAATACTATTATAGTAATTCACTATTAGGTAAATACGAACAAATAAATGGGGGAAAAAGTTAATACATTTTCAAGACTCGGTACACTCGAATACCTGCCCTAGTATTTAATTCAAGGATTTTTTTCCATTAAATTTAAAAATATAATTTAATAATATCGGCGCCTTAGAGAGCAGACCTGCTAACTCACAACAAGGAAATTTTACAGGACAGAGAAAAAACAAATAAAATTTAATATTGTTGTTATGGAAAAAAATATTTTTCACTTTTTTTTTCTACAACTTACGATCGTAATTTTAAGTATCAGTTTTACTTGGACGATGCTGCATTTCTTTTTCTTTCGAACGGTATTAATATCTCATATTTTATAAAAAGGGGAGTTAGCAGGTTTACACTCTAAGCCGACGATATGAAGAATTTAATTTTTTTTCTGTCTCTGTCAATTTGTGGATTCCGATACCTTCGATAACTAAGAACGAAAAGTATTGAAAATCTCGTCCTGGTGTCAACAATGTTTGTATTTCAAATGCGGGGAACTGATTAGATTTTGGGATCTCTAGCATTAGAAATTCTGGTTCAAAAATGCACAAAATATAAATTTTTCTGATGATAATTAAAGAGGGAAAAATACAATAGTTTATTATATTTAAGTTTAATACTTAGACAACACCGAGTAATTTATTGTAATACAAAAAATTTCTCCATTATTCAATAACCGGGACTGATTGTCACATTTTATAGTTTTTAATCTTTAAAGAGGTTGTTTTTAGAGATTTCCTTTCTATCATTAGAGTATCTCTAAATATGTTTCCTTGGCTATATTTTCCCCACAAATTTGAGGCCATAGCAGCATTTGGTTTGTCAGAAAAAAAACTTCAGCCAGAGTAAAATTGTGTGACAACCTGCCCCGACTCTGGGTTGGTTGTCACAGACATTGGGGTTGGTTGTCACGGGTTATATTAGATGGAAAAAAAAAAAAAAAATGTATACAAAAAAAAATTAGCTCCACAACTTTAGGATAAAAATTCAGAAAAACTTGAGAGATTGTAGCGTATTATCCGGTTATATTTTTGTATGTTAAGTTTCAGATTGTTTCTGAAAAACCTAGTCAAATCACTAAAGTTTACAGATACCATATCTATTATTGAAAAAGCTTTCTGTTTATCCTTGAATTTATTATTTTTATGGGGCTAAATTGGTATATTTAATTGTTATATGAAAAATGAAAAAATATTCTAGAAAATTCGCATAGAATAAAAATTAGTAATGTTTTTAAAATATAATATTTATTTATTCAAGTGTGATCAGATATTGAAGCTAAAATTCATTAGCAACTCAAAATCCTTAAATGAGATTAGCTAAAGCTGAGTTTTGATTACAAACATTATCTAGGTATTGTATAACAAGTGAATTTTTAAGCGAACAAATAAAAAACAAAAAGGTCTGTAAAATAATAAGTTGGGCTTTAGAAGAGTGTTCTCATGATGAATGTGTAATTAAGGTATTTGCCGAAGGCGAAGCTCAGGGGTTGGGCTTCTAATTTTGCAAATCTGAAAAACATTGCACGGCCCTTGAGGGGCAACAGCTGCTGCAAGTTGGGGCGTTTTATTTCTCCCTAAAGTCATTCAAAGAACATGTTAACCTATCGTCTATTGATTTCTCGCTTAATTATTTATTTTTAGAAAAAAAATCAACGTTGATAAAAAATATTTCCCGAAGGAAATAAGATGAAAATTCTTAAATAAATTGGGGTAAAATTAGGTCGAGTTTTTCCTCTAATATTATAAACATGATCGGAGAGTAAACAGTAAGTAATTTAGAAATATAAGATATCAAAATTTTTTTAAAAATATATTCTTTTATAAAAACAATCAAGAACACGTTTATTTAAAAACAAAACGTTTCGGGAGAATTTCTCCCTTTCTCAATGGTGAAAAATTTGCAGAAAACAATCAATAATTATTTTTTCTTTTTTATAACATATCATTTAGAATTTTAATTGTTAAGTAAAATGGAAGCGATTCAAGTACTTGGGAAAATTCTTTATCTTATATTTTGATGATTGAGGGGATTGTGGGTCAGTGGTTAGAGTGGAGGGCCGTTGTCCTGAAGTATGCTGGCTCGAGACTGAGTCTCGGCAGATATTTGCAGCCACCCCCTCTTGGAAATCAATGGCAAACTACCAAGAGTATAATTGCTGAGACAACCTCCCCAATCCATGTTGGGCGTCTCTGTCGCATCTGACCTGTCTTGGAATGAACACATCTCCTCTGTGGCGTTATCTGCAGCAAGGAAGATTGGCTTCTTATTCAGATCCAAGCGATTTTACAACCCCCACAACCTCTCACCATCTACAAGGCCCAAATCCGCCCCTGTCTCGAATACGGCTCTCATCTATGGAGAGGAGCCTCGAAATATTCTCTTGCTACTGGATGCAATTCAGAAACGAGCCGTCAGGCTAATTGACGATTCTACACTCACCGACTCCCTCGACTCGCTGGCTCATCGAAGAAATGTCTCTGCCCTTTCCCTTTTCTATAGATACTATCACGGCAGGTGCTCTGATGAGATAAAATCAATAATTCCCCCCAAAGCATGCTTTACACGTAGCACGCGTTTTGCCGACTCCCAACACTCTCTCGCGGTCAAATTAGAAAAGTGCCGGACTACTTCATTCGCAAATACATATATCCCCATGACTTCAAGGAACTGGAACTCTCTCCCAGCCTCTATCTTTCCCAGCACCTATAATCTTCAAACCTTCAAAACCGGAGTGCATAGACACCTACGTCTACACCCTCTCACTTAATCAACTTTCCCTTCTCTTCGGTAATGCAAGGGTCTTTCGAGATCCATAGGGGCTGCATCTTTACTGGTACTCCCTTCTTGCATTCGATTGCATTAAAAAAAAAAAAAAATTCTCAGTTATTTTATTTTAAATATTGTATATTATAATTTTTCTTTGTAGCTGCGGTTATTGGGTATTTGGACTTGAAATAAAATTAGAAGTTAAATTTTCAAAATGTTGCTACGTTTCGCACTATATTTTTCTGCTTCATCAGGCAATCTACAAAACAATATCCACAATTGTAATCATGTGGAATCATTAAACAAAACAAATAAAATTTCCTTTTAACAAAATTTACATTTGAACTTCACCTCCTCGTAATAAGTTCATTGCACCATATGTCGATCACAATTAAAACAGTTGAATCAACAAAACAATGACATCCTTTCCTTTTTTACTCTTTTTTTTAAAAAACACAATCGTGTTAAAAGGGTACCGCGACATTTCAGCCCCCGACAAAACATCCCCCGACAAAATATCCCCCGACATAATATCTTCTGACAAAATATTCCCCAGTATAAGGGAGAATACAAAAGAGATTATGTGAGAAGCTTATAATCATAGTTTTGAATAATATAAACAGACTTTCATATTTTGGCGACTAATTAGACGTTTGAAAGTGCTGCTGTCTGTCGTGTTTGATTAGGAAAAAATGGGAGCCCCAAACACACCCCGCCCGACGATTGGTTGGTTCGGTTTTCAATGTGTGTTTGATTAGAAAAAAAATGAGAGCCCGAAACACACCCCGCCCGGACTAAACTTTCGGAGGTTCGGTTAATATATATTCAGTTCGGCTCGGTTGGGTTCGTATAGCTCCTTTTCTATTACAAGACCTAACTAATACTGATAATAAATAATATTAATAAATATAAAGAATTTTGTTAATGATAATGCATTAAAAAATTATTCTGTGAATTTCTTATCAACAGGTGAAATGGAAAAATTCTCTCTCTATTTTTTTATTTTTATTTTATTCAAATTATTTAAAGTTACTCTTAAAACAAAAATGATGTCACTTTTTCTTCTTCAAGTGCCATACTCGATTTCGAGTGTCGGCGACTACTTTGGAGAGTATTCTCTCCATTGTATTTTCATGGGAAAATTTTACACAGGGGTGGTTTCCCATCGCCTTCCCCTGAAGGAATCAGATTATTGCCTGTCAAATATTTGCAGCTAGTCGGGATTGAACCCGTGCTAGCTTGATTAGAAGGCATGCACTTTAACCACTCGGCCAACCTGGCTCCTTAATGATGACATTATACATTGTATATTATACAATCAAATTTAGGGAACGCGGTGTTGGTTTATAGTGAAACATTGTTAAAATTAAATTAGGTTGATGTTGGTGGTGAAACACCACCAACTCCAACCTAATTTAATTTTTTGTATATTATAGTTAACTCGTATGGTAAAATTTTACTCCCACTCTAGTAGAAGAAATATTCTTTCGCCAAACACTTTTCAAGGCCCAGCTGTTGCCTTAAATTCAGCCAATAGGCGAAGAAAGAAAAAGTAAAATATTTATTTTTCATAGTTTTTCTATTTAACATTTTGAGATTAGTATATCGGCTAATTTAATAATCCTGTGAATTAAAGGTTTTTTAATTGGTATTTCAAAAAAATAATTTATATAAATTTCATACCCATATAGTGTATCTGTTACCGTAAGTTCATGTGATTGTATCATAAATCTCTATAATGTATTTTGGTTAGTTAATTGGTTTTTCATATCTCGTTACTCAAAAATTGCCTATATCAATATTTATATATTACCTATATCTAAAGATATAGGAAAGATATGAATATAAATATTTAATATAAATTATAGCACAGTAGTTTTGACATTATAAGCCGAATATTGTCAAGCTTTTGACTAACCCTTCTATATAGATTGTATCATTTTTGTTGACCCTTTCTATCTATGATCAAGTGTTTGCACAACGTTTCGACAGCGGTAGAATCCCATTTACATTTATGCTACCTGAGGGTATTGTTAAATAAAGAATGTAATCAGAGTATATTAATATTAAATATCAGTACAACACAGAGCTGCCCTGCCTAGATATTGAATTTTTCAAATTAAAATGTGCGGAGAGAATTTTTCGAAGGTTAGAACAAGTGTATAAATTATAATAGAAAATCCACCAAAAATTTATCAATATAGATTATTCCTTTCATGATTAATTCAAAAGTTATTTATTTGAAGTTCTCATCGATCTTTTCTACAAATTAAATTGCATACCTTTAATACACATTTTTAATCTAAATTTTGATATATAACTTTTTGTAATTTACTTTTAACTTTAAAAGGCAGGGTCGGCAACTTTCTTTAGATAAGGGCCAAATTAAAAAGTAGAATTTTCAGACGGATTGCATATACCTATATTATAGCTTGAGGTTTAATAAAATTTTATTCATAAATAAAAGTGATCACACATACAGGTTATTTTTTATTTTTATAATTTTTTTTTTATATAATGATATTGATACAAGAAAAAGTTGCAGAAAAAAGGTACAACCTCTATAGTCCGCAGTGTACCCTTGTATCGTGAAAATAAGATTCATGGATTTGGTCGGAGTTGAAGGTATCTGGGGGTGCAGGTCTTGAAAGATTGAAGGTTATGTGTTGCTGGGAAGCCGATCGGAGAAAGAGAGTTTGCAGTCTCTATGGGGCGATTGTATGTCGCATAGTAAATGCTTTTTACCACTAACAAACAACGGTAGATGGTAAATGGAGAGACTGGGATGGCCAGTGCCTGATCATCTGGCATTGGCCATCCCAGTCCCTCCATTTACCATCTACCGTTTGTTAGAGGTAAAAGTATTTTTACTTTGCGACATACAATCGGCCCTTAATGTCATAACGATAAATGAGTTGGTGAATTCGTTTGTTCAGTTAGTATCCAATTTAAGCGCGGGGTGTTGAGTCTTAGAAAATCGTGTATTTCGCTCAAATGAAGCCTTTGGAGGGATTAATTATTTTTTCTCGTCAGACCAAAAATATCTATAAATAAATTGACACCTTCTGATGTGGCCATCCACTTGACTTTACCATACACTTCTGGTCGAGTTTGATACAAGGGCCTAGATTTTATATTCCTGACCGTACAATCCCGCCCACCCTCCGTTTTGGGCGGTTTGTTTTTGCATTTTTATTGTTCTGGGAGCCCACTGATTATCTATACAAAATTTGGTTGAGTTTGCTCAAATGGCCGAAAATTTTTATTTTTTAACACCCTCCCTCCCTAATTTTGGAGTCAGAAAAAAAAATATTTTCGATTTATCATAGGTTCATTTTATAGTATATTTCATTTTTCTTGTTTTTTTAGTTTGAAAATATTATAATTTTAAATTTTAACTCTCCCCCCCCCCCTCTCTTAACTTTGGGTCGATATGCACCAAAATCTAATCAGCTCTTAATCTCCATGCCCCAAAACTACATGTGAAATTTGGTTTTGATATTCACACTAGTTTTTGAGCTAGCTCGTCCACAAAATTTGGTAACGCACAGACTAACAGACTAATTAACAGACATTTTGACAAAATAGTTATTATCTCGAAAAATATAATTTTTCGATGTTCACTTATTTGGGCTTTTTTGTAGACCGAAATGCCATGGTTTCGTCCAATTTTTTTAATCAAAATAGTTTCAGCCGATTTTGAGATATTTCAATAAAAAGAAGCAAAAAACCCACATTTTTCATGCACGATTACTATACTTTACCATACCATGGTCAAGTAAAAAGAGAATTAGCAAAGAGAGTGTCAAGTTAAAGTAAAGCTGGATTTCCTATCACTATCTCTCTCTCCTAGAAAAATAATAATAAAATATATTATATTGAATATTGTATTTTTTTATTGAAAAATATCAATACCAAGTTGAAAATCTTCATACAGGCTGCTGGACAGTTGTTCCATTATTTATTCATATTATAATTTTTAAAACAAAATATTGTATTTTTGATTAAAAAAAAAGCAAGAAAATACTTAAGCTAATATATAATAATAAACAATAGTTTGTTTAATTTATTTAATTTATATAATATAAGAGAATAAAAATAATTTAAAAAATATTGACATAGTTCGCACTTAGTGATGTTACGGAGCTTCGACTCCCACTCCGAAAGGTCGGAACTTCCGATTAATTTTACAGCTCCGAATCCGACTTCGCCTGCAATAATTTTGAATCGGATGTTATAACTAGGGCTCGGTTTTATAGGCACTAAAAATCTTTAAAATAGGCAGGCAACTAAGCACTAAAAATAACTAAAATAGTCACTTAAAAAGGCATTTTAAGTAAAAAATAGGCACTTAATTTCAAATAAGTCATTTCGGATGATGTTAAATTTTCTCTTTTGCACTACTATTTCGTCATAAATTTCTAGCTATTCTATTCTTTTCATTATTCTCCAACCATCAGGATTCCGCTTCAGTAGTCCATTTTTTTGATTGAGATTGAAGGCAATAGGACCGGTGTTTTTTTGATATTTTCTTGAAATCTCTGAAATATTTTTATGGACTCTATCAAAAGAGAAATGTCTTGCTTTTAATGTCGTAATGGTTACAGGAAGATTGTTAAAATTACACTTTAAATATGCTAAATCAACCTCAAAGAGTAATAGAAGATAAAGCATTCTTAGCCTCCCTTATAGATAAATCATCATCTTTATTGATTGTTTCTATGTCCTAAAATAATAAATAAATAGAATTACAGAAAAATATTAAAAAAAATAAATTTCAAATGTACCTTTTGAATTTCATCCAAATGGTGAGCATAATATATAGCTGCTTGGATCCAGAGGTATCCCACCTTAATAATTTTTTCGGAATATTTTCTTAATAATTCAAAAAAAACTTTTAAATTTAGAAAATGTATCGTAAAAAATGGAAATTACCAAATTTAGTTAAAATAGGCACTAAAAAAGGCATTTAATAGATGAAATAGGCACTAACACCCAGAATAGGGCAAAATAGGCATTATAGGCACTAACAAATGCCTCTTATTTTATTCAGAATTTAATGAAACGCATAGATTTCATATTGTCCAAAATTTTAAGCCATAAATAAATAAACTGATACGGATCGTTGCTAAACTTTATCCAAATTCATTTGAAATAATAATATGTTTATTCTTTTATTATTAATCAGATATCGCTTGCTATTTGCAGTTCATGTTAACTTTAATTCAAAAATAATTATCAATTCTTATTTAACAGTCGAGGAATGACCATTCTACATTAGATTTTTGACGCTTCGATTATTATTGGTAACCATTGCTGAAGACATGGAGGAATTGACTTAAAATCAAAATAACGATCGATTCTTATCTAATACTAGAGAATAACCTTATTGCATTCCATTTTTGATGTTTTGACTATTAATGGCAACATCTACTGAAAACGTGGAAGAATCACTAAAATCAAAAAGACTAAATTTTTTTTGGTAAACAACTCAAGCTTGAGTTGTTTGCCATAAAAGAATTTAGTCTTTTTGATTTTAAGTCGATTCTTCCACGTTTTCAGTAGATGTTGCCATTAATAGTCAAAACATCAAAAATGGAATGCAATAAGCTTATTCCTCTAGTATTAGATAAGAATCGATCGTTATTTTTGATTTTAAGTCAATTCCTCCATGTCTTCAGCAATGGTTACCAATAATAATCGAAGCGTCAAAAATCTAATTTAGAATTGGATAAAGTAAAAAAAGCAAATAGAGCGACTTCCAGCCCTAATTATAACGAAGATCGAAAGATTCGACCGCGGCCATCCAGAGCGCGCACCTGCAAGTTTTGACTTGTCGGCCGGAGAATGCCCTCATGGCAGCATATTTTTATATTGTTGCATGTTACTTACGTATGTGAATTATTATTATCTATATTAAAGAGATTGATTACTGAATTATATTTCTATTATTTCATTAGGCCCCTTAACAGATAGTTAAGTACATTCTCTTTTACTCCGACTCCGGCTCCGGATCCAACTACGACTATGATAAATCAAATTTAAAATCACCGGTTCCGACTCCGGTTCCGGTAAGCCCACCTCCGTAACATCCCTAGCTTTCACTTAGAAAATTGCCCAAGATAGAAATAAGGAAGAGATTTCATTTAAGAAAATCTTATACTTATCATCTTCAGCATATTATCTTTAAAAATAAGTATTTGTTGGGTAAGAATCTGTCTCACTTATATGAGAACAAAATTGCCACTGCAAAATTAAGTGAATTTTCCAAATACACACTGTTTATAAATAAAGTAAACAATTTTGTTTATAGCTGACGCTAGATAAAACACAAGTAATGGTCGAATTTTGAGTTAATATAAAATTCAAAACAAAATTGGATATTACTTTCTAATGTATTTGGTGATATATTATTAAATAGATAAATTTTGATTATTAATTGATTACTCGGTGGGCCGCATAAAAGAAAATGGCGGGTCTCTGGTTGCTGGCTCCTATATATAAGATAAAGTACTAATGTAACTTTTGTAAGTGGACTACTAGTCCGTAAAATTATCTAAATAAATAAATAAATAAATAAATAATCCATACCAGGTACTTGACCTTTTGTCAGAAAACGAGCTAAACTTGTTAAATATATTCAGGTGCCCAACTCTGAAACTAGCAAGCAGGCACACCAATTCATGAAGCCCGTAAGCATAATATTAAAGAAAAAATATTTTTTTGAAATTTTGGAATTTTTTTTATATTTTTCTATTAAAAATTATTTTTTTTTTAAGAAAATTGATCATTTATTTAGGCTATTTCTATATTTTTCTAATTTCTGATTAATCCATTAATGTTGATCGAAAATTATTAGAGGAAACTCCTTGAAATCATGACCACCAAAGTGTTATTATAAAGTTGGAAAGTTTCAATTTAATTTTTTATCTCTCTGGGTATAAATAAATAAATAAATTTCAAAATCATTAAACTGACCACTCATTAAAATGTTGATATTAATTTATTATTTAAATTAATTGTGCTCTTGAGCTCTACCCTCGCTGAACCCATACTGTAATTATTATTTTCATAATTGAATCAATTTTTACAAATTATATATACCTACACGGTCATTCACTTTTCAAAACACAATATAAAATCTTTAGGTTTTGCGATGAAAAATGAATGGTCTATTTCCATATTGGTTCATTATTTAACACACCATAGATGTTGCAGTATAAAATGAATCACATTATTCCTTCATATTTTGATTAATTTTTCAGTCAACCATAGCTAGCTAAGATTTACTGACTTGAACTGTTGTTATTTTTTTTTCTTTGGAGCCCTATGAAAAAATAATTTCGTCTATTTATTACAAATTCCTTCAAGTAGCACATCTTAATCAATGTGGATAATTTTATTCGAATTGAAATTTCGGGAGGGAGTTATTTATTTTTGTTTGAAATTTTTAGAAACTTAAATTTTTTCAGGTTACTCATAACCTTAACTGATCTGCTAATTCAGTTGTCTAAATATCAGGGGCTCCCATTATACGAGGTGTAGCTATTAAATGGCGGGACTGTCCTTAGAAGCGTTGAAGCCTATATTGCAAGTGTAATCCAATTACTCCAATACTTGTGAGGAATTTTTTAACAACATATCAAAAAATGATGAATTATTGAAAAAAGTTCATATTGCATCGAAAAAGTAGGTTCGAGTGATTATATCTTTATTTGTTATGTTGATGTTTTAATTTTATCTATGACTGCTCTTATTCCATTATGGTTTACAACAGCTATACGATAATAAAATAATTATATACAGATTCATGTCCCACATTCCATTATATAACATCTGGTCACTTTACATATGAATGAATTCCTTTAATTTTTTTGTTTGGCCGAATTTGTTTTTAATTTGTTCATCAATTATCTATTTGAGGCTATAAACGCAATAGTGGACTAAACCACAAAATTATAATTTTTGTTTATCTGCGGAAATTAATTACTAATATTGTTACCCACCAACTTCAAAATGGTCCAAACCAGCATTTGCAATCAAAAGCTGGTTTGGTCAACTTTGCAGTTGGTTGGAAACAATTTTAGTAATTAATTTCACCAGATAATGAAAAATTATAATTTTGTTGAGTATTCCAGAGGTTCCCAAACTGTTCGCCGCGGCCTTTTCACAGGTGCGCCGCGAAGCTACATAATTAATTTAAGCAAGACATTTGGCCTAACTAGACTAAAAACAAAGTGAGAAGCTATAAATTTATTTATTGTTCATTTTAATCTCTTATATTTACGATTAGACATACATAAACCGAAATAATTTAACTTTGACACCGTCAAAAAAATCTGAAATGTACCATCTTGTGGTCTGAATTTTTGATTTTCATACAAAAAAAAACTTTTGATTCTTATACAAGAGTATTTAGAGAGACCAAATAATATATTTGTTTTGGTATATGTACTTTTACTTAGGGAAGGGCACCAAAGAAGATTTTAAATGAAAAATGGCGCCGCGACTCGGAAAATTTTTGGAACCCCTGGATTAGTCCACTAATACGCTCATAGCCTCATTTATAGCTGTATTTTTCATTGAGTGAAAATAGATTATAAATTAAAATTTAAAGGATGATTTAAAGTACATGTTCAATTAATATTAATTAATAATTATTCCGAATTTTTCTTTTATAAAATTAATTTTTCATACATTATTTTCTCACTTCAAAGATTTTTCGTAGACCAATTAGATTACATTTTCATTTTAATTTATATTTAATTTATCCGATTCAATAAAGTTTCCCTTTCTTTTAAAGAGATTTCATTCAAATCAAATATACCTATAGATTATGAAATAATAATCTTTAGAATTTGAAATTTGTAACTAATTTTCAATCTGCTTTTTCTATCTCTGAAAAAGATTTGAATTTTCAATTGAAACTTTTGTAGCTACCTACCTTTTATTTACGAATGAATAAAATAAAATTTGTTTTTTGGGCATAATATATTTTAATTTTTATTATTTGATAAAACATCATAATATATTATAATAACTCAATAGAGGGTAAATTTACTTCAACATACCACCTATCCTTAGGGGTGAGATACAATCGTAGTAGGTATATACCTACCAATATATCGTTTTTTTTTTGTTTTTTTTGAAGGCTCTATACTTCGTTTTGAAAATAAAATCAGATTTTTTTTTAATAATGTAGAGATATAAATTTTATAGTACAAATTTGTAATAAAAGTATATATTAAAGATTTTATTTTAGGTTTTCGTTAATTTACATTTAATTAAAGTAGTAGGTATATATTGGAAGCTAAACGATTTGGGGAAGGAAGACTCCATTTTGCCCCCTAAATTCGTCCGGAATCTTAGAAAAAAGAGCAGTTTGAAATATTTGAATAGCCTACGCCTTATGCATAGTGAAATTAGATATAAAGTTCCTGGAGCACCTAGCGATGCTCGGTAACTTTTGCCTCTAAATAGCTTAATAACTCATGATACTTGATAACAATTTAAATAAAAATCGTTAGTGCGTTTTTTGAGAAATTCAAAAAAAATGAAAATTTTTTAATGTTAATGTCAACTTCCGGTGTTCTGATTTCAAGCAAAAACTTGCTGTACCCCTTCTAGCCTATATTGAGCTTAAGTTTCGAATTTCGTAGCTCTAAGATTTATGGTTGCGAAACGCAGGGAGGAACATTATTTTGTACGTAAACATCAACTTCCGGTATTTCTATTTTATCCACAATCTTGTGGTACTTCTTGTAGCCTCTAGATAACTTAAATTTCAAGTCTCTCCGACTTACCGAAGACGAGATATGAACGATTAAAATATTTATTTTACGACATGACTAATTTACTCCCCTTCCTTCCAATTAGATTAAAATTTATACACGTCTAATAATTCTTGAGACTTGATAAGTATACCAATTTTTAGCGAAATCGTTAGAGCCGTTTTCGAGAAACCGATTCTATATATATATATATATATGATATACAAGAATTGCTCATTTAATAATATAAGATAAGATTAACTCGGATAATAATTATTTTACTGTTTAAAAAGTATTTTCATTTTTTAATTGTTTCAAAACCAGCTAGTTTGCCAAACCCTATATTCGATAATATATTAAACTAAAATTAATTTTAAGTGAAAATTTAAGTAAAAAATAGTATACCTAAAGCACACTTGTGTTTGTCACAGCTGTCCAGTGGGCTACCCACTGACTGCTACGTGCATTGATTCACAAACTTAGAAGTGTGCTGCAAAACATGACTTTATAAAACTCAATCAAAAGAGTAGTTTCCGCTGAACCACCTAGATTCCACATTATTAATCAAAAAACTACTCATCAAAGTGCACGGCATGTCGACTTCAGAGCTAGAGGTCAAAACGACGGGCTTCGTGCATTATGATGAATAGTTTTTCTCATTAAAAATGTGCAATCTAGGTGGTTTACCCGAAATTTCTCTTTTAATAAACAACTCAACCACAAAAGCATAAAATCTGCAAACTAATTTTTATATATACCTACCACTATGACTCACTTTTGAATATTTTCAAAAACTTCAACATGTTAAATGTTAAAAGTTTAATCGGTATTATTTATAAGATTAGTAATGACTAATGAGATTTATTTATAAATAGTGGTTTAGAGAGGCACGGAGCGTTTTCTTGCGATTGAATTCCGTCCAGTACAGAAAATGTTCAATGCTGACATGAATTAAAGTCCGCTCATCAAATATATAGGAAGATATCAGAAGCCAATGCAATTAACAATTTTCTAAGAAAAATCATTATAGAGAGAATAGTCTCCACCGTAATATCCGAAGGAAAACGAGTATAATAGTATCCAACACGAAGAAGTTTAATATTTATTTGGCTTATAATTTTTTAATGTATTTATTTTTTGTTATTATAAATTTTTGCAAAATATATATTTATATTAAAACAGAAATATCAGGGAATTGGACAATAAATAAAAAACAGAGTTTTTATTAAATGGGCCAGACGTTTCGTCGATTTATTTCTACTTCCTCAGTGGTCCATTTTATCACTCTTTATCAAAAGATAATTCCACTATGTGACGAAACATCTTTAATCTTTTTTATTATATCTACAATACATTCTTGGCCTCAATTATTCAAAAATCTTGAACCTTTTTTCTCAATTATTTTGGCCTCAATTATTCAACAATCTTGAACCTTTTTTCTCCTTTAAACAATTAAAAAATCAAAATTCTTATAAAAATCTTTTATGTTGTTTTTATAAGAATTTTGATTTTTTAATTGTTCAAAGGAGAAAAAAGATTCAAGATTGTTGAATAATTGAGGCCAAGAATGTATTGTAGTTATAATAAAAAAGATTAAAGATGTTTCGTCACATAGTGGAATTATCTTTTGATAAAGAATGATAAAATGGACCACTGAGGAAGTCGAAATAAATCGACGAAACGTCTGGCCCATTTAATAAAAACTCTGTTTTTTATTTATTGTCCAATTCCCTGCTATCCCTGTTTTAATTGATACTTATTATGGATGCGAGTGATATACCGTTATATATTTAAAATTTGATTCTTTATAGTAGCAAATCTACATATACTTTTGTAGTAGCAAATCTATATATACTTTTTCGTTACTTACTATTCAAATAAAAATAAAAAAAATCTTTTGGAATGGTAAAATGAATGCCAAAAATAAATTTTATTATATTATTTTATTTATTTAAAAAAAATATCTACCATTAATCACATAACAAAACGAATCCGTGTGATATTTTTCGTGGAGTAGAATAAACAAATATATATTGAATCCACATGTAATTACAGAATAATAATGATAAATTTTTTAATATATATAATTTTTAGGAGTGAATAAAAAAATGGAGAATAATTAAGTATAGTAAATTAAATTAATAATAAAATTTTTCCTATTAAAAAAAATTAAATACCATATTATGAATTATCAAAATTTCAGTTAATAAATTACCAAAGTTTGTTTGTCTTCATTAATCAGGATAAAGATCACAATAAGCAGTTTGTACCTAAATACTAAATGGGAGAAAACAAAATTCATAAAGAATTCAATTTATCAAACGAATGTGTGAGTTCTATCTAAAAAAAAAGTGAACTTTCTAAAAACTTTAATGATAATATGTCCTAGAAAATTAATAACCTAGATGTGAGATAATTAATAATAATGATATATTTTAGGTTTAATTTTAAACGATAAATTACAAGAAAAGCGATAAATAAGAATTATATTAAAATAATATGATCATGTTACTTGGAGTCTTGGACTATGAAAAAAATATATAAGAAAAAAATCAATTGTGTTACGAAAAATATATTTTAATTTCAACAAAATTGATTGTAGCCTTTTTGAGATTTAAAATTTTTAATGTGTGCAAATTAACACAGTCTTATTATGAGGGGCAGCCAAAGTTATTCTAAAAATATTAAAAATAGACAATTTAAAATAATAAAATATCTATAGTTAGCTCATTTATTAAAGAATCTTGTAATATATAGGATTTTTTTTAATTTGTTCGAGAATTTTAAGTACCACTTATAAATAGTCAAATTAAAATTGTATATCTCTAAAATGGTATTGGCAAATTTATTGAAATGTAAATTTTTTCATGGTCCAATAAGCTGTCATATATTTTTTAGAAAATCTTAAAAAATAATTTCTACCTTGGTCATTTTAGCATAAACCAAATTGAAATAAATTCAATGTGAGAAAAAAAATTGAAAGCGACTAGAAAAATTCAAAAAAAAAAATTTAACAGTCTTAAGAGGCAGCCAAAGTTCTCCTAAAAATATTAAAAATAGACATTTTTTTTAAATAAATAGAATATTTAAAATAATAAAATATCTATAGTTAGCTCATTTATTAAAGAACTTTTAATATATAGAATTTTTTTAATTTGTTGGAGAATTTTACCTGCCATTCATAAATACTCAAATTAAAATTGTAGGTAATCTTTAAAACGGTATGGGCAAATTTATTGAAATGTAAATTTTTTTCATGGTCCAATTAGCTGTCATATATTTTTTAGAATATCTTAAAAAAATAATTTCTACCTTGGTCATTTTAGCATAAACCAAATTGAAATAAATTTAATGTGGGAAAAAAATTGAAAGGGACTAGAAAAATTCGAAAAAATAAAAAAAAAAAGCAATTTAAAACAGTCTTATTATGAGGGGCAGCCAAAGCTCTCCTAAAAATATTAAAAATAGACATTTTTTTTAATTAATAGACAATTTAAAATATCTATAGTTAGCTCAATTATTAAAAATTCTTGTAATATATAGAATTTTTTTAATTTGTCCGAGAATTTTATCTGCCATTCATAAATACTCAAATTAAAATTGTAGGTATATCTTTAAAACGGTATGGGCAAATTTATTGAAATGTAAATTTTTTCATGGTCCATTAGGTGTCATTTATTTTTTGGAAAATCTTAAAAAATAATTTCTACCTTGGTCATTTTACCATAAACCAATTTGAAATAAATTCAATGCTGAAAAAAAAAATTGCGAAAAAATTGAAAGCGACTAGAAAAATTCGAAAAAATTAAAAAATTAAAAAAACGCGAATTCGATAAAAAAAATTTATTGAGACTTACAAAGAAATTCAGATGAGATTGAATATGGTGGATGTCGATAAATGGATTAAAATATTTTCTCGTAAATTATTAATGGTAGCTGGAGAGAGAAGTGCGTCTCCATCGGCTGCCAAAAATACAAATTATTCGCGTCGAAGCCAAAAGCCGACTGAAAAGCATACGCGCCGCGCGCTCACTACATAGTGTTTTCCACCCCTTTAAAGTCACCCCCACCGTTGCAAGTCATCCCCCTTGGCCGCCCGTCGACGCAAACATCCAACTAACGGGACACACGGTGGCCAGGGTGCGCATGCGCTTTTGAAAACACCTTGTGCACCGGGGTCCAAGGTGTACAGGGGACAGGGTGATCCAATTTACCCACACACTTCACTGGGGCTGGGGTGGAAAATATCCGGAGACAAGATTCCCTATTATGAACAATTAACCAGATGGATGTTCAACCCTAAAACCTAATTTCATTCTAATTGTTTTTTTAATGTGTTTTAGATTGGAAATTACTTCTCCAATATCAAAATAATTTACTAAAATTCCCCTAAAACTAAAAAAAAAAAAAAATACCAATTGAATTACCTTGAGTTTGATACTACGTTGAATCAGTTTTTGCATTTATTTTACTCCCAGAAGGCACACACACTTATTCGAGTGAATTTAGAAAACTTTTAACCCTTGTTGGTACTTTTACTTATAGATATAACTAAGTTTACGTATTGGAGTAGCCTAAAAATTCTATTCCAGCGTTTTACCGAAAAAATAGATTTTGATGTTCTCGAATTGAATAAGATTATTTTTAGCAAAAAGTGTGTTGCTCTGGGTATGTGGGTAGATTTCAACAAATCTAAATTAAGCTAAAAGAAATATAACGAACTTTTTAAAATAGACCAAAAAATTACCGCAAGTGATTTTAGGTTTTTTGTCATTTTTCAAAACCGAAGCAAACCAAAATTTTCATTTATAGCATTAATAAAAACAAAATGTGAAAGTATACCGAGGGGTCAACTGCGAACTAATATAGTGTACACCTACTTCCACTTTCATTTCCAAGTAGAAGACAATAGATGAAGGGGCATTATCTAATGAATTCAAAAATAATTCCAAATAATTCCAAAGACGTGTACACCTAATTCCAATCACGATTCACCCCTCGAAGTAAACATAAAACACCAGTTATCAATAAAAAATAAGTGAGTGGGCCATCCACATAACTTTATCATTCATCCACCATTTAATATTTAATAAAGTAATTCATAATCATTTAGGAAAGAACTCCGCCCCCTCTTTGAATTTTGGTACATTACCAATTACTCATATCGCATTTTAAATATTTGACTTTTCTCTTGTAAATATCAACTTTCTTCGATTTTTGTTTGAAAATGCTTGTATTTCAAAAATCATTTTTAGACTCTCCCCTCGTTTGGGTAGCTATCAATTTCACATGGAAAGACATTTCCGTAAGGTCATATAGAGTACATTTACGATATTTCGTACATGTCGATAAAAGGTTCTAGGACTTGAATTAAGAGTTATATTTTTAACGCCCCCCCCCCTCCACCCTCATTTCGGTTCCTGAATGAATAAATTACTTTATTTTTTATTATAGAACCCTTTATAGTAAATTCCATTTTTCTTGGTTTTTTAGTTTAAAATTTTTATAATTTAAGACCTCTCTAATTTTGGTTTCGATTTAAACCAAAATCTAATCAACTTGTAAGCCCAACACAAAAAAACTTTATATAAAATTCCTTTTGATATTAATACTATTATAGATTTTGAGCTAGAGAGTAGGTAGATACACACAATTTGGTAACGTACGTTTACTAAGCAACGAACGAACTAACGTACTAACAGACATTTTAACAAAATAATTAATATCTAGAAAAATCTAATTATTTCGATTTTCACTCTATAAAGCTTACTTGTACCAACTTTTTTAATCAAAATAGTTGTGCCAGTGTCGGCAATAGCTTTGTCTTTTCGTTCGGAGTACACCTGGAAGAAAAATTTGGAGGGTGATCAGGTGGAAAAATGTGTATTATTTCAGATAATTCAGATTTTTTTTAATTTAGATATTAATTATTAATAGTTTAGGTAAAATGTATAATTATTATATTTTTATTATATAAAGTTAATAATATTGAAAGCGATGGTTTACTTTTTTTTATTTTATCAACTCCCTTTTTCAATTTTTTTGAATAAATGCTCAATTTAGCAGGTTGGGCGAGAACAATTCAGGTTGGGTGCTCGTATAACCGCGCCCACCCCTAGCGCCGCCACTGCTAATTAGAAAAATAGGAAATGAGCTTATGGCAGATGGCCGTCAAATTTTAAACATTATGAAAAATATTCATTTAACAAGGACGCCTGTAGAGTAGGCTAGAACGATCCAGAGGCGTCTACCAGTTGCATAAATACAGGCGGACAGCTTTTATGGGCCATTTTTATGTAGTACGTAGTTTATTGGTTAAAAGCAATATTTTAATATTATTTTAGATTTTGAATTCATGTAAAAATATCAAATTTTATTTGCAGCCAGAATTGAATAATTGAAAAGTTTTTATTTTCTCGAGAGTAGCAGAGTTGTTGAATCATAAAGAGAAATAAAGAGGTTGTCTCAAAGGTTGATGCAAATAAACATACACACATATAAATATCAAATATATATTTATATATATTATTTATTTCTTTGAAATTATAGTTTCGAAGTCTTGGCCTTCATCATCAGTCTTTTTTTAATTATAAATACTATTTTTCATGAGCTCAGTATCGCGTGGATATTGAAAATGTTTGTTGTTACTCAACTGACAAGCCAGTAAACATTAACAACAACAATTTTCAATATCCACGCGATAGTGACCCCATGAAAATAATATTTATAATTAAAAAAGACTGATGATGAAAGCCAAGCCTTCGAAACAGGACTCTCAAACAAAGAAATAATATATATAAATTATACATATTTATATATACGCTCATCCAGTGCAATAATGACGCAATTGCAAAATACACAATTATACAAGAAAGGCAAATAAAGATTTAGATACTCATTTTTTACATTAAATTAAGTTTTTCCATCGTTTTTTAGCAATTTTCTGGAGATTTAGACTTTAATCATCTTAACAGAATATATAAAGTCCGGATAAATAGGACAGTAATTAATCCCATAAAATACAAATAAAAAAATGCAATTGCGTCATTTTTGCACAGAATGAGCGTATGTTTGTATGTTTATTTGCATCAAGCAGAGGAAATCCTCTTTGTTTCTCTTTAAGAATTGAATAAAATTGAAATAAATTTTTTTAACGTTTTGACCCACTCCTGCCATCAAGAAGGCATCAATATGCAAAAAGTTTTGAAATTAAACGCAATTAATTCCTACTTTGACCATTTAAACCCTGAAGAAGAAGGGACGATCCACCGAATTGTCGGATTTTTTAAGAGGATGAAAAGGACCTCCCAATAAATTGTTTTATTCGAAATTTGTGGTATAATTTCATTTCTGTATCTTAAAAGGGTGTCGTAAATAAGTTTTTACTTTTTTCGTTATTTAATAGATGTTTGATTGAGCGATTCTTTCGTTAGAATTTAATCGAGGAAAATTACTAAAATCGGCGCGGATAGAAAGAATCATCCTTTAGAGTTACCAAATACAAGTCCATACCTGTTTCAAACTAGTAGAGGTCAATTTTTTATTTTACATATATATATTCTATATCATGTAATGATATAGGATATAATGTTAAGTATTGCAACTTCCCTGCCGGGGTCCTGACACTTTGAGAGCTTCTATCTCAAAGGTGAAAAAAGATAATTTCACTTTGGGTATTCTAGGTGGAAGGAATCGATTCCTTTAATAGTTTGAAACCGGATTTAGAATATAAAACCAGATATGTGGTCTCCAGAGTCCAAAAAGGTGGCAAAAATCCATTGGTTCGTGTCTAGATAAAAATGTACTCCCCTGCGTATCACAATAAGTCTCAGAGAAACGAAATTTGAAACATAAACTCGATATAGACTAGAAGGATCAAGCTTTTAATTTAAATTAAAACACCGGAAGTTGACATTTACATGAAAGTGTGGTCTCCAGAGTCCAAAAAGGTGCCAAAAATCCATTGGTCCGTGTCTACATATAAATGTACTCCCCTGCGTATCACAATAAGTCTCAGAGATACGAAATTTGAAACATAAACTCGATATAGACTAGAAGGAGTAGATCAAGCTTTTAATTGAAATTGAAATACCGGAAGTTTACATTTACATGAAAGTAGGGTCTCCAGAGTCCAAAAAGGTGCCAAAAATTCATTGGTCCGTGTCTACATATAAATGTATTCCCCTGCGTATCAAAATAAGTCTCAGAGATACGAAATTTGAAACATAAACTCGATACAGACTAGAAGGAGTAGATCAAGGTTTTAATTGAAATTGAAAGACCGGAAGTTGACATTTACATGAAATAATTTTTTGTTTTTTGTGAAATTTTCAAATGTCGATCTTATAGAATAGACCATTTATTTTGAAAAGTGGTGTAAAACCAATTTTCTCAAAATTGACATATTGTCAGTTTTAGTTGGAGATAAATGGTTCTTTTCATATTTATAATATCCCCGTCATTGGAGTACAATATGCTCATAAATTCGTCAAAATAAAAATTTCGAAATATATATAAATATATGTATTTATAAAAATATAAATACAAATATCTAGAAACAACAAAAAATGGACATGAAACTCCAATTGTTAATTGAATCTCAAAATCAATCTTGACATAAAGATCTATCATAATATTGAAACAATAATATTCAACAGTTCACTATGAAAATTCTAATTTCGATGAAATATGTTTTTATGAAGCATTTGTCAATACCCTTTAAAAGCTATTTGTTTGTCTAAATTTTTTGTTTTATATCTTGTAATTTGTTACAGTGGGTTTATCCGATTTATCATAACAGCATGTCACATTGCGCATGTCTAAATAATATTTGACTACATGCCATAATGGATTTAGTATTAGAATTATTTAAGTTAAATTATCGAATTTATCTTTTTAAAAGTATCATTTAAAAACTAAAAAGTATAAATTTAAATGTAATAGGTCAGGGCTGTCCAACGCGTGGCCCGAGGGCTGTATGCTGCCCAGCACTGCAATGATTGTGGCCCAACATAAAATCATAAACTTCATAAAAACATTTGAGATTTACTTGTAGAGATATGTTTTTCCCTTTTTTGAAATATGAATGTACATTTGTACAATACCTGAAGCTTTTTTCAAGAATAAAATTAAAAGCTCATCCATATATGATAAAAAAATGAGTTTCGAATATTTAAAAATTCTTCTTCTCATATTTTGATTACCTAAAATATTTATTATTTCAGTAATTTATATGCTACGATACTAACTAAGTCCAAACTTTGTTGTTACATTCTAGTACAAGGAGACAAGGAAATGGGGTTTTCTAGAACAATCACAACTAATTGATCATTTCTCTCTTCGACTAAAACTTGTCAGTACTTGACTTTTAAATCTTTGCACGTTCTTACGTGTCAATAGATAATGGATAGTCAGGGATTATTATATCCGTGACCCTTTTAAAAAATAATAAAATACCCTTCTTTAATCCCATTCGATTTAAACCAAGCCTGTCCAACCCGTGGCCCAATATAAAGTCATAAAATTCTTTAAAACATTGACATTTATATGTAGATACTGGAAAACAGACAATAATTTGGCCTGATAATTTTTTTTCTTTAAAATAAGAAATCTCAAAATCTACTGTGAAATTTTCGAAAAATAAAAGTGCTCATTTTAAATTTTGAATCTGGAACTAGATTTCAAGATTTCCAGAAAAATAATCATCATTTGAGTCTATTTTCCACTCCATTTTCATTAGAAATAAATTTTTTACTTGAAAACTTTCTGATTGAAAGTTCTAGAACAACAATTAGATACTAATCTGTAAGAAAAATTGAATATTGTCTGTTTATTATATTAATTATCTAGTCATGAAAAAATATAAACAAATACTAATATATAATATCACTTTTTGTAAGTATGTAGGTATGTATTTACATATACGAGAAGCTATTTTCAATTAAGTATAAAATTTACGAAAAGTAAAATTAGAAGCTCACTATGAGCTAAAAAATAATAAAGTTTTTATTTCTAAATTATTAACTATCTTTTTTGAAGAACAAATATCAATAAAGTTATAATATTTTATCCGCGGTCAGAGACAATTTTTTTTCTTCAAATGTGGCCCATGTAAGCCATTTTGGTTGGACACCCCTGTAATAGGTTATTTTCTCCGACTTTTTTACATTAATCATGTGAAGCAGATAAAGTATTATAATCGGCCTCGCGCCAAACGCGACTTCAAAGGGTCCTAAGGTAAATGCTATGGAACCGATGTAGTATTCATTCAATTTCAGCACCTGACAGTTTTACTAAAAATTACATGGGATCTCGTCCAGAGCGATTTTTTAATTTAGTGAGGATATTTGAAGGCTTGAAAGAAATATTTCAACCTTTATGTCTTATAGAGATTAAACCAGTTTAAATATATAATATTTTATATTTTAATCGAAAATTTGCGATTTTTTTAAAATTATTTTGTCTATATCATACTATTAAATGAGTAATTATTTTATATATATATAAGTTAAGTTTCGCAATTCGATTTTTACTTTGTTAAAAAGGAAATTCGTAATTTGAGAGATCGCGGATTTTTTTCACTTGATAGAGTTTTTTAGAGATTTTAGTTTGATGTTAGGTTGTCTAGGGATCATTTTATTGAGAAATTTTATAGGAAAAGTTTATCGTGGTTTGTATGGAATTGAAAGAGTTCAGTTTATTATATTTAGTTACACCTTTAAATTGTTTTAGACAGTTTGAGGCACACACTTTGTATAAAGAGATATTGTACAAAGAATAAATGAAGAAACACGTTGGAAATGTAATTAACCAGATTTATAGTGTTCATAAGGGTTTTACCGTTTGGTTTGATAAAGTTAGTTTATCGAAGAATCCGGCAGTTCACTGAAATAAGTATATCGACAAATTATGTAAATTCGGCATTGATGCATAAATCTTATAATTGATCTAGGATGGATATGAAATTGGACAGGCCCTAAGACCAAGTACGGGATTTCAAGTGAGACTGCTTATATAGAATAGATAAGTAAATATCCAGAGTTGCATTTTTGATTATGGAATCAAAGTTGCAACGTACACAAGATGGCATATTTAACTTATATAAGTTAATGGAGTAGTAGGTAATCGGATGTGAACGGAGGGATTTCAGGGGATGAAGTACTTTGGCTAGAAGGTTGCCCGCAGGAGGCGGGCGTCGCACCTATAGTATAAATTAATTCAGCAGATTCATTTATTTACTTGTGTTCGTGCTAGCATTGAACTGATAATGAATGTTGAGATATAAAAGAGAACACTAGAACTCGGAAGCGATTTTATTAAATACACAATCATGTTTGTTACAGTTTCAGAGAGAGTTGATATTTATTTACCTTTGTTATTTATATATATAAGTATATAAGTGAGATGGGCGCGAGGTAGATAAAAATCGTGTTCCACTGAAATGTGAAATGTTTATTAATATATACAGTTATTTACAATAAGTTTTATATTAATTACCTGAAATTAACAACACATTTTTTCAAGCACAAAATTCAACACAAAGTTACCTGGAAAAACACTGAAATCAGACATCTACCATAGATTATATTGTGTCAAATAGAAACCTACACCCAACCCAAATATTAGATGTTAGATCCTTAAACTCGGCAGACATCGGAAGTGATCATAGCTTGGTCCTATGCAAACTTCGGCTTCAAGTACAAAAAATGAAAAAGAAAGAAAGAGTCATCCAACAAAAATTGAATGTGGAGTTACTTGAAGAAGAAAGCATTAGATTTTTATATCAAAGACATTAAATGAACAGATTTCTAACAACTGCCTGAAAGAAACAAATGGGATTAACGAAAACTGGGAAATAATTAAATCTAATATACTGACAGCAGCTAAAGAAACACTCGGTACGAGAACGGTGAAAATTCCGGGAATATGGAAGAAAACTCCATGTTTTTGTGATGAAATTAAAGAGCTATCCGAAAAAAAGGAAAGCATATTACAATTTAAATCATCTGGAACAACTACATTATATAACACCTATAAATCAATTAGAAACGAGGTTAATATACTAATTAGGCAAATTAAAAGAAATTTGTGGGAAGCATACACCAAAAACCTGGAAAGAGACTTCTATGGGCAGCACAGAAAAATATGGCGAATGATACAAAACCAAAAAAAAGAGATCCTAGAGAATGTAATTCCACATCACATAGATGAAAAAACTTGAATTGAATATTTTGAGAATCTATATGCTGGAACACCAGAGGAAGTTAACAGGAGAGATCAGGGAAACTCGTGCGTGGCTGTATCCAAAATGGAGATTGACATCACGTTAAAGGTGTTAAAAAACAGGAAATCTGCCGGCGAGGACGAGATTACTAATGAAATGCTAAAATACGGAGGACCACATCTCAGTGAGCAAATATATATACTAATCGATCAAGTATTTAGAATATCGGCAATTTCTGAAGAGTGGAAAACAAACATAGTGGTCCCAATATTCAAGAAGGGCGAAAAACTCAACCCCAACAACTACCGTGGTATTAATCTCCTAAATACTCACCTTAAGCTCACCACAAAAATAATAAGTAATAAACTGTCACAACTAATAAACTTGCATGACGAGCAACAAGGCTTCAGGAAAGGTCGATCCTGTGTCGACGCTATATTCGCCATTAGACAGCTTTGCGAAAAGGCCTACGAATTTAACAAACCGGCGTTTTTATGTTTTATCGATATAGAAAAAGCGTTCGATAAAGTCCAACTTAAGCACGTCATAAGAATCCTGGACAAGTTTAAAATCCCAGATAATCTCATAAACTTGATACAGGATATTTACTCGAACAACATCGCCAGAATAAAAACCGAAGGAAGACTGTCCGGAAGCATCCCAGTGAATCAAGGTATTAGGCAGGGAGACTCCTTAGTCCGCTGCTTTTTAATATAGTTATGGATGAAATCATTGGCGAAATCAAAAATCTAAAAGGATATTCCTTGGGGAACGAGAATATAACATGCGTTTGCTACGCAGACGATGCAGCACTCGTTGCAGAAGATGAAGATTCCCTCCAGCGCCTCCTTTATAAATTTAGCTGTGTTGCGCATAAATTCGGTCTCACCCTGTCAACCAAGAAGACCAAAACACTGACAATCTCTAAATCACCACTCCGATGTAAACTACTACTGTACGATACGATTGTCAAATAAGTCATGTCCTTCACATACCTTGACATCTAAATGACCTCTCATCAAAACCTAGAAACAGAGGTAAGACATCAGGCAATAAGAGCCTCAAAAATATCGGGTTGCCTTAACAATGCAATCTGGTCAAATCAATATTTAAGAACGGAGGCCAAGGTACGAGTCTACAAAACCGTAGTACGTCCAATATTAACTTACGCAGCAGAAACAAGACCCGACACTGCAAAAACTTCTCAATTATTGGAAACTACTGAAATGAAGACATTACGAAGGATAATGAACGTGACCAGGCTCGATAGGATGAAGAGTGAAGATATTAGAGAAAAATGTGGAATACAAGGAGGGTAAGCTAATTCAAATTAATATTATATGTAGGTAAATATTGTTGTAAATATGTTTTAATTTAAGAAAAACCTCTAATATTGTTTTAGCATTTTAATAAAGTTTTTTTATTTACTAACTTACATATATATGCCTATTTTTGCCTTCAAAATGTTCCGGCTGTCTCAGACAAATTTTATTTGTGTTTTATAATGCAAATTACATTTATTCGAAAAACATTAGTAACATTTTTCATTCTTAAAAAAATTCTTTGGTTCATAAATTTCAGAATTCTAATTGTTATTTAATGAAATTTTTTGGCGTGAGGCCATAGCACATGTTGCAGGTGTAGGGCACTAGCCATGAATTTATAGAGGGTCGAAAAAAATATTTCTTCAAATATTTATTATTTAAAGAAAAGTTGATAGGACGATGTAAATATTTATTTACGATATAATTAAAATATTATACTCCAATAGAGTTAAATAAAATTAAAAATTTTCATTGCGATTCATATTGACAAATGATAATATTCTGATTAAATTTATACCAAAGTTGATTGAAAAATACAAAAAAGTATATATTAGTTATGCAAATAGGTAATGCTTCAATAATTTTAAATTAAAAAAACACATCGAGATCTGTTTAGCTGATTAGTTACATTTCTACTAGAGTAAAACATTTTCATTATAATTAAATATTTTTTGTTGTTGTTGTAACTAGTGTTTAATAGAAATATATAACCTAAATGATTACTATTTTCAAATGAATAAATTCGATTTGTTTATTCATTAAGTTTTTCTCTATTTATTAAAATATCCAAAACATGAATATTAATATTATTTTTGAATAAATTCGCTTATACAAATGGACTTATTTTTAATTTTACATATTTTAATAGAATGAAATTCATAGAATAGAAAATCAACTGAATAAAAAAATCGTCACTTAGAAATCAACAAAATAATTCACGACAGGGAATGTGGATTTAGACGATACCGTTCCGCAGGCGACATTTTAACTTGTGTAACTCATACCTGGAATAAAATTCTAGAAACCGAGAAAGGGACCATCACAGTAGCCCTGGATATTTCAAAAAGGCTTTTATCAAGTTTGACACAAAAATCTTCTTGCCAAACTACGAGCCTTTGGCTTCACACGAACACTTCTCAAACGGTTAGAAAGCTTTCTGTCGAATCGTAGTATTGAAGTTTTGGCTGATGGAAAGTCATCTGAATCTTTCTCTACAAATGATGGAGCTCCCCAAGGCTCAATAATCTCCCCCTCGCGATCTTCCTAATATCTACTCTTATTAAACTAGCAAAAATTGTTTTTTGTATATATATTTGTATCTTAGTTCTGTTTTGAAAACGGCTCTACCGATTTTGATAAAACAATTTCTATTAAAAAGTTTTGAGGATGAGAAAACGATCTGTCTAGGTCTGGATCTCGACAAATTTAATCTTAATTGATCTTTTCTTAATTAAAGTAATTATTTATAGATGAAAATCTCAATAAAAAAGTTTGTTTACATTTTTCGCAATTATATTTTATTTTTAATTGGTTTTTTAATTTTAAAACCCACTAATAGGTTATAGCAAATATTAATATATTATACTAAAATTAGGAATTTTTTGTTTGTTTTTAATTAACAGGTGTCTAAATCATAACAAAACAGGTGTGCTTACAAATAAAGTGGTTTAAGTGGCTTTTTTTTATATAACTTGGAAACAAATCTTATTTAGTTTTATGTTTTTATTTCAGATCCTATACTTACTTACTTACTTACTTCCTGTGGCCGAACAACATTTCCAATGTTTTAGCCTCCTCTATAATGCCTCGCCATTTTGTCCTATCCCGTGCTATAGAGTTCCAATTTCCTTGAGCACCCAACTCTTCAAGATCTCTGGTTATATTGTTCATCCATCTTTGCCGTGGTCTACCTGGTGGTCTTCTTCCTATCGGTTTTGCTTCGTAGATCCTGCTAATAGCTCGATCTTCATCAGCACGCACCACATGTCCCACCCAAGCCAGCCTTCGTGATCTTATACAGCTCGTGATGTAAGGTTGCCCTGTTAATTCTCTCACTTCCCTTGCACTTCTAAATCTCCATTCGCCGGCAGATCCTATACCTACGATTATTTTTTCTATTATTATATTCCTATTTATTTTTTTATAATGTTTATCAATATGAACGAATGTGGGCAAATTGGTGTATGAGTAAACAAATATACACATAATATGTGGACCATTAGAAAGCTAGAAATGCAAAACCTGAGTGCGGGGTGGGGTGGGTGTGGGAGGTGCAGGAGGTGGGGTGCAGTTGTGGGGGACCTAGGGGTGGGAGACGCGGTTGGGGTGGGATGGGGCGGAGTGGGGGTGCAGTGTGGGGGGAGAGGTGTGTGGTTTCGGGAAGGGAGGGTCAGGGGTTACCGTGCATCGCTCGGTGGCTCCAGGTATTTATTATATTAAACGAGCAATTCTTGTAAATATATATATATATATATCGTAATTATATTATATATATCTTGTACAATATATGTATGTATATATAGAATCGTTTTCTCGAAAACGGCTCTAACGATTCGGATGAAATTCACGGGTTAGGGGCTATTTGTGTTGGTGATTCGATGTGTCACGGTCTCATCTTCGGCTAAGTTGTTTTTGATGGGTTTTTTGTTAATTGAAATAATTATTCACAGGTGGTTGTCTCGATAAAAATGTATATTTACATTTTTATTCAATTTTCTTTTAATAAATAATTGTTTTTTTTTAATTTTAAATCCCACAAAAAGATCACTACAAATATAAATATATATTAAAAGTTAGGCAATTTAATTGATTATAAATCAAGTTTTAAATCCCACAAACTCGATAAATTGTTTTTTAATTAAAAATAAACTGGAACGGATCGTTGCTAAACTTTATCCAAATTCACTTTAAATATTAATATGCTTATTCCTTTATTATTAATCAGATACCACTTGCAATTTCTAGTTCATGTTGACTTTAAGTCAAAAATAATATCGATTCTCATTTAATAGTCGAGGAATAACCATTATACGTTATAATTTTGACGTTTCGGTTATTATTTGTAACCATTGCTGAAGGCATGGAGGAATCGACTTAAAATCAAAAATAGCGATTGATTCTCATCTAATACTTGAGGAATAACAATTCTACATTAAATTTGTGATGCTTCGATTATTATTGGTAACCATTGCTGAGGACATGGAGAAATCAACTTAAAATCAAAAATAACGATCGATTCTTATCTAATACTAGCGGAATAACTTTATTGCATTCCATTTTTGATGTTTTGGCTATTAATGGCAACCTCTACTGATAACGTGGAAGAATCGACTTAAAATCAAAAAGCCTAAATTCTTTTATGGCAAATAACTCAACTTGAGTTGTTTACCAAAATTGAATTTAGTCTTTTTGATTTTAAGTCGATTCTTCCACGTTATCAGTAGAGGTTGCCATTAATAGCCAAAACATCAAAAATGGAATGTAATAAGGTTATTCCGCTAGTAGTAGATAAGAATCGATCGTTATTTTTGATTTTAAGCCGATTCCTCCATGTCTTCAGCAACGGTTACCAATAAAAACCGAAACGTCAAAAATCCAATAAAGAATTGTTATTCCTCAATTATTACATCAGAATCAATCACTATTTTTGATTTTAACTCGTATCCTCCATGTCTTCAGCAATGGTTACCAATAAAAACCGAAACGTCAAAAATCCAATATAGAATGGTTATTCCTCAAGTACTAGATGAGAATCAATCACTATTTTTTATTTTCAATTGATTCCTCTTGTCTTCAGCACTGGTTACCAATAAAAACCGAAACGTCAAAAATCCAATATTGAATGGTTTTCCCTCAAATACTAGATGAGAATCAATCGCAATTTTTGATTTTAAATCGATTCCTCCATGTCTTCAACAATGGTTACCAATAAAAACCGAAACGTCGAAAATTCAATATAGAATGGTTATTCCTCAAGTACTAAATCAGAATCAATCACTATTTTTGATTTTAAGTCGATTCCTCTATGTCTTCAGCAAAGGTAACGGATAAAAAAAACAACGCAGTTGCTATGGTTACTTATAAAATTTCCTCCTAAATGTTTATCATTTCACAGAGGGAAGCGTAACCATTCTTACTTAAGCAAGTTTAAATGAGCTATATTCCCGATCAAATGAATAAATTTTAATGTTTTTTTTTTAATTTTTGGTAAAATAAGGAATTTAAAAAAAAGTACTATTTTACTCTAGAGTAAAATACTTTAAAATATACTTTTACTAAAAACTTTATTTAACCTTTTTTGTTGTCCCCAAGATACTTAATTAGGATATTAAATTTCATCAAAATTCGTTAAGTCATTTTCAAGATATTTAAAAAAAACTAAAAAGTACCCAAATAAAGTACTAATGTTTGTCGGCCGATATGTACCAAAAACTAATCAGCGCTTCATTTTGTTAAAAGAATGGTAGGTTTTAAATTTCATTTTAATCGGTGCTTGGAAAAAATCGTGGACGAAAAAAACGATAACATCCATCCAACCATCCCCACGCACTTCCAAAATAAACTGCAACGGATCGTTGCTAAACTTTATCCAAATTCATTTGAAATATTAATATGTTTATTCCTTTATATAAATCAGATATCACTTGCAATTTGCAGTTCATGTTGACTTAAATTCAAAAATAATGATCGATTCTCATTTAACAGTCGAGGAATAAAAATTCTACATTGGATTTTTGACATTTCGGTTATTATTATTGGTAATCATTGCTTAAGACATGGAGGAATCGACTTAAAATCAAAAATAGCGATTGATTCTCCTCTAATACTTGAGGAATAATAATTCTACCTTAGATTTTTGACCCTTCGATTATTATTAGTAACCATTGCTGAGACATGGAGGAATCGACTTAAAATCAAAAATAACGATCGATTCTTATCTAATACTAGAGGAATAACCTTATTGCATTCCTTTTTGATGTTTTGACTATTAATGGCAACCTCTACTGAAAACGTGGAAGAATCGACTTAAAATCAAAAAGACTAAATTCTTTTATGGCAAACAACTCAAGCTTGATGGTGGGGGTGGGGGTGCTGACGGGGAATTAATAATAATATTAATATATACCTTTTAACTGAAGCAAAAAGTTAACGAGCATCGCTCGGTGGCTAGGCACTATTATATAAACGTCCTATTTATCTAAACTTCAAATGTATTATTTATACTACATTTTTGCTTGAAAAGTACACTAGTAAATTAACATCAAATAATTTAGTTTCTAGTACAGAGGTGTCCAACCTTTAGGCTTACTTGGACCACATTTTAAGAAAATAAATTTATCGGGCCGCAGATAAAATATACTAATACTATTAATATTTGGTTAAATTGAAGGGTTGGTTTTGTCACAAATATAATAAAACAATAATTTTAATAACTATTTGAATTATTTAATTGATAACTATACAGTGTGATAAACGTTTTTATAAATTGTTGCTATATATATGTATGTGTGTGATTGTAATGAATTGTGTGATGTATCTATGTTGAAGATTTAAGAATGAATGTTTCATGTGAAATGACAAATTCCGGTTCTTGAACGAGATAACTACTGAGGATGGTCGACCAGTGGTGACCGAAACTGTATAGTTATCAATTAAAAATTTAAAATAGTTATTAAAATTATTGTTTTATTATATTTGTGACAAAACCAACCCTTCAATTTAACGAAAAATTTAAATCAAGTCACTTAAGTTCTGGAAGAAATTTATTAATATTTGTTAATTAAAAATATAGTTAATAGTGTAGAATAATGATATCCACCATAACAAAGAATATATTATGTAGATAGGAGGTGTTTTTTTTATTTTTGAATAATTAAATTATCCCAAAGATTTTAAAAATTGTATTTAAAAATTTTGCTTGTATATCATGAAGGTTTGAACAATTCTCAAAAAAGCAGTTGTCAAAACAAATACACAAAACGCGACACTCATAAAACAGAAATATTAAGCAGTTTAATCGCTGGCTGTTCGACTCGAAATGAAATAAATCCATTTCAATGCAAAAAACAGAGCAAAGAGAAAAGAATCCCGTTACTTGATTAGATATCAGAAAGGAAAATAATTCCAGATAAAATAAAAACAAATTCAAAAAATGCCCAATTGGTTTGAGATTGCTTTAAAAAAACTAGCGTGTGCGTCAATTGATTTTCACTTAACTTTTTGTCATTAATTAAAAATAAAAATTTTAGTGGAATAAACTTTTAAATAAATATTTAATAAATAAAATAATAATCAATCATAATAAATTCTATCACAAATTTACAAAATCAAATACTGTTTTACAGGTGTTATGAACAATTGTTATTATTGGTTGAAAATAAACACTATCCAACCATATACCAGCACTAACAGACATTTGGTTTAAATAATTAATATCTTTGAAAATATAAATCTATCAATATACCTACGACGTTTTATTGTAGAAGTTTTAATTACTGAAATACTTAATAAATATTTTAGAAAATTTAAATAGGAGATGAAGATTGGTATTTAGAAATAAGAATTTGTGTATTTTTTACCTCTTAGTGTGCTTCTAATTTTACATTTAAGAAATTTTATTTTTGAAAATAGCTTTTCGTACCTATATGTAAATAGATATCTACTTACAAAAAGTGATAATTATTATAAAATTCTAATAAAGACACATTATTATAAAATTCTAATAAAGACACATTATTATGAAATTCTAATAAAGACATATTATTATAAAATTCTAATTAAGACACATTATTATAAAATTCTAATAAAGACACATTATTATAAAATTCTAATAAAGACACATTATTGTAAAATTCTAATAAAGACACACATTATTATAAAATTCTAATAAAGACACATTATTATAAAATTCTAATAAAGACATATTATTATAAAATTTAATAAAGACACATTATTATAAAATTCTAATAAAGACACATTATTATAAAATTCTAATAAAGACACATTATTATAAAATTTTAATAAAGACACATTATTGTAAAATTCTAATAAAGACACACATTATTATAAAATTCTAATAAAGACACATTATTATAAAATTCTAATAAAAACACATTATTATAAAATTCTAATAAAGACATATTATTATAAAATTCTAATAAAGACACATTATTATAAAATTCTAATAAAGACACATTATTATAAAATTTCTAATAAAAACACATTATTATAAAATTCTAATAAAGACATATTATTATAAAATTCTAATAAAGACACATTATTATAAAATTTAATAAAGACACATTATTATAAAATTCTAATAAAGACACATTATTATAAAATTTTAATAAAGACACATTATTGTAAAATTCTAATAAAGACACACATTATTATAAAATTCTAATAAAGACACATTATTATAAAATTCTAATAAAAACACATTATTATAAAATTCTAATAAAGACATATTATTATAAAATTCTAATAAAGACATATTATTATAAAATTCTAATAAAGACACATTATTATAAAATTCTAATGAAGGCACAATATTAGATTTTTCTTCAGATCAGTATCTAATTGTATTTATATACATTCAATCAGAAAGTATCCAAGTAAAAAATTTATATGTAATGATAAATGGAATCGAAAATAAACCAAAATGGTCATTCTTTTTCCGAAAATCTTGAAATCTATTTCCAGATTCAAAATTTAAAATTATCACTTTTATTTTCCGAAAACTTTTCAGTTGATTTTCAGATTTCTTATTTCAGAGAAAAAAATCATCAGGGCAAATTATTTCAGATACAATTTCAAATTAAATCACTCTCGACCCAAACACATTAGAAAAATGAGACTCTCAAAATTTAGTTGGCTTTAACAGAAAAAAGACTCAATGTTGTCTAATTTCTAGGTGCGAAAATAAAAATTTCCCTGACATCCTTTTTGGTTCAAATACCCTGAAAATGTGTGACAGGTTGTCTATATTGGGCGTCTCAATCGCATCTCACCTGTCTTGGAATTAACACATTTCCTCTGTGGCGAAATCCAAAGTAACGAAAATTGGCTTCTTATTCAGGTCCAGGCGATTCTTCAACTCTCCGCAGCTTCTCATCATTGACAAGGCCCAAATCCTCTCCTGTCTTGAATACTGCTCTCATTCGAGGAACTGGATTTCTTTCCTGGCGCCCGTCTTTCCCGTCACTTATAACCTTCAAATCTTCAAATACCGGTCGCAGAAACACCTTCACACTCTACCATGTGTCTTGATCTATTCCTCTTGCTCTTCGGTAATCCAAAGATCTTCGAGATTCGTTGGGGTTGTATCCTCCTGGTGATCCCTTCTTGCATTCGATTGCATTAAAAAAAGGGTGGTCTAATCTAATAAATTATATACTATAATCAAAACTAATAAAAATAAAAATTATTACTTTTAATTACTTACTCCGTAGTTCTACAACCTTGTGTGGGTCTGGGCTGCAACGATTCCTCTCCATTTGGTCCGGTCTATCGCAATATTTGTGGAAACTCCGATGGCTGATAAATCCCGGACGACTCTGTCTTTCCAACGGAGTCTAGGACACCCGAAAGGTCTTCTTCCATTAGGTGTTCCCATCCAGACTTTTTGATACAGCGATGTTCTTCTGATCTCAACACATGCCCAGCCCAGCCTGACCTTAATGAGCCGGGCAATGTATGGCTGGTTGTATAATCCATAGAGCTCCAAATTGGACCGAATTTCGTATGTGTCCGCCGCCATGTTGAAAGTTGGTTCAAAGATTACTCTGAGTATTTTTCTTTTCAATTTTTTCACTTTTAATTAATCTGTTAAATCAAAGTATTATTATTATTTTTATTACATTGGCCTCCGGATCTAAATGCCCATTTTAACCAGTCATCACAGCTATGAATGTGTTTGTGTGGAGCGTGTAAATTGGTGTAGGAATCAGATTATAGCCGGTCAAATATTTCCAGTTTCCAGACTTGAACCCGGGCTAGCTCGATTCATAAGCAACAACTATATCCATTCGGCCAACCTGGTTGGTCCACCCGAAAGAGTTTTCACTTGATAAATTAATATAATAATAAAACTAAGATACGAGAGGTAGGTTTCACATGAAAAGAAATAAAAACAAAATTGAATTTGAGTTCGATATTTCGGGGTTAAGTTACCGTCAGGAGCTCCAAGAAAACTGTTTTCTTAGACTCCTGATGATGGGCTAACCCCCGAAATATATCGAACTCAAAACTCAATTTTGTTTTATTTCTTTTTTGTGAAACCTACCTCGTATCTTAGTTTTATTATTATATTAAAATGTTTCACCTAGAACTTCTCAACACTCGAACTCCTTAAAAGTTATTGATAAATTAATAATTTTCATGCACCATTTTATTTATCCATTTCTAAGTTATAATCAAACAATAATTTTTAAATTCGTGTATATTTTAAGAAACCGAAAATTTATTAATAGGTCGTTTCCCTTTATCAAGATCGAATAAACAATTTAACTTCTATTCTAGGACCAACTCTTTCGAACCCATTAATATTATATATACTTTATCAAGCAAATGTGACTTCATGTCTACACTCGTAATTTAAAAGCGAATGTAAATTTGACCGTTTTTCTTTCCAAATTAAATAAGGGCTGTAGTTGAACAGCCACTGAAATCGAGATTTTCCCATTGTATTCGTGAACAAGGGAAAAATGAAATCAAGACAAAAGCAATATTTGAAGATAGAAAGGAGTACGCACATTGTAGGTACTAACAATGTGAATTCTAATAAAGATTATTTTTAATAAAATAGGATATTTTCATGATTTACTTAATATGAGTAAGATATTAGTATGCATTTCTGTTATCCAATTGTATTATTAGAATGAGATTTAAATTATATTAGGTTCACTCATATAGAATAAATTCAGCTTGGCATAGACATCTCGGGAAATGAAATATTTTAAAGTCTTCTAATTTCATACAATCAATCTCACTTTCCTTTTATTAATTTTAATTGTAAGCATACAATAGGTTAATTTTATAGTTTTAATAACAGTTTTTCTAAAAATATATGTTTAGATTCTCTAAAGTTAAGTCCCAAAAAACTATATTCGAAAAGGCAGAAAGAAATTCCAGTCGTTTCCACCTGATATAATAGGTATCTCAATCATCTCTAATTCAACCTAATCTAATCTAATAGTGCAAGAGGCTTATAAAAAATTTTGTATTTTAAAGTTTAATTCTACAAATTTTTTTATCTTAAATTCCATTTCTAATCATTAATTTTAAAATATTTATTAATTAAACATTATTAAATTAAGGTAGTTATTTTCAACCATATGGGTTTTCTTAGGATTTTTTTTTGAAATTTAGAGATATTATTATTTAAATACTTTTGCATCGATTGCTCGAAAAACAGAAATTTATGAACAATATAGTTCCGGAGATATTAAATTCCAAAGATAGTTTTTCAGACTTTTTATACATTGTACACTATACGGGATATCGGAAAGTTTACATACATATTTAATTATAATTAAGAAACTCTCTTTACCATTGTTATAAAAAACTAAACTAACATTAAACAATAACTAATACATTTTTTAAGAAAATTTTAATTCATAGTTACAACACAGTTTCTGAGAGAATAATGAATAAATAATGAAAAATTTACACTAAAAATAAGCTGGCAAAAAGTCATTTATTTAACCTAAAAAGTGGGTTAACTTTAGTAATTTTTTTTACGTTTTTTCGTTTCAGCCATTGTCGCAACAGCTTTCAATCGCTTATTAAGAACTTGTTTTATAAATCTCCTTTTATAATGTACTTTAACTGAAATTTCTATGATAAAATATATACAAGCTCGGACAGTGTTGCCAGATTCGTCAAACGAGCGCTGGATTGGCTAATAGTGGTACATAAACATCAAAAAGTTTTGGGCTTATTAATTATAAATCCTTATTGTCTGTTCTATATACTCTAGCATTAAATTCTTACTAGTATTGTCGAAACAACTACCTTAAGTATTATAAAATTAAAAAAAATAATAATAATTAGGAAATTGTGATATCTTGAATTGAAACCAGGTTTGTGTAGTTTTTGAGTTTTTAGGTCTTCTATTTTTTTCTATTATTCTACAGGAACGTGTATCAATAAATTTCATAGAGATTTTAATTTTGGCCATCTTTTATATTTACATGTTATTTTAAATTTAATAAGAAAAAAAATCCTTACCAAATGATTTTTAACATTGAATTTCCTTATAACTAATAAATAAATAAATAATCAACTCCAAAACTCAAGAACTTTAGGGTAGAGCCTAAATCTTACGCAGCTTTCATGAAGAGCTGACGAATTGATTGCCTATATTCAGGCGTATGGTGGGTACAAGCTACGGTTAGAATTTTTCTTTAGGAATAATCTAAATGTTTTCAAATAGTGCTTAGCAATAACCTATATAAATTTAAGTATAAGTATAATATATCTATACGTCTATTTATGAGCAGTACAGAGGCTATAAACCAGGGCTGCCCAATCCGAGGCCCGCGGGCCGCATGCGGCCCAGCACTTCAATGAATGCGGACCGAAATAAAATTACAAACTTCCTTAAAGATTTTTATGTACTTACTGGAAAACATTTCTGATTCAATTTAACCTTATATTTTTTTTCATTCTAAAATAAAAAGAAAAGGAAACGCGATTAAAAAAACAAAAAAATAGAAGAAAAAATAAAAACTTTTTCAAAACTCGGTATGCTATCTAGTTAAAGCCTCAACAAGTAATTTATTTTCTAGATTTTTGTCTGAATTTTAATCAAGTCCAATTGAATATTCTCTCTCTCTATAACGAGTATCGTTTTGGTCCGAGTGCAAAATGCCATTCCTAGAATTATAGAAATTAAGAAATTCATCTATAATAGTTTAAAACAGATCTATTCTTGTAAGTGGCATCCACTTACAAGTTCGTGCCTATTTCAGGCATCCTTGCAATACACCTAAGCTCTAAAGAAAGAGAGATCATTCTTTCCGCGCTCTTTCTAATTATTTTCATCGATCAGATTCTAATGAAAGAATCGCTTACCCGCACATTACCATAAATAATAAAAAAGTAAAAACTATTTCAAGATTCGGTACACTAGAGCTGCCCTAATAATTATTAATAAACTTAAATATAAATTGTTCATTTATGGCTATACTATAACATCCTCTTAAAATCTCAATAGAATAATTCAAAAAATATTTTCTGCCTTTTGAACCAGATATTCCAAAATCTAATCAGTATACCAGGGCTCTTTCTAAAATAAGAAGAAATGGAAAATCTCCCCAAAAGTTTTTTAAGAATAAAGGCAGAATTTCAATTTTGAATGTGAAAAAATATATCAAGATTTTCGAAAAAATAATCACAATTTTGGCATATTTTGAATACATTTTTATTAGATATAAATATTTTACCTGCAGACTTTCTTATGGAACTGCAATCAGACATTGAACTGAAAGAAAAATTTAAAAATGTCTCTTTATTAGAATTATACAAAAATTATCAAACCAGAAACAAATACTCGTGGCTTCACAATATTTATTCCCTTTTTAGAAATATGTATTTACATATAGGTACGTACGTGAAGCTATTTTCAAGAATTAAATTCACTAAAAGTAAAATTATAAGCTCAACCATCAGGTAAAAAATATTGAAGTTTCGAATATTTAAAAATTATTCTTCATCTCATATTTCCATTTACTAAAATACTCGTATTTATTAGTTCAGTAATTAAAAGTTTTTAAGTGGTAATTCGTTTAAAAACAAAATCCTGAAGGAAAAGAAATCAAAGATTTTGTTATGCTATGCCATTTTTGCTTATTGAATATCATTATTCTACATTGTTAACTTTCTTTTTTTCTACAGGCTGAAAACTCGGCTCCCTCACTAACCCTACTAACACTCTACTTATGTGCTGTCTAAATGGGCTTTGTTCCCGGTGACATTAAATAAATAAAAAAAAAAACTTTCTTTTTTGATTAACAAATATCAATAGAATTAGTATATATCTGCGGCTCGAGACAATTTTATTTCTTCAAATGTGGCCCGTGTAGGCCAAAAGATTGGACACCCGTGATTTAAACCTTTTTTTTTTAATAATACTACACTTTTAAAGACTCTATCACTTGTAGAGACTAGAAGTATTTTCCGCATACATCTTTCCTGAGACATTCAACCTCCAAAGAATGAAAAAGGAATTAAAATAAAGTTTTGACTTCCAACCGATCCCTGAAATTTCTTTCTTTTTGTTTTCTCGGTACAAGAGTCAAACTTGATACCTCTATAAATATGCATCTATGGTACTTGGTGCGATCTTTAGCATTATTAAATAAACTGCAACGCATCGTTGCTAAACTTTATCCAAATTCATTTTGAAATATTAATAAGTTTATTTTTTTATTATTAATCAGATATCATTTGGAATTTGCAGTTCATGTTGACTTTAATTCAAAAATAATGATTGATTCTCATTTAACAGTCGAGGAATAAGAATTCTACATTCGATTTTTGACATTTCCGTTATTATTGGTAATCATTGGTGAAGACATAAAGGAATCGACTTAAAATCAAAAATAGCGATCGATTCTCATCTAATACTTGAGGAATAACAATCATGAGGTGTTTACCAAAAAAGAATTTAGTCGATTCTTCCACGTTTTCAGTAGGTAGAGGTTGCTATTAATAGTCAAAACATCAAAAATGGAATGCAATAAGGTTATTTCTCTAGTATTAGATAAGAATCGATCGTTATATTTGATTTTAAGCCGATTCCTCCATGTCTTCAGCAATGGTTATAAATAAAAACCGAAACGTCAAAAATCCAATATAGAATGGTTATTCCTCAAGTACTAGATGAGAATCAATCGCTTTTTTTGATTTTAATTCGATTCCTCTATGTCTTCAGCAAAGGTAACCGATAAGAAAACAACGCAGTTGCTATGGTTACTTATAAAATTTCCTCCCAAATTTTTAGCATTTCACAGAGATAAGCCTATCCATTCATACTTAAGCAAGGTTAAATGAGCTATATTAAAACGAAAAACGTTATTTAACATTTTTTTGTTGTCCACAAGGTACTTAATTAGAATATTAAATTTCATCAAAATTGGTTAAGTCATTTTCAAGATATTTAGAAAAAACTAAAAAAGTACTGAAATAAAGTAGTAATGTTTGTGGGCCGATATGTACCAAAAAAATCAACGCTTCATTTTGTTAAACGAATGGTAGGTTTTCAATTTCATTTCAATCGGTGCAACGGTGTGGAAAAAATATTGGGCCAAAAAAACGATAACATCCATCCGTACATATAGTACATCCGCACGCACTAAATGAAAAAATCGCACTTTTTGGCATCTCGACGAGACCCCATGTAATTTTTGGCAAAACCGTCACGTGATAAAATTCAACCTAATTGAATACTACAATTTGTGACGTTAATTGAGTCCATTGTTTCCGTAGTCATTACCTGAGGACCCTTGAAGTCGCGCTTGCCGCGAGACCGATTACAATAATTTCCCCATGCTTCGCATTGGATAAAGTATAAAAATGCAAATCAATTTTATTTTTAATTAATTTCTTATTAATGGAGAGTAAGTTAAAGCCATTTGATATTTTTTAAACAGGTTAAAATATTTTTTAAAGTGTAATCGAAGTTGCATTCGTGAAAAGCAAACAAAGCTTAGAACAAAGGGTGGAAAGAAGCAAAATTGGGAAAGAGGAGATTCGCTTTCTCCCTCTCTAGGGGTAGTCTTCAAATAATTTATCAGCGCAGGGGGAATTTCAGATTCTAATTAAAAAGCTGGTAAGTGTGTGTGAGCCGCGTTGTCTGGCTGGAAGAGCACTTCCTCTGCTAGGATCATGTGACACTTGCTTGTTATCAACATTCAAAAGGCCGCCTCTTTTCATTAATATTTTAACCCCTTTAGCTACCAATTCATCAAGTATATTTATTTATATAGTTCCCGGCTACCTATTTTAATTTTGAGTTGGCCAGTTCTCTCCAAAGGTATTTACATTTTAATTTTATTTGCAATTCTCATCTCAATTTTGCTCCTCTATTATATAAATAGAAATCACTTTAATGATTAAACTTTGAATAAATATTCAATTTATTTTTTTAAAATAAACATTTAATGTTAATGTATGTATTCATCGTGCATATCTGGGGGGCACAGCATCGGCAGTGCCCCAGCCAAGTTCGATTCGAGAGGGCGTGCACTGCTAGACTATCCTTTACAGAAAGCAATTCTTGCCATTTGGACGCCTCTGTAACTTCGCACTGGAAACCTCTACATTCCTAGATTCACACCCCAACCCCACCCCAAAATACTTGTCTATAAGCTTAACTAATTAGTATTATCATTTCCGTCCATAAGGATAATTTGGAGAGAATTAGATGCATATTAAAGAAAAATAATTACGCCGAGGTTTGCATAAGGAGAGCGTTTGATTTGTTCTTGATGAATAATAGGGGTAGCATGAATAATAATGGCATTAACAGCCAGAGGGAAAACACCATTTCAAATAACGAAAAAAAATTTCATTAAATTTCCTTTTATTCCAGAAATCTCATATAATGTTGATCGATGTCTTGAGGAAACAAATTCGAAACTGGCTTTCTATAATCCTAACTGTGGGTTCAGTTTATAGTAGATTAAAAGATATAACAGAGAACGGTAGAAAGTCAGGTGTTGCTTATAAAATACCCTGTTCTTGTGGGAAATCATATATCGCACAGACATCGCAATATTTAAAGAAAAGAATAACGCAACATATGTATGACTTTAAAGTGTCTAATGTTTTAAAAAATGAAAAAACCGCGCTGTCTGCCCATCATTTTAATTTAAATCACCGATTCGAATTCAATGATACATCAATATTGGATTTCGAACCAATATATTTCAAAAGAGCAATAAGTGAAATGATTCACATTTCTTTAAATAACACGGTGAATTTTAGAACCCAAAATTTAAGCTGCATTTATAGTTTTTTGCTCAAAAAATACAAAGATGAAAATAAAAAAATTTGCAAAAATAAATGCAATTAAATGTTGGAGACAAAAATAGATTCCTAATGTATTTTTTTTCATTTAATTATTGGAATTGTAATTGTACTTTTGTAACTTCATATTAATAATGTTCTTATAATTGTAGAAGCCCTGAAGAAGTCGACAAAGTCGATGAAACGTTGGTGGATGAATAAAAAAGTCACACATAAAAACTTGTCCTTATTTTCCTAATATAAACATTCAAAAAAAAAGCTTAACTAATTTATAAAATTTCATATTCCTATTACTTATTACGTCCATGTTAGAAGAAGCCAAAAAATAGGCTTTTTCGTCACTCATAACATTCTAAAGTACTACTGCTGATCCTAGAATCCTGAACTTTTTCATTGTGGTTGAGTTTGAGGTAAAATTAAAAGGAAAATATTAAGTAAATACATATGATAAATTTTAGAGTGCGAATATTTGCGATATCTATAAAAAAAGTTAAAAAGTCTTAATAGGGTCAACCCATTTCAAATCACCCAATATAAATAAAATTTGTTGCTTACGAATTGATATTTTCATGATTTACCCTATAGGTAGACAGTCACAAAACACTATTTGAAAATTTTTTATAAGCCATAGTTTTTTTTGGCAGCCATTTTTAAAATGTGGCTGGGCATATTTTAATCAAAAACGTGATTTGCGGAAAGTTTAATTGCCAAGCTATTTTTAAAGATAGCAGAATAATTAAAAACCAGTACATTCAGCATGAAATGAACTTCTTTTTTTAACCGACTTCAAAAAAAGGAGGAGGTTCTCTATTCGACTGAATTTTTTTTTTTTTGTGCCTATGTTACCTCATATCTCCGCCAATTGTGAACCGATTTTGAAAATTTTTCTTGCATTGGGTCCAGTCTACGTTCCGATTGGTCCCATTTTTTTCTTAGGTATTAGACCTTTTTTGTTAGGTTTGTTCAGGACTAACTTCTTTGTTTATGAACCGATTTGGATGATTCTTTTTTTATTGGAAAGGGGGTATCTTAGGGATGGTGCAATATTAAGTTGGTCAAGTTCTGATGATAGGATCACTTTTAATAACATCACTAAAAAGAGAAAAATAAAAAAATTTAAGAAAAAAATAAAACCGACTTCAAAAAAATTAAATGCAACAAATAAAATATACTAAAAGGTATAAAATAATTATTATCTTATTTAGTTACAACTAAACGACGAAATATTAACATGAAATTACTTTTTAAGTCGGTGCCAAACATATACCTTTTATGAATCGCACTCGACGGATCTTACTTAGTACGTTTGGTGGGTACGCTCGCTTATAGGTATAGTTTGTTTGGCACCGACTTCAAAAAGTAATTTCATGTTAATATTTCGTCGTTTAGTTGTAACTAAATAAGATAATAATTATTTTATACGTTTTAGTGTATTTTATTTGTTGCATTTAATTTTTTTGAAGTCGGTTTTATTTTTTTTTCTTAAAATTTTTTTCTATATGTAAAAGAGTTAGTCAAACTCTTACTGTAAAAACTCGGAAAAATGTATCAATCTTTAGTTTTTAGACCGGAAAGTATCATGTTGAACACACTGGTTTTTGAATTATTCTGATATCTTTAAAAATAGCTTGGCAATTAAACTTTCCGCAAACCAAGTTTTTTATTAAAATATGCCCAACCACCATTTTAAAAATGGCTGCCAAATAAAACTATGACTTATAAAAAAATTTCAAATAGTGTTTTGTGACTGTCTACCTATAGGAAACTCATGATAAAAAATCAGGAAAATAAAAAATGTTGAGCAACATTACATGGGTGATTATAAATGAATTGGCCCAATAAGAATTTGAGCTATTCCCTGGAAATTCGGCTTATTATGTCGGGATAACAATATAATTTTTTGTCCCGGAATCTCTGGAAATTTGGTTAATTATTATTATTATTCCGGGGAAAAAGGACACATTTTTACCCACAGGATTCCGTTTGAGAAACCCTAATACATAAGAATTTTTGAAAATTAGTAAATATTTTTTTGTTTATTCACGACGTTTCTGATTATAATTTTGGATCCGTTTTTAAGCCATTATAGATATAATTCAGGGCAATTCAATATATTTAATTAATAAGTTGTCTAACCTTAAAGGAATGATATATTTTAAAAATTTTAATATTAATTTAATTAATAATTACTTTAAGAAAAAAATTTCAAGGTAATAATAATATATTCTAAAAATAACATCTTTTGAGATCAGAGCAATATGATGTCTGGCGGCTATTAGCAAAACTGAATTATTGGAAAAAATAAGTTTTGCTTTATGAACTTTTTAATGGAAAAATAACAATATTATTTTAAGTAGATTATTGAAGAAGAAACGTTTTTTGAATAAAACAAAAGTAAAAAAAATCGCCATTGACAAAAAAATTGAAATTAAAGATCACCATTTACCTTTCTGATGAGGTTTTTAATACTTTAATAGATTTATCAAAGATGATGCTTGTAATGAAATAATCAAAATAAGACATCCTAAATGTATTATTTATTATTTTTAGCAAGATCCCAACGACGTTTTATGTATAATAACAATATTAAGTTATGATATGAGCAATGAATGTGTGGTTTATTTACTGTGCATTAGTGTCCCTTATTTTGACAAACATTTTTTTGAAATCCGTTTTGGTACAAGGTGTACAACTTTGCTTCCGCCGTTTCCCCCCAAAATTTGAGGCTTTAATGGAAAAAATTGGTTACACATGTATCATTCAAAGTATTTTCGATCGCTGGCCACTACATTCTTCCATCTTTCTGGCAGCATATGGATACCGCTTCGGAAGAATGCTTCATCGAATCGACCCAATTTTTGGTATCTTCATATGATGTGAAGTGCTGCTCAGACAGGCCATGCGCCATCGAAACAAGTGGACATCAGAAGGAGTAATGTCTGGTGAATATAGCGGGTGCGATAAAACTTCCCAATTGAGTAATGTAAAGATTTAAGCATCTTTTTTGAGTTTCTTTTTTTGAAAAAAGATGGAATTTTTTCAAAAATCAACCCAATTATATAATATTGAAAAGTTATTCCATTCGAGTTGAAAGGAGTGAAAAATTTGTAGCTTTATTTCTTATATATGTTGCATATCGGAGAGAGATTTGTCTTAAGGGTTTGGCTAACAGCCCGGCAAGCTTAGTTAGCGCTTGGGTTCGATTCCCAAGGGGACGAAACCCTCTGATATGCAATGTAAAAATATTTCTACTAAAATCTTTGATTTGTTCCTAAATAAAAATAAATTCACTTCCCAATTGAGTGTTTACAAAAAGGTTTTGACCAGTTTTGTGAAAAATCGGCATTCATCGTTTCTCAGCGTCAGTTCATATGGGACCCAATTTCCTTGATTTAGAATCATTCCCAATGATTTCAACCAATGTGAAATTACGGTATTAGTGTGACCATGCACACAATTCCAAAAATTGAATAATTAATAGGTATTAATTATTGAGTGTCCTAAGACACTAGATATATTATATATCCATATAAATATATAATTATATCTTCTATCCAGGCAGCATTAGAGAGGAGACTCTTTGGCATAACGATCTGGGAACAACGTCAGCACGGTCTCCACAACTCCGACATTCGAAAGAGGTCTGGAGTTATAGACATGCTGGTGCACATCAATAAAGCTAAACATGATTGGGCGGGTCATCTCATGAGAAGGAGGGACTCAAGATGGAGTACGGCTCTGCAACTGTGGATACCAGTAGATATTACAAGACCAATAGGAAGACTACCCATCCGTTGGGTGGATTCGCTCTCAATCAAGAACTCCACAAGATCAGATCAAAGAGGCGCCTCGTAAGACTTCACTGGACCACACTGGCGCGTGATAGACAACGATGGCGTGAAAGATGGGACCCGCGTGCACCGAAACGCCGCACTGAGGAACAGGTCGCCTAAGTATCCTAATTAAGTAAGTATTTATAATACTTTAAATAATTATTCTAGAAATTTACACTTTAATCTTATTTTTAATGTATTATGAATACAGGCGACTATATTCTTCTCCTTCTTCTTAATCTTTCAATTAGACACACGTGTCTGTTCTTCCAATTTGTTTCAGACTTCGGGGTCGTACCTCTACTTCCATTCTTTTCATTGCTCTTTTCATTAACAGCTTTTAAGACTTAACTACAAAAATAAATTTCTTTTTTGCATAAGATCTCATATATTTTTTCAAATTTGCACTAAACTTTAAGGAGAAACATTTACTTTTTATCTAAAGGGCTTGAGCAAATTGACTTTTGGTCAGCTAGCTGTGTGACGAGTTTAGAGGCTAAATAATTATTTTCGTAAAAAATCATTCTAGTAAAAGTTAATAACGGAGGTACTTATTACATTTACGGCCTTTTATTAGGGTTCCGTTCAAATCTAAAGGGACCATATTAGTGTCGCACAAAATATCAGTCTGTCTCACTGCCCATCGACTAGGCTAGAGGATTGTAGATCATAAACTAATATAAGACTTGAAATTTACATATGTAATAATTTTCTACAAATCAAGAAAATCAAGAATTGTATTACCTACAATTTTATCCAGACAGGGTTGAACTTTTTGTTTTAAATTGATTTCACTTTAAAATGACGGTGATAGAGAACCCTAAAATTACTATTTTAGGGGATTTTTTGTACCTGGAGGCTTTTAGACTTAAAATTTGGAAATTTGCAAAAATTTTGATCGTTAATTAAAGATAAAAAAAGAAATCGGGATCCATCATGTGTGTTGAATTTTTCGGTTTGTGTTAGGTCTCTTTCTCATTTCCTTTTTCTCTCAATTGTTTTTTTATTGAACAAATAGGCAAAAATGTGGATCATTAAATAAAGATAAAAAAAAGAACTTGGGACACATCATGTAACTTATAATACTAACATAACTTTTAAGGAGTTAGGTGTTGGTTCTAGGTGAAACATTTTAATATAATAATAAAACTTGAACAAGATGCGAGGTAGGTTTCACAACAAAAAAAAAAACTGAAACCTACCTCGCATCTTGCTCAAATTTTATTATTATATAATTCTAACATTAATCTGTTTTCCCAAGTCAACTATGTGGAGGTCGATCGATAAGAAAAGAAATTAAGTAAAGTTGGAAATCCCCAAGGAAGCCAAGTGATATTTCCACATGGGGTATCTACTTCAAAAAGCATTCGGAAGAGGCAGAGAAATCTTTCAATATAATTATGTTATCTAATGGCATATATTTGGTTTATGAAGAAAATAAGTAAGTATACATTTTTATTAAATACAATACTAAAGACTATTTATCCAGAGTAAAATATGATACCTATACTAGATATATCAGTGGAGTCAACTCGTCGATTGTGATCCACAGGTAGCCCATTATGGGATTTTCGCCATTAAACTCAGAATAAATCAAATATTTTTGAAAAAAATAAATAAAAATAAAATATATGGAACTTTGAAAAAATTTCATAGAAAATTACTTTGAATATTTTTTTTTTTTTTGTATTTTTTCTGAAAAGCTCGTTTAAAAACGAAAAATTGAGAGAAAACGTCTGGTTTTTGAAAACTTAGGAATGTTTGAAAAAAGTACCAATTTTTTAAAAAATTCATAACTTTTTTTGGTTTGGTAAAAAAATTTGAACAATTTCACAGAAACGTTTGTAACATATATAATGAAGAATTCAAAATCGACCGGGTTCAAAAGCGGACGATTTGGAGGGAATACTCCATATATTTAATCCATTTATTTAGCTTCTTAGTCGAGCTAGTAACAAAATTATTTCTAACTTCAGTTTCTCTTTAGGTTAATAGATTATTTTTGATTTTAACTATTTTTATTAACATTGGTACAGGGTAGGAAATCATTTAATCCATGCAAGGTACACGAAAAGCTCGTATTTATAATAATATGTCTAAGGCAATATCTATAAGTTAAGTTAATTAATATAACCTTAAGGATGTTCCCTAATAAATCGATTTTCTTGAAATCTTTTTTAAAATTTTGAATACACATATTTAAAAGTGTTTTTTATACCTAGAAATTTTTTTGAATATTCCTTGCAGCACTCAAATTTGTAAATATTGACCATTGAAATTTGAATATTTAACAAGCAACCCCTATCCCGATTGATGTTAAAGCGACTGTTTCATTAAATAAAAATATTAAATTTCTTGAAATTATTTTGAAAAACTGAGAATCATTAACTGAAGATATAACACATATTTTTCCGTGAAAATAATTGTAACAAGCGATTGTTTTGTCTGAATAATGTTAAAAGTTAGGTACTTTTGATGGTTTTTCATTTTCTCTCTCAAGACATGACAAGTGAGAGATGACGAATTGACAACGTCGCACTAAAATCACTCAATTTTTCCATATCTAAAAAACTTCTGCATCTGGTGCATTTGAGATTTTTATCTATTTCTCTCAACTTAACTATACTGTTCTCATCTGGAATTTCGAATTAAGCTGTTTCATGAAGTGTTTTTTTTTATTGTTTGACTTTTAGCGTCGGTAAGAATGCAATGTTGCCAGATCCGAGAAACGACGCAGTGCAAATATTTTTGCCTTTCTGCGCAGGTGAGAGTAGGGGAAAGATGAAAATCTGAGCTATATTAAGGAACGTCCTTAAGTGTAAATAAACATTATTACCAATATATATAATTAGAAAAATTCTTGGACTAAATGATCTCCTACCCTATACCAATATTAATAAAAAATATTAAAATAAAAATAAAATATATTAACAAAGAGAAACTGAAGTTAGAAAAGTTAAATAGGAAGTTATACTTCAAACATGTGTTCCAATTGCTCACACACCTATTTTTTATCATAATTGACACATTGTGAGGAAAAAATTGGAAGAAGGGTCGGCGTTTCACTGCTTTATATTAGAAAGCGTCGACAACTCGACAAAGCTACGAATTTCTGTTTTGGAGGGGAGTTGCAGTCCAAAACGTTCTGATATAGCTAAGATATGAAGTTACGCTTCAAAAAATTACAGAACTTGTGGTAGATGATGAGCACTTCATATAGTAATCACTTTTGAGAAAAATAAAAACCAAGTCTACAGTTCTACAGGGTTATTTCGATTTTGACCAAAAACTTAGCATCAAGCAGAGGACAACCTCTTTGTTTCTCTTTCTGAATCAACAACTCTGCTACTCTCGGCAAAACAAAATCTTTTCAATTAAAAACTTACCATTACGTCACTGGCTTATATAGTATTTGGTACCCTTCCTTAGTTTAAAATTTCATTATCTGTAACTTACTGATGCCCGCACACACGCACACCCCACGACCATTAAATTTTTGCGTGAGTTTTGGCTTTGGAGACCACAAAAACATTTTTATTTTTCTAAGCTCGGTTTCTACATCTTAAGGGCATCAAATACTATCACTTTCAAGGGAAGAACGTCGCGAAAGAGGCTTCGCAATGTAACTAAAAATAAAAATACATCGTTATTTTCTGATTTCTCAAAAAATTGTTTTTTAGTTCACACTAGACTTCATCAAATAATCGAAAAACGAGACTCCATTAAAAAATTAAACATTAAGTTTTTTCCATTCTAACTCCCCAATAACCGGCTATGTGTTTTGCGACCAGTATTTGTATTTGAGAAAACAAATGTTTTCAGGTATTTTTTTATTTATTACTGTATCACTAATGAGCTTGTATTAATCCATAACGAATTCCTCAGAGTACATTCGGTTGCTTGGATTTAACCAACCGAAAAGGAAAAATATAATCTTAGCCATGTCTCATGAGAAATTAAAATCAGCCCGTTCAAGGCAACCACTCTAGCTCTATTATCTATACATTAACCAATAAAGGATGCTTTTAGACGATAACTCTTATGGAACAGTTGATCATAGGATAACTCATCATTTCAATATAACAGAAGAAATAAGACACTTTAAATAAAAGTAAAAAAGAGGAGTGGGGGATGATCGATTCAAACCTGCCCAAAAGCCTTTTAATTATGAATATTACAGTATGAGTAAATCTGAGACTAAACTTATTTTGGAATGAGGTTAGCCCATATAGTCGCCTATTTAGAAATACTATCTGCTGGATTATTGCTATCCTTGTTATTGCTTCTCTCTAGAATTAGTGCTCTTTAAAGTGAGATCTTTTATATTCATTAAAATTTCAACTTCTATAAGTAAGCTTTATCTGTTTCATTATGAAGGAACACCTTTGTTGCTCGCAAACATACGATCACTAGTCGATCTCTGTCCAAGTATTACGTTCAACAATTTTAGACATGAAAATCTCTATGACGGCGGCATTGGTTCTTACCTTCTCTAATTAATTTATATATTAACATATATGATAATTGATGATGATTAACAGATTTTTATTTAAGTTTAGTTTAAGATGTTTTTTAAATGATACTATTCGTAGAATACCAAATTAATGTATTAGATGAAGGAAGAGGTATCAGCCAAAGCTAGATGCGCTGGATTCAATAAAACACCCAGAATAAAACGTTTCGGCCTGGATTTATTTGGCCATCTTCAATTAATTGATGAATGGGCCCAAAGGTTCTGAAAGAATTGACATTCATTCTGAACCTTTGGGCGCAGGCACGTTACAAATTTACATAAAGCTACAATTTTTATTTTTGATATGACTTGGTTCGATCACATATGTGTACCGCATGTATAACCCCCATTAACTGAAGATGGCCAAATTAATTCAGGCCGAAACGTTTTATTCAGGGTGTTTTATTGAACCCAGCGCATCCAACTTTGGTTGATACCTCCTCTTTCATCCTTCGCCACGAACTCTAACAACATTCATACCGAATTAATTTCATAATTAAAAAGAAAAAGAATAAATAGAAAATTCTAAAATTGTTAAGACTAAGAGTATCTTTATCCAGATAATTATAAAAAAGATGAGGTTCGGTATAACTTGATCTGTCAACTCATTTTGATATAGATAAACGATTATATGGTATAAAATACTTGAGATTCGAATTAGTTCTTGTTTGTGGTTAATAAGAAGGAGATGAATGAATTATTTCTAAACGCCAACAGGTACAATATCACCTAAGAATGCCTACCATTTGGAGCTCTCACCCATAGTCATTTTAAATCTAAATAAATTACATGGATAAGACTATTAACTCGTAATATATTCTTTACTACTCTGCAATAGGGGTGTGATGTAGTCTTCCTCTACCTGGGCCAACTATTAGGTAGTTCAAAGTCATTTCGTTGTTTCCCAAGAGATTTGCATCAAGAAATTAATCCATTTTTGAAGAGAATTGTCACTGATGACGAGAAATGGGTTGTCTACCATAATGTGAAACGCAAGAGATCATGAACTAAAAAAGATGAAACGGCTCAAACCACTTCGAAAGCCGATATTCATCAAAAAAAGGTGATGCTCTCTGTCTGGTGGGATTTCAAGGGAATCATATTTTTTTAACTTTTGGCAGCCACGATCAATTCTGAAGTGTACTGCCATCCCCTGGACAATTCACTAAAACAGAAAAGGCCAGAATTGTTATAGAAAAGGACATAGCTCGTCAAAAAGCTTTTACAGCTTGGATGGGATATACTAATCCACACCCACCATATTCTCCAGATCTGGTACCATCAGATTATTACTTGTTCCGGTCTCTGCAAAATTTTTTAGACGGCAAAACCTTTACTTCAAATAAAGGTGTAAACATTGGATCAGTTTTTTGGCAGCAAAGATCAAAATTTTTTTGAACGTGGAATAATGCTATCATATTTGCATCAGATGTCTTCTACCTTAAATTTATAACGTTTTGATATTTTGATATTTTGAACCCAAAAGTGGGTTGGGGGGGGGGCGCACAAATGGAAAATATCAAATAGCTCCTAAAGTATTAACTCTACAGCAAATTTTTCTTATGAGCAAAGTTGTAGAGGATGTGGTGTGATTTCTAACAACTTTTGTTTAAAAAAATTCCCCCAAAAACCACCCAAAAAAGGGGGGATGGTGAAAATATGTAAATGCTTTCCCTTGGAGCGAACTCAACCAAATTTTCTATTCATAATCTGTGGGACTCTAGAGAGCTAGAAATGAAAAAACTAACCACCCAAAATAGGTGGAGGGTTAAAAAATTTAAATTCTTGCTTTTGGAGCAAACTCAACCAAATTTTGTACACATGTGGGCCACTAGAAGGCTAGAAATGCATAAACTGGGTGCGGGGCGGGTTGGAGTGCAGAGTGTTGGTTCGGGATTAGTGTATTGTGGGGGGGTTCGTGGGTGGGGGTCCAGAAGGCCGAAGGCGGGCCTTGCAGCTAGTAACAAATAAAAATCAGAGTCAGAACACAAACAGGGCATCGCAATACTTCCCCATTATATTCTTTAGAATATAAATGTGAAAGTAATAAAATTAAGAAATCAAATTGCAAATATATTTATTAAAGAAAGTAGGTACGTGTGAGACTTAAGAAGTGCCTGTGTGTGCATTAGAGAGAAAGAGACAAGGGAAGGGATAACGAATTTAGGGCCTCGATTGGTGAAGCGGTCGGCTGATTTTATGAGGAATGGGGAACACTCACGAACAAACCATTGGCTTAGTGTGAGTTTAGATACACACATAGGAAGTAAATCATTAAATATTCAACAGAGTTAAAAGCGAGGCGAGCGAGCGAGATTATGGCGGCAAACCCAACTTAACTCCTTGTAAATGAATGTGAGGAAATGTAGAGGGCTTGTCTATGTGTGGGTTCGAGTGGGTTGTCGCTCACTCAGAGTAACGAACATAAAGACTATCATGATTACCCAATAAACACATTTTATAGAAATTAGATTTGAAAATGAAGTGTAAATGCATTTTAATTAAGTTTCGAAAGCCATTTTCTTCAATGTTGTCTTAGTTTGTCAGTTTGCAAATTATAGTGAACACACCTCACATAGCACGTCAAAAACTTTAGTTAATAAGTGAAAATTCTTACTTTTCAAAGAAATTAATTTAATTCAATTAAACACTTGAAAAATGAATTCTTCTCTCTCTCTCTCTCTCTCTCTCTCCTTTCCCTTTGTAATTTCGAATTGTTTTAAAAAGAACCAAACTTAAATTCAAAAGTCTCTTATTCATTATTATTAAATTCCTGAACATATTTAAAAAAAACCAAATCTGTCATGACACCCTTTTAATGAAAAAATAAACTGCAACGGATCGTTGCTAAACTTTATCCAAATTCATTTGAAATATTAATATGTTTATTCTTTTATTATTAATCAGATATCACTTGCAATTTGAAGTTCATGTTGAGTTTAATTCAAAAATAATGATTGATTCTCATTTAACAGTCGAGGAATAACCATTCTATATTGGATTTTTGACATTTCGGTTATTATTGGTAACCATTGGTGAAGACATGGAGGAATTGACTTAAAATCAAAAATAGCAATCGATTCTCATCTAATACTTGAGTAATAACAATTCTACATTAGATTTTTGACCCTTCGATTATTATTGATAACCATTGTTACGACACACTTTATGTTTTTGGTTGCAACCCTTCTTGACCAGAGAAAGGTTGGCAATTTGTTGATTTATCTCGAAGATAGCTCCCCGCAGAAATGGTCTTGGTAACGTGTCCAAGCGATTCGATCTGTTTAAGCCCTGATGCTGATTGGTGATTTAATTGAAGTAGGAGAGATCGTTCAAAGAAAGAGCATTATTTAATATTGATTATTTTCATTAGTTAATTATAAATACACTTTTCTCCATAGCTGATGGCTGGAGAGCTTCATCTCTTAACTCCAATTGACAACTGACTCCAAGTGGATTCCAGCTTCGGCTGCCCTCTCTCAACTCTCTCAAAACCTGCCTGTCTGTAGAAATTTTAAGATTCCTTCTCATAGGCCAAATTCTTAATTAGCGGGGCGTATCCTAAAATCATTCTTCCCTTTCTTGAAATTTAATCTTTAGATATTTCCCACGCAAAAATAATTTATAATACACATCTGGGCTAAAGGCCATCTGACATTTATTTACGACTCGTGTTAAGAGCCATCTGATATTTAGGTCCAGGAAACTGTAAAGTCCTTTTCCTATTGTGAAATGGTCATATTCGAGGATCAAAAAGGGAAGCCGATCGCCAAAATATTGCCCTTAAAAATAATTATATTTATATTCAAGGAAAGAATTCTCGAGGGGCACAACACCATTGCTGAAGACATGGAGGAATCGACTTAAAATCAAAAATAGCCATCGATTCTCATATAATACTCGAAGAATAACAATTTTACATTAGATTTTTGACGCTTCGATTATTATTGGTAACCATTGCTGAAGACATGGAGGAATCGGCTTAAAATAAAAAAATAACGATCGATTCTTATCTAATACTAGAGCAATAACCTTATTACATTCCATTTTTGATGTTTTGACTATTAATGGCAACCTCTACTGAAAACGTGGAAGAATCGACTTAAAATCAAAGACTAAATTCTTTTATGGCAAACAACTCAAGCTTGAGTAATTTCAAAACTAAGGCATGTCAAGTATAGTTATGGTTCTAATTTAAATTTTAATTACCTAAATTTGAATTACCTATTTGAAAGACTAAATATAGTGTTATGATAAAAAGGACAAAAAGTAAAAGTGAACATTTGAACTAAAAAATCATTTTAAAAAATCCCCTTAAGATAAATCGCATTTAATTAACTTAAAGATTTCTTAACTAAAAATTTGAGAAAAGCCTTTCGAGAGACTGAATGCAATTTTCATCTTATTTTATCCTACTTACCAAAAGCTAATGGGCTCTGAGGCAGAGATCCTAAATTATGGATTGTAAGCTATTTAAGCGCGAGAAAGTCTTTAAAAGGAGTTCGGATTAGATATATCAAAACTTTTGCTGAAATACTTGATAATTTCATATTAAATAATATTTTGAATAATTATTTAATATGAAATTATCAAGTATTTCAGTAAAAGTTTTGATGGTGGATATCGACACAAAAGTAAGGAGGGAGGAGGGTTAAAATTTAAAATTATAATATTTTTAAATTAAAAAAACAAGAAAAATGAAATATACTATAAAATGAAGCTAAAATAACGAAAATATTTTTTTTTCTGGGGGTCTAAAAATAAAAATCTAGGCCATTTCAGCAAATTCAACCAAATATTGCATACATACCTAATCAGTGGACCCGCAGAACATTAAAAATTCAAAAACAAACCGACCAAAATGGGGGCGGGCGGGGGGGGGGGTCAACAAATTAAAATCTAGGCCCTTGTATCAAACTCAACCAGAAGTGTATGGTAAAGTCAAATGGATGGCCAAATCAGAACATGTCAATTTATTTTAAATATGTATCAAAAAGGTTGATAAAATTTATTTTATTTATTTATTATTTTTATATTTGATATGTACTTTTTGTCTTAATTAGGTTGATATAGTCAAATACATATAGATAGTATATATATATATATATATATATATATATATATATATATATATATTTGCGCAAATAGGTTAATAAAAAATCATAATTAAGCCTGAATTTCACATGTTGGAATTTTGGCTTGTCGGGTTTTTGGCTGTCGGGATTTTGGGTTGTCGCTATTTTGAATTTTCGGGATTTTGGGTGCCACCCATATAATATATGGTATATAGTTGATAATGATTTCTGTTTTATTTTATCTATCTATCTATCTATCTATACTTATTATAATCGGCTTGCGCGACCCCACCGAAGTGTTCACAGCTTTATAATGACCATACAGAAGAAAAATAGTCAAGAATTTTTGGGGCTGCCTAAACCATTTTAAAATATTTTAATAAAAGTTTAACATAATTTTATTAATAATTTTTTATTTCATTGAATTTTTTTTTTACTTTAATCATAGGCCTAACATAGGAACGCAGATGAATTAGTTTTGGAAATATATTTTTGGGAGCAGAATTAACTTCCTATATCGTTCTTGAGCTATCTTGATTCCGGACAGATAGACAGAAATTGTTGGAAAATATTTTTCTTCACTTTTCACACATTTTTAAACACGATAAGCGATCTAGATTGATATTAACGGAAGAGAAGAGATTAGCCGTGTCGCAGCAAAGTTAAGCCGTAGAGGTGAGTTTTCCAACATGTAGCACATCGGTACACGCCACGAGTAATATTATTATAGGAAATGATTATGATGATGGATGATTTTATTTATGTTTGGCTCGAAGGGTTAGTTGGAAAGATATGAGCCGGGCTTGGATGGAAGATAATCTTCAGAGATTACAATCTCTATTAGCGGCGTTAAAGCCAGAACAATGCTTTTTAAATAAGAATTTGCACTAGGCAGTTAAAAAATACTTTTTATGAAATAATGGCACAAGGCCCGCATTTATTGCTTCTTCGTTACAGAACGTGTATACAAATTACTTCTTCGATACAAGCCGTTTCGTTCCAAATCGTTCCAAGGCGAGCTGCCTCATTCAATGAGTTTCAACAAGTGACAACTCACACATGACAACTGAATGACAACAACTCACAACAGACAAATAAAAACCGCCGGTTGGATGAGAACAACTGAATTCGCTTCGATGAGCTGGCTGCTTTTATAACCCTTGCTTTAATTAGCAATTAAGCTGATTGGTTAATTATTCCCGCGTTTTAGGTGACTTATGTATAATTTTCGCGCTGGCTTCTTTATAAAAGGGGTGTTTCTCTGCTGCTCGCCTGCCAGCTTATCGAAAGATTCTGAAGGGCGTCTTTCTCAAGGCGAAAATGAATCTTTATTTTCAAAAGCATTTTACATTGAAAGGAGCGAAGAATAAAATCCTACATTATTATTATTAATATGCGTATGGACCCATAGTATCACGCAAAGCCCATCATCATGTAAGAGTGAATTTTTTAGATGTTAATTTTCCAAATGGATTCTTTTCTTGAGCTTGTGGTAGTCCGAGTTCCACAGAATCTGAATATCCTACATTTAGAAGGGCGGAATATTATATTTGATTTTTTTATAATCATTAAAATAAACGCTTTTTCACCCCCACTCAACTTCTTAACTTATGCAAGGCTCAAATTCGCCCCTGTCTTGAATATTGCTCGCATTTGTGGAGAGGGGCCTCCAAGCATTATCTTGCTACCTTGGATGCAATTCAGTGGCGGACTATCAGACTGATAGGAGATCCAGCATTAAATGACACCCTTGACTCCCTAGTCCAGAGTAGATCTGTCTCCGTCCTTTCTCTTTTTTATAGATATTACCATGGCTTTTGTTCTGACGAGATAAAATCAAAAATCCCTCCTAAGGCTTCATTTGTGCGAAATACACGATTTTCTAACACTCAACACCCCTACGTGCTTAAATTGGATAATAAACGAACAAACGTATTCTCCAACTCGTTTATCCATATGATATTTAGAGACTGGAACTCTCTTCCTCCTACCATCTTCCCAGCAACATAAAACTTTAATCTTTCAAGACACGCATCCACGAATACTTTCAACTCTGACCCAATCCCTAAATATCATTATTATTTCCAAGATATAAGGGTCCACCGCGGACTAGAGAGTTTGTACCCTTTTGGTGCAATTTCTTCTTGTATCAGTATCATTATAAAAAAAATCCGTCAATTATTATTTATGTTCTGTAGTAAACCTAATTTTATGTATAGTATTAGTTTACCATTTGTTTTTCTACTAAAAATTCTCTAAGTTCTTTCAATTTCAATTTGTAGAACTTTGTTTACCCTCTTCAAGTAGCTATTTTACCCCAATGGGGGAAATACCCTTAAGTTAGGAACCACTTCTTTAGGTACTTCATCTTATCGGTGCCTTCTGGAATCAATTGCATTAAAATATCTAGCAATAGATGTATATAAAATATAATTTAAATTTAATTTAATGGATATTTTTACTAACTTACTTATTCTTCTTAAAGAACATCTCTATTTTTTATTACTTCATTATTTAATGGTAGTAGATATCATCAATTATTAGTTAGCTAAGATTGCTTTTGCATGTCATACTTAAAAGGCACAACTGGATTGGTAAATAAACCATGAATCTTTGCCTAGACAATCCCAAAGAATCGAAAATACAAGTCTTAAATAAAACACTCATCACTAAAGGAATCTATTAGTTTATTTAGATTTTTTTTTATTTCTTTCCTATCTGAAGAAATGAATTTTACATTGAATCTATTGTTGACCAGTTGGCCTTTATTCACACGAAACTGATGCACGTTTAATAACAAAATTAGATATATAGATTTCAGAAAGAAAAAAAAGATAGATGGAGAAAAATTAGAATACAACGTTTAAATACTCTTTTCTATTTCTTTTTCTGGAGGAAATATAACGCATCATTTTTATTGATGAAATAGATTCTTTCAATTTTTTTTTTACTTTACAATACAGGGTATGGTCAAATATTTTTTTTTTTTAAGTTTTTACTTATTATACTAGTATACACTGTCGGTCAATTAAAATGCACGATTTCCAATTTTTCTGTTTTTTGGATTTAATTGTTATAATATCTAGTTTTTAACATATGTACAGGGTGGGGCATAATGCAGCCCCTGATTTGAAAGGTTAATTGTAAGAAAACGGTTCAAGATACATAAAAAATGTTTTTATTGCTCAAAAGTAAAGATAAGAGTAAATAAATATTATATTTAATATTGATTTACTATAAGTTAAGGATTCTAGGTCACTTATTTCACATTTCACAATCCTTAACTCATAGTAAATCAATATTAAATATAATATTTATTTACTCTTATCTTTATTAAAGATGTTTCACCTTGCACCAACACCACAATCTCTACTAATTATGCTCAAAAGTACATTTAATACCATTTTTTCACGATATTTTAAAAATGATATCGTCCAAGTGGCGGCATTGGCGAGCAATGCACATATTGAGCCTTTCATAGAAGTTTTTTGCCACTCTTCCCAGTATATCTTGCGAAATTCCAGCGATGGCGCCCTCAAACGCCCTCAAACGCCTCCTTCAGAGCTTCAAGGGTTCGAGGTCGAACTTTGCATACCTCAGCTTTGACGTATCCCCACAGAAAAAAAAGTCACATTGGGTCAAATCGGCGGAGCGAGGGGGCCATGGAACATCCCCCTGGAAAGAGATCAGGCGACTGGGAAAGAGCTCTTGCAAAATTTTGCGTGAACGGCAGGCAGTATGGGCCGTGGCTCTTGTTGAAACCAGAAGGCTTGGTGTTCCCAGCCATACTCTTCCATTTTGGGGAGCAAAACGTTCTACAACATGTCACAATAGCGAGCCGAATTCAGTTAATCCTTCGGATTCAAAAAATAAGGCCCAATAATGACTATAAAGGACACAGCGCACCAAACTGTTACTTCGGGGCTGTGAAGAGGTCTTTGATGCAGTTTACTAGGGTTTTCAGATGCCCAGTAACGAAAATTTAAAGAAAAACTCCTCTGCGTCGCCACAACGCTTTCCCCGTTTTTAAAAAACGGCTCCATAACAAAGCCCCGTTGCTCACCTGACCACGACATGGTGTCTGCTGAGAACGGTATTGCTCACCCAACCTAATGGCACCTGCCACGCCTCTCTATTCGGTCTGGGGGCCCTTCAGTGATTTTTTTGAAACTAGGGACTGCATTCTGCCCCACACTGTATAATGTTTTAATATAATTTTAATGATCATTCTGTGTACCTACAATTTATTTAAATTATTTATTACTTTAATTTCAATTTTAATTTAAAATTACAAATTATAGAAATTTTCTAATTACTTTTTAAGCAAATTTTTTATTATTTTTTTTTTATTTCTTATTAAAATGATGATATTAAAAGATTAAATTAAGACCTTATTTATATAATTAAAGCCAGATAGTTTTTTTAAATATTATTTAATAACGATATTTTCCTGTGAAACTTTTGTATTGATAGAAAAATATCAAATGCTGATCAACTGAATTAACTAATTAATTGAATCGAAAAACCATGAAAAATGATATATAATAGAATAGAATAGAATTAAATTTCATTTAGTCAAACAAAATATCCAATAGTCCAACAAGTGGTAAGGGTTGGATGTTTTAGCTTTAATTAATGTCAATGGTATTATACATACATAATTGAATTACATCCCCAGTCTTCTTTCTAAATGGAAATTTTAATATAAAAATCTTCTTTATGTACAGAGTAGAATACAAAGACGAAGACATTTTGATCCCAACTGGTTAAAAGCAGAGCTTAAAAAACTAAATGCCACAAAAGTGTCAACAAAAATTAGAAAATATACCTACATAGAGGGAAGTTGGCAAAATCATACCTGACACTAAAATCGTACCACATTCAAATTTCGCTTAGAATCAATTGATCATGGTTACTATCAACACCTTTTACCACCTAATCTATATTTATTTCAAATTAATCTAAAATGGTTTAAAAATTATACACAGAAGCTCTTCGAACGAATTTAAAAAAGTCGGTAAGACTTCTATAAAATTGTGATCATATTGTAGTTGCATTGGCTCTTCTAATAACAGATAAAATTCATTTATTTTTACATTAACATAATCCTATACTTTTCTTATGTACATGTAACAATTCTTCAATCACCTTAAAATTCATTTTGAAATTAAATTTAACGATAAAATTTCAATATCTGCTGAATATCCGAAATCGTACTGTTGTGTAGTTTTAAAAATAGTACCAGTACTGTGTACGTGTCACAAAAACCACCAAATATTATTATTGTCCGCATGGCCCCCACATGAAATTTCGGTTCCGGGTCCCAAAATCTGAAGCAGGCCTCTTATTATGGAATATGTATGTTTTTTTTATGAAGGGGAAGAGTTGGTCACTCTACTCCCCTTTTTTTTCTAACATACCCCCTTAAAAAAAGTATGACACATCTAGGCTCGGAAGCCAGGGGTGCACTTGGACCCTCCTTGCGGGGCCATAATTACCCTCAATGTTAAATAAAATTAGTTTATTATTTATGAAGTACGATTTTGAAAACCATCCTGTACGATTTAGGAAACTTGTTGTCAAAATCGTACCTTTGTCTTCCTTTTAAAAAAATGTTTCTAAAATTATAACAACTGTTTTCAAAATAAACTTAATGTTGTACACAGGTTATTTAAATGCTATTCTATAAAATTTCTAAGCTAATTTTTAAGACAGACTTACCAGAAGTTTGCATTATGCATAATTTGTTAAGTGGTACGATTTTGCCTACTTTCCCCTATACTTAAATTGGAATTCTTAAAATTTATCTAATAATTATTTATAGAGCTTTTAAAGTTGTATTAAAATGCATATTTATATTATATATATATAAAGACCGTTTTAATTTGAACATGCTTGAACAATTGATTTTCGACCGAAAGCATGCAATGGCGACGCCGACGTCTCAATTGATCGGCGCTATCTTTTGCGTTTGAAAATCGATGAAATAATTGATGTTCATATTCTAAAAAATTACTTTTTTAAAAAAATGTGTTTTTTGAAATGATCTGAATTGCTTCAAATATAAATAAATCAATCATATTTTTATTCAAACCAAATTTTATTTTATTTTTGTATTTTTATCTCTTTCTTTCGATGTCACCTGAAGAATTCGTGCCTCAAGTTAAGCCCGAGGGAGGCTTCGACAGGAAAATTATTATTCCAAGCAACCCGTTTTCTCTTTTCAATTGGATTTTATTTTGAACTCAATAGATAATCGACCCTACATATATAGCTAGGTATATTAAATATAGATAAATATATTTATATATAATTAAATTTTAGAGTAATTGAAAAATATATTGATAAAGCGAAATTATTTTTCATTTAAATTCCGTCTTGTTTCTAAGTAAGAAGGAGGGAGTAACAAAGAATGGTCTTAAGGGAAATCAGACTAAAGTCAGAGATAAAGAGTGCATTTGTACAAACAGCCATTCTAAACAATTGTGAAAAGGATAAATGAAGGGATAAGTGATCGGGCTTATGCTTTTTTCATATGCTTACGAATGTCCAATGGGTAATTTGAATTTAAATGTTTGATATTCAAATCGTAAATTTAAAAATCCTGTCCAAAAAGAATTGAGGATCATATCTGAACCATTAACTCATCTACTTATTGAATTTTTTAATATTTCGAGAAAAAAAATGTTTAATAAAGTTTGTTTCATCAAAATTTTATGAGCCTTAAATAATATTTGATCAATTAATAACAGGGGTTTTTAGCTTACACGGGTGATATTTGAAGAAAAACCAAATGTTTCGGGCCGCGGATAAAATATTATAATTCTATTGATATTTGTTATTCAAAAAGATAGTTAATAATGTAGAAATTATACTTGAAAATTGCCTCTCGTATATATGTAAATACATACCTATGGTATATACTTAGTGATATTATGTATTATTATTTGTTTATATTTTTCCTGGCTAGATAATTAATATAAAATTCTAAAAAAGAGACAATATTCAATTTTTCTTACAGATTAGTATATAATTGTTGTTCTAGAACATTCAATCAGAAAGTTTCCAAGTAGAAAATTTATTTCTAATGAAAATGGAGTCGAAAATATACCAAAATGATGATTATTTTTTCGGAAATCTTGAAATCTAGTTCCAAATTAAAAACTTAAAATGAGAACTTTTATTTTTCGAAAACTTCACAGTAGATTTTCAGATTTCTTATTTTAGAGAAAAAAATTATCAGGCCAAATTGTTGTGTGTTTTCCAGTGTCTACATATAAATCTCAATGTTTTAAGAAATTTTATGATTTTATATTGGGCCGCGGGTTCGACAGCCCTGCTTTAAATTGAATGGGATTAAAGAAGCATATGAGGGATGATAATTTATTTTTTAAAAGGGTCACGGATATAATAATCCCTGGCTATCCATTGATCTATTGACATGTAAGAACTTGCAAAGATCTAAAAGACAAGTCTTGACAAGTTTTAGTCCAGTAAAGAAATTATCAATTAATTGTGATTGTTCTAGAAAACCCCAATTCCTTGTCTCCTTCTACTAGAATGATAAAACTTTAGACTTGGTTAGTGTCGTAGCATATAAATTACTAAAATAATAAATATTTTAGAAAATGAGAATATGGGAAGAAGCATTTTTAAATATTCGAAACTTCATTATTTTTTTTATCTTTTATAGTTGAGCTTATAATTTTGCTTTTAGTGAATTTTATTCTTGAAAAAAGCTTCACGTATTGTACAAATGTACATTCATATTTCGAAAAAGAGAAAAATATATCTCTAGATATAAATCGCAATGTTTTAAGGAAGTTTATGATTTTATGTTGAGCCACACTGGACAGCCCTGATTTAATAAGATTAGATAAATTTCCTTAATGACTTTATTAGCCTTAACCCCACTAAACGACAAAAATTAACGATTCTATATTTAATTAGGTAACTCTATATTTTTAATAATTACAAAAAATAGTAGTATTTTAAAGAATTACTTACTTAAACGAATAGACGAGAAGACAGAATTATCCAATCCATCATTAAGTATCATTATCGACGCCACGCGCACCTCTAAATATAATCGTAAGTATTAAAAGCTTGTAAGATAAGTAATACATTCATGGCAAAACTTAAATTAAGTAGGTATAATACATGAGATAAAATCCAGAGCAGAGCTTCTTGGGCGGCTAGAGCAGCGGTCGGCATCCCAAATGCATTATCGTGCCACAAAACGGATAATTAAAACTACTGCACATTAAGCGTGCCAACAAAAAACAAAAACCATTGTATATGAAGATAATTTTATTTGTCTAGTAAAATTTACGCCTTGCGCAAAGATCTTATTACAAAACTTAATTAAAACAATTGTCGGCATACCTTTTCATGTCAGCATCTACTTTCTTAACATAAATTTTAATACATTTTGTCACTTTCGTAGCGTGCCATAGGTTGCCGACCGCTGGGCTAGGGTTTGAATACACTCAAAAATTTCAATTTAGGAAATACAGTGAAACCTCGATATAACAAAACTGAAGGGGATTAGAAAATATCAGTTATTACAAGTAATTTGTTACAATGAGGTTTGTTATATAGAGGTTAGGTTGGTCTAAGATTCGATTTTTTTTTTTTTTTTAATGATATTGATGTGAGAAGGAGATACACCAGAATGTGCATCCCCTAAAGGCCTGTATGGGCTGGCCCCTCCATCGTGAAAAGAACAGAGTAGAAGGAAAAGAAGCCGGGATCACGAGCCAATCTCAGAAACTTAGATACAATTCAATATCCACTTTACTAAGGTTTTAGGGGCTTTGAGCAGTGGTAAATTCTCGGCGCGATAAATTAGGTTAAATTTATCTCCCACTTAACCTTTTAACAAGGTAAGCAAAATTGTTTATTAACCTCAACATTACGAACTCTTCTACTTACCCTATTATAACGAACGATTTCCACTAGTAAAGTAAAACACATTGTAATGAATTTTGTAAGGAATATAATTTTTATTTAAAAACAGTAAGTATATACAGTTTTTCTCAGAAAATAATAACATAAATAAATCATTTTTTTTTTAAATAAATAAATAAATCTTTATTCCTCGACCTGCTTAGAGGCACAAGTCCTCGGTGGCTAGGTCCTCCAAACATCAATACAATCTAGCTACAATACATTAATAAACATCAATACAAATTAATTACAACAATTTAACAAATACTAAAAAATAGAAATGTATGCTCATTAACAAATAACATGACCATAGATTTCCATCAAAAGACAAAAAGTAATTTAAAAATTCCGCGCAAATACCCGATACCAGGAGCAAGCGACGCATTAGCCATCCCGGCATTTGCCGGCATAATCAAAATGTATTAAAAAAGACATAAATTCTTTTTAGATGGATTGGTAGGATATGTTATGTAAAGGTTATAGGTTGACAAAGAGTTATACAGAGGTAAATTATACTTTCTATATATGTTCTGCAATAATTGAAAATTCGTTGTAAAGAGTTTTTTAACAAAAGGTATTCCTAATGTAAAGGTATATTTTGCATAAAATCTTACGGGCAGTTTTAAGGGATTTCGAAGAATTTGTTAATTCGAGGAAATCGTTATATATTGAGGTTCGTTATAGGTTTTACTGTATTTGGAATTTGAAGAATAAGCATTGTTTTTTCAATAATGTCGGTCTCGATTCCGATACCCAGGATAACTCAAGATCGAACAATCGAAAAGTTTGTTCTGAGACCATAATGCTTGAATTACTAAAACAAATCATTGATTATATCTTGGGCTTTGTAATTTCTAAATTTCCTGTTGAAAAATGCAGAAAAACTGAAAATATTGATTTCTTATATCGGGAGATCTCGAACGGTTGTTCCCAATATAACTTGACACAGTTTAGGTTTCTTATTCAAACTGTTCATAATTTAGATTATCATCAGGATCTGCAGAGATCGTACAAAGTCTTGAAAATGTTTCCATTTTTTTTTTTTTTTTTACAATTCTAATTCCTAACTATTAATAACGTAAAACGGGGTAACTTTTGGACACTTTTCAGGTTATTCATGACTCCTGTCAATATATATTACGCTAAATTGTTGAGACCATGGTGTGAAATTATCTTTTTTTTTCAAAATAAGGACATGATTTTTCTCTTCGACCCATGACGCTCTCGTAAAAACTCTTCTTCATTGTCTCAATCTTAACCCGTGAAGTGGAGTAACTTTGGAATAGCACTGTTTTTTCATAGAAACTCTAAACCTTCTTGCGGTTATCTGTATCAACACTGCTTTAGATCGGTTCATAAACCCCTCCGTTCATTCATTTGTTCTTGAATCTCAACTTTTGGATAGTCCCAATGTTGCCCCAATCAGTGGTGAAAATTCAGAAAGTTGAGGTTCTTAAATTTAATAATAGAGTTAAATTTATGAAAAGCACGCGAAATAGATGTCAAATGATGTAGTTCTAAATACACATATCTGCCAATAGTGAAATGTTCAAAGTTTCTTGAAGGCGAATGAAGTTTCAAAACTTAAAAATGGTAGACAAGCGGTGGCAAACAAGATGTCCTGCACCAGATGCCAGTGCATCTACTGGTTCAAATATATGCGGCCAAGTATTCGGAAAATGCAGCAGCACTAATGGTCCACAAATTCATAAAGCATGATGTTGGCGGGATATCAAAATGTCGAATGTCCCAAAGTTGCCCCCCCCCCCCAGTCCCAAAGTTACCCCGTTTTACGGTAATTATAAAGATTCAAACATATATTTTATTCCTTTTTTTTTTTTGGAAAATTCATTGAAGCTTTTAATTATTCTGTTCATATAACACTACTAACGAAGTCAATACCATTCTAATTTCCAATTTCATTAATTAAACCTTATTATAATTTCCGGAAATTAAAAACAGGATTAGATAGTTAATATGATGAGGTTTATCAAGACCGTAATCATCATTTATCAATTGAAAAGCAGTTGGTTTTCGAATGTGATCGGGTTTCAATGATTTTAAAGCAATTTACTCATTGGAGACTCAGGTCACGTTCTATGACCTTTTCACTTGCTCATATCGTAAGGTTGCCGGAGCCTTTGGAATTTGTGCGATGCGTTTTATCATAAAAAAAGAATCGATGAGAAAATTAATTCCATTTTGGAATTCCACATTATTCATATGAAGCTCAAAGATTAGATTGAATTAACCATTTCTTCTTAAATTTTTTTATTACCTATATTGGGTTGCGAATTATTAAAAAAATATGATTAATAACTCATCAATTTATTTTCATATTATAAAATCAAATTTCGTGTGTCTGTAAATAAATTGAATTTTTTCAATATTTGAATATTTTACATGCGATCGTATAATAAATGATATTATTATTTTAATTAATATGTCAACTTAATGATCGTTTCCATTTCAAATAATAGACAAGTGTAAACGATTCGATACAATTTTAATTATATTTTACGTCTGAGCTTGACAATAGGCATAGAATAGAATAGAATAGAATAGAATATTTATTTGCAAAAAAATAAGTAAATACATTGTAGGTATAAAAAAAAAAAAAAAAAAAAAAAAATCTCTGGCTCGACCACCCTTTAGGGTATTGGCCTACTGAATTGGTTGCTGTCCTAGTTGGAAACAGTACCGAGGGGTCAAGTGGTTAGCTCAACGCATCTCTACAACCTTCGTTTCAGTGTTCTTAACCTAGATTCGCTGCTTCTCAATCAAGCAGCTACTCATTTATCCTCATGAGGCTGAGTGAACCCCGTTCCAGACCCTATACTTACAGAAAAATTTCTGAGCATTGTAGGTATATGTAAAAAAAAAATTAAACTAATTAAAGACAATAAAATAAATTAAATTTAACAATTATTGCAACACCCCTCATTAAGCAAAGCTTGTGTGGAGGCATGATAACTGATTTTGAAATGCTGTGCTATTATTTTGGAAATGATCTATTATTTATAAAAAAATCTCATTTTTGCAGATAATAAAGGATTTTGATACAAAAAATTACCATTTTAATTCTAAGTTTTAAACGACCCCCGGGATCTGGCAGCATCTGTGACGTCACATGTGCTATTTGTTTATGTTCCACACAAGAAAAAATGCGAAATAAGAAGCTTAATCTTGCAAATAGAGATCCAAAAGCTATATCTCTAAATACTACAATTTATTTCTGTGAAGATCACTTTAACGTAAGTTTTTACTTTTATTTCGTAGATTATAAAATGGTGGGTGCATAATGAACTTGTTTGGGTTTTAAATTTAATCCACAAAGAGAAACAAAGAGGTTATCCTCTGCTCGATGCAAATAAACATACACACATATATATCGAGATGATATATGTGTGTATGTTTATTTGCATCAAGCAGAGGACAACCTCTTTGTTTCTCTTTTGTGAACCAACAACTCTGCTACTCTCGGCAAAACAAAAACTTTTCATTTAAATTAAATAATAAATTAAGTCTTTTGTATAGTTTTGTTCATTCATATATAAAGTGGAAATTGACTGAGTTTATTTTATTTTATTTATTTATTAGTGCTTGTTTAATGAAAGAAACTCTCCCATCATCAATAAATCAATCCAATTTGCCTTTGTAAATCCTTTCGCAGCTGATATTTCGTCTGCTCGTGACGTCAGTCCTGTTTCTTCGCTCTGATTGGTGTTCAAACTAACATGGCGGATTGCAGTATTTTATAGTTTTATTCTATTAAATAAATTAACAATCTCGCTAATAATATAAAAATAAATACGTTTTTTGTAATTTATGAATCCTATTTCATTAGATAAATACATTATTTTAGTGATTCTTGGTTACTGTCATCATGCCTATTGTATAAGGTACAGTGACTCTACCAAGGGACAGTGGCGATACGTAGGGTCATCCGCTATTTTTAGTCTTATTTTAAATTGAAGAATATTAGGAAATTTAAGAAAAGTAATATTTAAACACATTCTTTACACATTTTAAAAATTATTTAATTAAAAATAAAAGATTTAAAATAATGATATTATCTTAAATTTCCTAATATTTTTCAATTTAAAATAAGACTAAAAATGGCGGATGACCCTACGTGTCGCCACTGTCGCTATATATAGTCACTGTATAGTATGAGCCTTATACCTCATTTTAGCGCCCCTTACGGGGCACGTACCTCATCTGTCCCACTTTAGTTGCGGCCCTGGATTTTAGAATGTAGACTATCTGTGAAGCTGAGGATTTTGCTAGCCAGGAGGCACTGGACATTGCTCAAAACTGCTCTTAGCAAGCATTTAACATAGATAAATCTCCATATTAAATTTCAAGTTATTAGGTTTGTTTTTTTGTAGCTATTTATGTCGGTTTTCAATAGTTAGGATGATGATATCATTTCATGGTCGATTGATTTCTTATGGTCGGTTGCTGATTTTACCAATACAATTAAAGTACTGAGTAATATAGGTAAATTTAAAACAAAACTTAATCCTTAATGAATCTATATATATATAATTATGGTTTTGTCTGTACATTGCTCCAATTCACGCCAAATTTTGGTTGCACACGTTTCAAGCAAAGTTATGAACGAAAAAACCCTCAACAAAATTCCTCTGTCTGTCTGTCTGTCTGTATGTCTGTATGTTTACGTGGTTTCCGCGAAAAGTTGCTCACGATTCAGGTAAAAACGGCTGAAGGGATTGTTATGAAATTTCATATTTGGATCAGATGTCTTCTCATTTACGTTTTCAACTATATAACGTTTTGATATTTTGAGCCCAAAATTGGGTTTGGGAATGAAAATTATCAAATAACTCCTAAACTATTAACTCTACAGAAAATTTTAAAATGAGCGAAGTTGTAGGGGATGTAATTTTTGACAACTTTTGTTTAAAAAGATTCCCCCAAAAAACCACCCAAAAAGGGGGAGGGTCAAAATATGAAAATTCTTGCTCTTGGACCAAACTCAACCAAATTTTGTATACATAATCTGTGGGTCACTAGAAGGCTAGAAATGCAAAAACTAACCACCCAAAATGGGGGGGGGTCAAAAAATGAAAATTCTTACCCTTATAGCCAAAACCAAATTTTGTATATAATATAATCTGTGGGTCACTAGAAGGCTAGAAATGCGAAAACTGGGTGCGAAGGTGCAGTATAGTAATATATAAGAAAATATTCTTCAAAAAGATGCTTTAATTTAAACGTTTATTTATTTATTAGAACTCTCTTTTCTGTTTATCTGATTTCAACATACAATACAAGGTCTATTCTTTTTCACTACAGACAAAATATATAAATTAATTGAGAAAACATTTAATCTTGAACAAAATGAAGTCGGTTAAAGAGAGTAGGAAAGAAGGATAGAACATAGCTGATGACATGGGCTCAATCAAGTTGGGAGGTTGAGCGCAGGAGGGCAGCACTCTCGACCTATACATGGCTTAACAATGGCCTCTAGATGAACGTCCTTGCAAGGAATCGGACGGTCGAACAATCAACAAAAGATCGAAAACACGGCCTTTTCTGCAATGGATACAAGGGCATCTACGAATAGACTTAGATTTAGGTCGGCATTAAAAAGATTTCATTCACTCCTCCTCCATTCATTCAATTCTTTACTCCGACACAAAGTATTCGAGAGACTATTATTATATAGCTGAAAACCAAAAAAAAAAAAAAAAAAAAAAATCTAAAATGACGAAATATTTTTTTTCTTAACTTAAAAGAGAGTCTTGTTAGGAAATTAAATTATTTCGAGATGAGATAATGGCGAAAAAATTAAAAAGATTATATTTTTATACAATATTTTTATTTATAAAAGAAAAATCCATTATGAATTACTTTTTGTTACCTTCTCGAGAAACACAATCAGACACGTAATTAAAAATTTTGTTCAGGTGGGGTCGACCGAGTGCAGATAATTTTACAGTTAGTAGGAAGAGACGTAATTAACGATCTTTTCTAACTTCACGTTAAAAAATATGTTAATATACAAAATGTACCTTATATTAAAAAATCCAACGATGTAAACTATAACATTCTTGATATAGTGAATTAATTGTTATGTACTATTATTGCTATTATTATCATTTGATTTGTCAATATAATTTTTTTGCTTTTTATAATCTTTAAAAACATGTAATGCTCAATCCGACAGGGGCGCTGATGCCGTCGGTATATTTGGGCTTTGAGCCCAGATAAACATGATTGACTCAGTTAACCTATAATCGGAGTGGGTACTCATACTTGAGAACGATCGCAGAATAAGTCGATCGAAACGTCGTATTAAAATTGTAATTATTTGTTTCAATAAATAATTATAAAGTAATCATGTGTGATTTAAATAAAAATTTAAACTTTGATCTTTTCAAATGTTTTATAAAATAAAATAAGATTTTCAAAACTTTTCGAAAACTACACAAATATAAATTGGAAGAGAAATTGAAAACTTTCACCAAGGCTCATTTTACCCTTTGTAAATGTTGGTCATTTGGCAATCTTTGCATGCAAGCAGTTTGATTAAGGGAGTTCGGGACAGCTTATCTATCTGGTTGTCCTTCGAAAAAATATTTTGTATTTCTGCAGAGTGACAACGCTCTGCCTACTAAATTTTTTAATTAAAAAAAAATTGTTAATAATGAGGTTAATTTCGAATATTTGTTTTGATAATATTAATAAAAAGAATATTAATTTAAATTTTTTCTCATTATAAAAACATTTATTTAACACAAAAACAATTTCAAGAAATAAAGTTGGAATTCTACACTAGTGCTTTTGTTATATTCTGTTGTTGTCTTTTTTATTTATACATTTATGAATAACTAAATAACTAGACTGTCAAATCTATTGAAAAATGTATCATTCGATTCATAAAAGTTGAATTATTGTCTGTATAAATTTGTTGAAAATGGTATAATTTGTTGTATATTGAATTGCATTTACTTAAATGTTAAAAGGACAATTTTCAATAATTTATTCTCGGTAAAGTGACAGACGATCAACTTCAAATTTCGGGAATAAATATTTAATACATCAAAAGAATTTTCTTATAAAAATGATAAAAAGTTCCGAACCCCCTTAAGAAGCTTCACATTTAATGATTTGATTTTTTTCAGATTTGCTGCATATTATTTAATCTCATGAATTTTTTATTATTATTAGTAATATTATCCCCGCTTTCTATATTATCATTGTTGTTATTAAATGTATTCATAAAATCTTCAATGCACCTTTCTATGAAACAAGAAGGATAATTATTCATCCGTAACATCCGCCTCAGTCTATTAAAGCTCTCGGCATGAAAGTCAGGGTGGCTAATCTTAACAATCCTGTGCAGCATGAAATGAAATTAGTGAACCAAAAATCATATCAGCCTTCCTTGAAAGAAGATACACACATTTTAGAACCAGAAAGAACTTCCTTCTTATGTCCTTGTAGGTTCCAGACACAAAGATAAACAGACAAAAAATCATGTTTTAAGAATATTATTCATCACTCATCAGAGATGGTTGAAATTTAATTTTTAATTTTTGGAGAATTTAAAATTCTACACCTCTTATAATCTAACTATCACTATCTAACACATATTTCACGCGTTAAATTTGTTAAAACGTTTCCGTTAAAGATGTAATTTTCATCATTAAACAATTTCACGTTCAAGTGTTTCTAAGTCTAAACATACAGTCAAACCATATATGAAAATTTAAATAAAATTTGAGGAGTCTTTCGATTTTTAGTAATTTTCAAAAATCAAAGTTCAATGGAATCTATTCTTTAAAGGAATATAAAAGTACAAATTACCTTTCTATCAGCGTTAAGATTTATAAAGCAATTCACGTGAGAATGTCAACTATTAATATTAAATCAGAGTTGTTATAGATGATTTTTATTATATGTCAAAAGGGCTTAGTAGTTGACAATATTTATCTTTAGGCTATATTTACTTAATTATTTAATACGCTTACTGGGTAACCGGAATACTGTATTCACTAAAATTTTTTTCAAATTTTTGACTTATTTGTGTTTAGGATTGTCAAAAACGTGGAGAAAAATAATTTTCTGCCAAGATTTTTTCTATCTATCTGCCTTTGTTGTCCCCATTATAACAAACAACTATTTAGAATTAAATTGAAAGTTGGGGGGTCGGGTAGGCTAGGTGGTAGCATGTCAGCCAGCTAACCAAGAGGACCCGAGTTCGAATCCGGCTCGAGGCATCCGGCTAAAATCTGACCCCCGAGGTAGAGACAAATTTAAAAATAAAAATAAATAGTATCGTAAATGGCTTATGGCTACCATGGCCGAAAAACCAAAAAAAAAAAAAAAAAAAAAAAAAAATTGAAAGTTTCTTTTTGCCGAGAGTAGCAGAATTTTTATAAATTAGAGACAATAAAAGAGTGTGTCTTCTGCTGGAATAATGATTTTTTTATCGTTATAAATAAATTTAAAAATTTATAATTCCAGCAGAAGACACACTTTTATTTTCTCCTTTAACTAATTATCTAAATCTTTATCCTACCTTTATCTAAACCTTATTTAGAATTTGAACTTACTTAATTCAGAACTTTGTGTTGAAAAATGCAGAAATCTGAAAATATGTTATGTATTACCTCGCTTATATATTTTTATATTTTCCAAATTTTAAATATATGAATGTTCTCGTTTAATGAATGCTCATTGATTCGAATGTGATCAAAGAAAGGATTGATTATTTATTTTAGTAGTAAAGTAAAGGAAAAAACCAAAGCACACCTCTTCATACCACCCCCTAGAAAAATAAATCAAATAGCTTAACAAAATTAAACTAAAAATATTTTTATAAAAAATTTCCGTGTAGGCATTTTTTACATATTCTTTTATTTATTATTGTAAATTGAAATTTTTATTGAACCTATTGTATGTATGCTATAGAAATATCTATATATTTTTTTTATATATAAAAAATATTTATTGTGTTCTTTATCTATGCTACATGGGACAAAAAATGAGAGGACATAAACTCTGACTCCTTCATTTCATGTTTACCCCCTGTAGTACCTTTCATTGATAGTGCAGTATATTTCCTATTAGGTCGCTTACACCGAAACATAATCGAATTTAGCGGAAGATAATAGAAGTATTTTTAGATTTTTTAAAATTATATAGTATAGTTTTATAGCAATAAATAATCAATGGTTTTTAATGTTGAAATCAATCATTCCCCCTCTCACCCACAAACTCTTCTTAGGGCCTAGTACGTGATTAGCAGAATCCCAACACATAAATTCGAAAAGTGCCGAACCACTTCATTCGCCAATACGTTTATTCCCATGCATTTAAGGAACTTTCTCTCAGAATCCTAATACTCTTTAAACCTTGAAGATCCTGGTGCAGAGACACCTAGAGAGACCACTTTCTCTTCATCTTTTAAAACTTATAGATTGTATCTTCTTTGTGAATCCCTTTTTGCATTCGAACAGGAAAAAAAAACAGGCATATTATCAATTTTATCTTTCTTTTTCAATAACATAATATTAAATTTAACCAAGTGTTTAATCATTTATTTATTTACAAAGTTCTTAAAGCTGTAATTAAATTCAAATAAAATCATGTGACTAAAGGACTCGAAAGGGAGAATGAAGTCATAGTTGTACACTGTACAGGAAGAAATTAGTTTAGATGTGATTGTACCTACATTTATAGGGCCGTATTTCTGAATAGGCTAAGTAAGATGCAGCCTAGAGCGGCAAATTTTCGGCAGTTTAGCAATTTATTCAAAAGTTTCAGAAGTTAATAATATTTTCCGTACGAATTTATGAATACATGTTACTTAAAATATGTTTTAGTCCTTCTACATAGCCTACTTTCTAAAACTATAACATATTACAAATTCACAGCATATTTTTCAGCAAATAAACAAGTAATTAACTACATTTTGTGTAATTTCATTTCACCGTGTAGGACAACTTAATTCAAATTGAATACAGTTCTTCAATTACGCAAAAGATAGTCATTAGCATTAAAATATAAAAATATGTTTAAAATAGTGATCACTTTTCCCCAAGAACAAATTAATTAATTAATAACGTTTAAGGAGTTAGGTGTTGGTTCTAGGTGAAACATTTTAATATAATAATAAAACTTGAGCAAGATGCGAGGTAGGATTCACAAAAAAAGAAATAAAACAAAATTGAGTTTTGAATTCGATATATTTCGGGGGTGAGCCCATCATCAGGAGTCTAAGAAAACTCACGAAATATATCGAAATATATCGAATTCAAAACTCAATTTTGTTTTATTTCTTTTTTTGTGAAACTGAACGAAGTACACGCGCGCGAAGTTACGTATTGCTAAGCCCCCCCCCCCCAAACCACACACCTCGCCTCCACCACTGCACCCTCCCACCCCACCCCAACTGCGCCTCCCACCCCCGGATCCCCCACAACCGCACGCCACCTCCCGCACCTCCCACATCCATCCCCACCCACGACCCAGTTTTTGCATTTCTATCTTTCTAATGGTCCACATATTATATGTATATTTGTTTGCTCGTACACCAATTCTGCTCACATTCGTTCATATTGATAAACATTATAAAAAATAAATAGGAAAATAATAATAATAAAAAAAATAATCGTATAGGATCTGAAACAAAAACATAAAATTAAAAAAAATATGTGCGTCTCGGGACGCGCGACAGAAGTAATAACTTTCACCAACCAAGTATTTTTTTAGGAAGACAATTGCAGGGATAATTGCCCGGAGAAAAGAGAATTGAATATTTAATTTTAATTAGAAGAGTGGGGGAGGGGAGGGCAAAGGAATAATTATTAATATATTTAATGTTTCTGGGTTTAAAATTAATTGTTGTCTTTCTTTCAGCTTAATTCAATTATACATATTTCAAATTTGCCGCTCCGCAATATATTCAATGAATTCTATTTATTAAATACATAGCTATATATAATATATTCAATTATTTCCACACTTATAATAAAGTCTAATTCAAAAATATTCATTTTAGTAAAAGTGAAAAGCAAAGGTTTTAAAAATAGCTCTATAGTCCAGTGGTAAACTGTGTGCCTCTGATGCAAGAGGTCTCAGGTTTTAATCTGACATCTGGCGAGTCTTTTTTTTTATTGAGATTTTCATCTATCAATAATTACTTTAATTAAGAAAAATCAATTAAGATGAATTTTGATGAGGTCCAGACCGAGCCAGATCGTTTTTTCATCCTCAAAACTTGTTAATAGATTTTGTTTCATCATAATCGGTAGGGCCGTTTTCAAAATAGAACCAAGATACAAATATATAAATAAATATATATATATATATATATATATATATATATATATAAATAAATATACAATTTTTGCTCGTTTAATAAGAGTAGAGTAGATATAAACCATTAATATTGTAGTTTTATCTAAACTAAATGAACTTTATGTTTAAAAATGATAAAAACACCAAAACTCTCTCCTTTTGTTGTATACCTAATACAAATGTATCAAGCAAATATGAACTATAGAGGGGCAAATGGACTTTAGCCTATAGGGGGCATACTCTTAAATCGAGCCCTGATTATGGACTATTAGCTATAATGAACCAGAAAGTGCACAGAGGTGACTCCAAACTAGTTCAAATTATATTTTTGTTTTGCTAGAAATTTTTTTAAATAATAAATAATCATTATAAATTAGATATTGCACAAAAAACTGTGAAATAATTCAATTTGAAGAAAGTAATTTAAATTTCTATTACATTTCTACTTTTATTCTATTTCTTTTATTAAAAATTATAGTTAAGAAATATCCTAAGAAGTCAATTTTTTCGGATTTATTTCTCAGAGGATTTCTCCTCCAAAACATAATATCCTAAATAAATACATCGACAAACCTCTTGGTGTCCCTTCGAAGTATTGAATTCAGGCAATGACAATAAACTGAATTAAATCGATAAAATATTAACTTTCCAATCAATCTCTTAACAAACAAATGTATACCAGTTATTTTTCCAAAGAGTTTTATATATATATATTTTTTACGAGAAAACACCAATTTCAAGGCGTCAAATATATAATAAAATATGAGCATCTTTTTTTTACAACATTTTTCTTTATATATTCCATGAAATTTTTAGAATAGTAAGCTTTGTGTCAAAATTGATTTTCTATATATATATATACATAATATGAGAGATAAATCTAGTCTTCTCCAATTTGATAATTGAAATTTTCAAGTGACTTTTAACCATTTCAGATGTCTGCTTAGGTAAATTGGCCAAGCCCTGAGAGTGAATGTAGAAAAAGAGTAGCGCAAAAGAAATGGAAGGAGAAAGATGAAAATGAAAAAAACGGGTGTTTGGGGTACTCGAAACCTTCCTTGTGTTGAGGGGGTAAGGCCTCAGGAGAAAAAGAGACATGAGGAAAAGAGCTTTCGGTTATCAGCGACCACCAACCAACTCACACGTATGCCAACAGATTTATACATCCACACATGGATAAGGAGACGTCTTCCATTTTACTCTTATATAAAGCCGAAAAAGAATTTTTGCTTTTTTTTTATTTATTTATTTTTTATTTTATTTTATTTTTTATTCAATTTTATAATAAAGTTGAAAAGAGTCTATTCAAAGTATTATGAAATTGATTTGTAAATTTTTAATAAAAAATATTTAAAAAATATAATGGAAATACTATATTAAAATAATCTTTTATTTTCAAATTTTTCTTTAGAAAAAACAAATATCAGTAAATGTACATCAATATAACTAAAATAGTGGTTACTTAAAAGTTTATAACTTAAGATATAATTCAAACAAGCGACCATAGTTTTTATTTTTAGTCAGATGTGTAAGAAAAATTTATTTTCTACTATTTACTGCATTTTGAAATAAAAGCATATTGTTTCATTTGCATATTTTACTTTTATATACATATTTTTGGGAGTCAGGTTGGCCGAGTGGTTATAGAGCATGCCTTCTAATCAAGCTAGCGCGGGTTCAAGCCTGGCTTGGTGCAAATATTTGGCCGGCTATAATCTGATTCCTTCAGGGAAGACAATGGGAAACCACCCCCTGTGAAAAATTTCACCAGGAAAATTACAGTGGAGATAATACTCTCGGAATCGAGTATGGCAGTTGAAGAAGAAGAAAATATATATTTTAAATCTTTTTAATTTCTAGATTTCGTCTCTTGACGTTGAATGGGAAATAGCTACAAAGATTTGAATTCTAGTGAATAAGACTTGACTAAAGACAACTTTCCATATTATAATAATATATATTAATATTAGGTCTGTTCCATATATATTAATGAATATTCGGATCGATACATAATCGAATATACAATCCTTTAATAAAAAAAACAAAGTTAATTCCTAAAAATAATGAGAAGTTTAACACCAAATTAGATATAGATTTACTTTTAAGGCAACGATCTTTCCACCTAGAAGTTACAAAAAGAAATTAACTTTTTTCATCTCTGAAGTAAAGGTTTTCATCTGATTAGATTTTTTATAAGAGTTCAAATTGAGGATTAAAGTAGACTTTAAATTTTCAAGAAAATCACAATAGGTTGTCACCTTCTAAATTCTAGATGGAATGGATCATTTTTAATTATATATCAGAAGGGATATTTCCTAGGGGTAGCCAATTGGTCCGGATAGATAATTTTGGCACTCGGGTTCGATAGGGTGAAAAACAATATTTCTGATATGTAATTAAAAATAATCCCTTCCATCTCGGATTAAGTAGATGACAATCTCTTGTGATTTTTTTAGATCTTTTAGCTTAGCGCCTGCAAGATAGATAACCGATTGGGTGTTAATGGATCGTAAATGCCTACCCTTTATGGGAATACAGTGATATCTCGAGATACGAGTATAATTCGTTCCGTAACCTTGCTCGTATGTCAATTTGTTCGTATCTCAAAGCAATTTTCCCCTTTGAAATGCCATTAATCCGTTCCAGCCCCAAAAATGCTACCCCCAACTGTTTTTGTTACGTGTTTTTGAATAAGAAAAATGTATTTATAAATGACAAATATTGTATAAAAACATAATAAATGAGAATGTAAAGCAAAAAAAACTGGTTTTATAAACTGTACATACATATTTGTATTTTGGTCACTTAAGGAGGTTCTTTCGCGACAATACACACAAAAAGTTTTAGCCTCGTAACCACTCTATATATATGAAAGGAACTAAAATTTTAGGGTATTTTTTTAATCTGACTGTCCACTCACACTACAAAGCCTCTATATAGATACACACATACTTGCGGATCGTTTCCAAGCCATTGTGCTTATATCCCCTCCACTAAAAATAATAGTCCAAATAGATTTTTTTTTCTTTGTTTTTTATCAAAACTACATGGTAAATAATTTCAATTTTTTTTTTTAAGTTACTCACAATATATTATTCTAACAAATATTAGTTTTTCATCAAGATGGTGAAAGTCCTTCAATGAAAAAAAAAAAAAAATAATGATCATATCCCCACCCTTTCCCTATCTACCCTATGTTAAAAATGTCATTTTTAATTGCAATTATTTCATGTTTGGTTTGGTAAATCGTCTTCAAATTTTAACAGTATGTGTATTATGCTTTTAATGACTTATATTCCAAATTTCAAAAACTTCTTGAATTTTTGCATTTCTGAAAGAACTACCTTAAATACAACTTACACACAACTTAAATGCTACTGTATGCTTAATTTTAGTCCCTGCTTTTCTCTTCACTGGTCTTTGCCTTTTTCGCCGGATTAAAAAAAAACTGTCCAAGGAGGTTTGTTTCTTCCTCCCTTTCAGAATGCTGCGGAAATGAGTTAGGCAAGTGTCATTAAATAGCTCCAATGCACGACCAGTTGCAACTTTTTCGGGGTGTTTCTTTTCCACGAAATGTGAAACTCTCTCCCACATTCCCAAGATCTCTTTTTACTCACTTGTAGAGATAACCTCCTCCACCTCTGGCTCTTCCTCGAAACCAATTTCTTGCAGAACCCCCGAATGCTGCTACGGCTGTAACTTTGTTGTAACTGTTTACCCACTGCACAAAGAACTGCCTAGTGACCCATGCCTTCGGTTTGCCCTCCACATAACTTGCAGTTTTTCGTTTAAAATCTTATGTGACTTAAAGACTCTGGGGTTTTCCGAATGGTATACAAGCAGAGGCTTTATCTTGCAGTCGCCACTCGCTTTGGCGCACAGTGCGAGAGTTAGTCTATCCTTTATGGATTTGTGGTCTGGCATTATCTTCTCCTCTGCCGTTATGTAAGTCCTATTCGGCATCTTCTTCCAGAAAAGTCCTGTTTCGTCACAGTTGAAGACTTGCTGGGGGATGTATCCATTGGCTTCTATCAGTTCGGAAAAAGGTTCGCAGGTGGCCGTTGCTTTTATCTCAAATGTCGCTCGTATTTCAAAGCAAAACCTCGCTCGCCCGACAGCTCGTATCTCAAATAACTCGTATGTTAGGGCACTCGTATCTCGAGGTACCACTGTATATCAAACAGCTTTTCGCAAACCTTTTTCGCTTGAAGACAGGTATTTTCTGTAATATTTTTTAGTAGCCCACCCTTATAAATACAACATATGATTTATGAATAACAATTATAATTTCTGACAAAAAAATTGTGAAATGAAATTAATAAAATAACAAACTTTAAGGCTTAAACGAAAAAATGAAAATGTTATCTATATATTTAAAATTATTTTAAATATTTATCTTTTTTTTTGATGTCCACAAATTTTGTAATCTAAAGGAAGTACATACAAAGAAATTACCGGACTTACCTGTAAAAATGAATAATCAGACACCTTTGTCATTTTCCCTTCTCTTGATCACTCTTTCGTCATTTCTTCGTTAATGAAAGGGCCTGACAAGGTCATTGCCTATAGATGCTATTTCTTGTTGTGAGATCATCTTCAAAGATAAATGCAAAAACTAACCACCCAAAATGAGGAGGAGGGGTCAAAAATAAAAATTATAGTCCGTTGCACCACACTCAACTTTAATTTTACATAGCGCTTTCCACGTAGCTTACAAAAAGAAGAGAAATCTCAACCAAAACATTCTGTAAAAAAACAGGCCAAAAGTAGCGAAATCTACTGTGCAGCCAAGTTATATTCGCCAAGAATAATTAAGGTAGTTGTTTCGCGACAATACTAGGCAAAAGTTAATACTAGAGTATATTCATAGAACAGACAATCATCATCATCATCATCAGCCTGTCGATAGCGACAATCCACTGCTGAATATAGGCCTCTTCCATCAAATGGAAGGGGGTTGGCATTAAGTCACCACGCTTGCCAGACGGATTGGTGACTAGGAATCAGATTTTAGCTGGTCAAATATCAATGCAGGGACTCGGACTCGAATCCGGGACTACTGCTTAGAAGGCTAGTGTCTTTAAGCTCTCGGCTAATCCGATTCCCTGACAATAAATATTTATAATTCATATGCCCAAAACTTTTTCCCGTTTATGTACAATTACTAGCCATTCCCGTGTTCGTTTGTCAAATCTGGCAATACTGCCCGAGCTTGTATATATTTTATCATAGAAATGTCAGATAAAGTACATTATAAAGGATGTTGTTAAATAATTCCTGTGTTTAATATATTTCACTATAAACCAACACCGCTTTCCCTAAACTTTATCAATGTATAAGAGTCTGAAAAACTCTATGTTTGGAATTTAATATCTCCGGAACTATATTGTTCATAAATTTCTTTTTCCCACCAATCGATCCAGGAGTATTTAAATAATAATCTCTCTAAATTTCAAAAAAAATCCTAAGAAAATCCATATGGTGAAACAACTACCTTAAGTTGAGAAAATAGTAATTTCAATTAAAATGCATTCTTTCCATTTTGAATGACAATCTAAATTTATGGATTATAAATTTTTAATTTAGATTATTTTCATGAAACATAACTGTTCACGAATTTAGTTTATTAACAATTACAGTATAATTCGTGAACAGTCAAGTTTCATGAAAATAATCTAAATTAAAAAACATAACTGTTCACGAATTTAGTTTATTAACCATTACAGTATAATTCGTGAACAGTCAAGTTTCATGAAAATAATCTAAATTAAAAATTCAGCAGAGGCTACCCATTGGCTGAATCCCTCTCCATTACTTAATTATATACATATACAGCCATCAAAATTGTATCAACTTTATAACTTTATTAACAATTACAGTATAATTCGTGAACAGTCAAGTTTCATGAAAATAATCTAAATTAAAAAAACATAACTGTTCACGAATTTAGTTTATTAACCATTACAGTATAATTCGTGAACAGTCAAGTTTCATGTGAAAATAATCTAAATTAAAATTCAGCAGAGGCTACCCATTGGCTGAATCCCTCTCCATTACTTAATTATATACATATACAGCCATCAAAATTGTATCAACTTTATAACCATTGAGGAATATTACCATGCTCGGACACTATACACAAATATGGCGCTCATCTTCAAGGACTCATCAACTCTTAGGAACTGATGATGGCATTATTTAATTAAAGCCGAAACGTTTTCTATAATTGGAGTTTTTTATTCAGCAGAGTTTACCATTGGCTGAATCCCTATCCATTATTTAATTATATACATATACAGCCATCAAAATTGTATCAACTTTATAACCATTGAGGAATATCATCATGCTCGGACACCTTATACACAAATATGGCGCTCGTCTTCAAGGACTCATCAACTTTTAGGAACTGATGATGGCATTATTTAATTAAAGCCGAAACGTTTTCTATAATTGGGAGTTTTTTATTCAGCAGAGTGCTACCCATTGGCTGAATCCTCTCCATTATTTAATTATATACATATACAGCCATCAAAATTGTATCAACTTTATAACCATTATGAACATCATCATGCTCGGACACCTTATACACAAATATGGCGCTCGTCTTCAAGGACTCATCAACTTTTAGGAACTGATGATGGCATTATTTAATTAAAGCCGAAACGTTTTCTATAATTGGGAGTTTTTTTATTCAGCAGAGGCTACCCATTGGCTGGAATCCCTCCATTATTTAATTATATACATATACAGCCATCAAAATTATATCAACTTTATAACCATTGAGGAATATCATCATGTTCTCGGACACCTTATACACAAATATGGCGCTCGTCTTCAAGGACTCATCAACTCTTAGGAATCGATGATGGCATTATTTAATTAAAGCCGAACGTTTTCTATAATTGGGAGTTTTTTATTCAGCAGACCCATTGGCTGAATCCTCTCCATTATTTAATTATATACATATACAGCCATCAAAATTGTATCAACTTTACAACCATTGAGGAACATCATCATGCTCGGACACCTTATACACGGATATGGCGCTCGTCTTCGGGCGACTCATCAACTCTTAGAACTGATGATGGCATTATTTAATTGTAGAAGCCGAAACGTTTTCTATAATTGGGAGTTTTTTATTCAGCAGAGGCTACCCATTGGCTGAATCCCTCTCCATTATTTAATTATATACATATACAGCCATCAAAATTATATCAACTTTATAACCATTGAGGAATATCATCATGCTCGGACACCTATACACAAATATGGCGTTCGTCTTCAAGGACTCATCAACTCTTAGGAACTGATGATGGCATTATTTAATTAAAGCCGAAACGTTTTCTATAATTGGGAGTTTTTTATTCAGCAGAGGCTGAATCCCTCTCCATTACTTAATTATAAAAATTTAGAATCCATAAATTTAGATTGTCATTCAAAATGGAAAAATGTAATTTAATTGAAAGTACTATTTACTCAACTTAATTATTCTTAACGAATATCTTGGCTGCACAGTAGATTTCACTACTTTTTCGAACTTGGCATTTTTTTCACAGAATCTTTTGGTTAAGATACATCTATCAATAATATTTTTAATATTAGATGATCGTTTTGCACTCACAAATTAAGCGTGTGTTTCGTATAAGACGTATTTTCGTGTAAGACGTATATCTCTATCCCCTTTCTCATATATTACATTTGCCCAAGTGAGTAAATGAAATGAACAATAAAAATAATTGTCTCTACTTATAATATTAGTAACCTTCTTTATATATTTATAAAAAAGGAAAAATTTTCTATATATATAAAAGCCATTGTCAGATAGAACCCGTGGCGCAGCAAGGTGAACATGTGGGAGAAAAAGCAACTAATATTCAATGACTTAGTAGACACATTTATTAATTTTAAATATAATATATATTAATATATATTTAATTTTTTGGAAATAATTCATACCGCGAAAATTAATTTTTTTTTTTTTTTTGAATTTAAGAAAAATATAAATTCTTAAAATTTTAGTAGACAAATTAATTTTAAAATATATATATATATATTATATATATTTAATTTATAATATAAGTTTTAATGGGATAATGAGATTAATTCTTAATTTATTACTGCGCGGGTCATTTGAAATTTTAGTAGATAAATTAATTAGGCACGCCAGGTAATGCTCGTTTATTTATAAATATTATATTTCTACGTGCTTGGTGTGACCATCATTACATATAGTATTCATTCTCTTATTTACAAATTTATAAGAAATATTCATACAATATGTTGTGATATAAATGGTAATTCTGAATAAAGAAGGTATAACAAAAATGAAAAATGATTCCAGAGAACCAGAGAAGAGGGGCGGGTAAACAAAAAGCAAGCGAGTAAGGTGTGTGCGACTTTAGTATTCTCTGTTTTATACTCAATGGTTTATACGATTCTTTTATCCATGATTTATAAGGGCAAACAATTCTCTCTTGGAAAATTACACTTGGCCCAATCTTTATTTTCTTTTTTATGTAAGACCGCCTAGTAATACACCAGACACTTATCTACGAAATGGAGATACAAGCAAAAAATGAGTCCAGAATTTGCTTTTCTGATTACCCAAAAGAGTAGCTCAAGCCCATTGTAGTTCGCCGTTTTCTTTTGGTTTAAATGTATTTTAACCCTAAAATTCTATATTATTAAAATGAAATCATCTAAATTCCGCTTTACGTTATTAATTATTTATATTATTACACAAGAGGCTTTAGAGAATTATACTTAACAATATTTATATTGCTAGAGATGTAAAAACATTAACATGAAAAGTTTATACATTATTAATAATACAAAGTTTTTGGTAAGTTAATTGAATGAATTTTGATGAAGCAGTCCAAGGTTCAACTATACTAAATTCTGCTGATAATGAAAAATTGTAGAATATTGTTACTACAACTGAGAGAGGAGACAGAGGGGAGAGTCACTTGTATTCCCTTCATTGACCTTTAAAAACCCTGAATAAGGAGGGAAAAATCCTCCAAAACGTCGGTTTTGATTAAAAAAGTAGATATAAATTTCTCTCTTTTTTTTGAACATTGGAAATCCATTATATTTAAGCTGAATCTTTTTGCAAGCTTAAAAGCTTTCTAGTTCACTGTTCACTGACAAAATAAATAGTTGCCAAATAACTGAAAGTTTTCACTTTTTACTTTATCCAATGAGAAGTATGGGTGATAGTAGTAGTAATAGTTTTAGTTTAACTAGTTGAGTAGTGTAGGAAGTCCGCCTCCTTGGGTCACCGCACGATATTTTTTAATGCGTCACGGCCAAGAGACTCCTAGGATGAATGTTTTACGAGATAGTGGTGGTGAATTGGTAATTGGATATGAGCCCCAGATAACTCAGTTATAATTCTGTACTTACAGCTCGAAATATATAAATTGAAAAAAAAATTTTACATCTTTTAATTTTTTTTAATTTTAATGTGAAACAAGTGACCAAGAATCCTTAACGCATAGTAAATGAATATTACATATAGTATTTATTTACTCTTATCTTTAGAATGAATAAATGTACATAGTACTTAATTTTCTCATTTCACCTTGGGTTGTTCAAAAACCTCTCTCTGTTTACATTTCTACCTATCAAATCCTCAACAATAAATTTTCTATTAGATTCATTATTTTAATTGACGATGGTGCTGAGGATTCTTATAGGTGTTAAATTAAAGGCTTATTTTTATTTATCCAAATATTTCGGAAATTTTGTATAATATTCCTTCTTCAGTGGACCTCAACCAAAAAGTGTGCTAAGGGACTTGTCTGTTAAAGGATCAAAAATAAATTTATAAAAAAAAATTGTTATAGGTAGGGTTTTTCAGAGCAAAATTAAAAGTGACGAAATGAAATGTCTCTGTGGCCCTGTGTTCGAATTTTGAAGACTGAGCAAATACGGTGATTTTTGAGCGAGGTCCACTGAAAGAGGGAATATTGTACAAAATTTCCGAAATATTTGGATATATTAAACAAACCACCATTTAAAATTAAAAAACTTCTGAAAAATAGGCCTCTCATTTAACACCTAGATTCATTATATTGCGATTTCTTTATTTCTAACTGATCAAGTTTCATTAATAGCCCGGTAAAGGTGTCTTTTATCAATTTAGTGCCCGGGGAGGGATGGGAGTGTTAAGCCACTTAATAAGTTTAAATTTGGGTCATTTTGTTAATGTCCGAAATTTGGAGAAAAGTAATTTTTTCTCTTCCTGAATTTCTGGAATACGATATTCATGTTAAACCATAAACAAAAGCTCGTAGAAAGTTTTTTGGGGGGTCAAAATTGTTGTATTTCAAAAGTGAAGAACTGTGATTAGATTTTAAAACTTCTACTTTCAGAACTTATCATCGAAAAATGCAGAAAATCAGACAATGCCGTATCTTTATATGAAGATGTTGTGAAAGGTTTGAATGACATGCAATTCGGTAAAAAGATTGATCATAAACTACTTAAGGCACAAACTGTTCGGTGATAAAAAGTATCGAATTCCAAAATTTGTCAAGAGCTTACCGAGTCTCGAAAAAGTTACTTTTCTGCAATTTAATATTGCTTTTTATCCGGCACACAGCTCTACTAAAACTTCATAAAATTATCATTTTACATAATTATTGGCTAAACCAGTGGTTCCCAACCTTTTGTAGCCCATCGCCCCTTTCTGGATGTTGACTAACACCTATCGCCCCTTTTCATTTTCAGTGTATGCCTAATTTTTGTTTTGAAGTAAAGTGTAAATAATAAAGCAGTTTTATTATTTTAAACAATTTAATACCGTATATAAAAACAACCAAAGCATTTTTATCCGGTCACTCTTAAATAAAATAGAAAAAAAAATTAAAATGTACTTTTCTTACAGATTTTTTTAAGAACAAAGAAAGTGAAATAATTAACTAAGATCATTGACGGATATTTAAAAAACAAGAGTACATGTTTTCATTTTTAAATTGAAAAATCTGGAAAAATTAAGAAAGTTGACAATTAGCCCAGTAAATAGAGGATTCAAAAAGTGGTTCAGTTTACATTGATTGCGGGGAAATATTTTTTTTCTAGGATCGTTTGGTATGGTATAGGAGTATGAAATCTCAGTTTGCGACCTCGAAAGTGTAGAGGACAACTTTTGGTGTGAAAAACCACGAAATTTTCGGACTTTTTCCAGTTTCTCGCTTATAACTTTCGAAAACGGTACATATTTTGTAAATAATCGTTCTATAGTAAATTAAAGATGATCAAATTTGGCACCGAGTAAAAAAAATATGCGAAATTGGTCCATTAGTTTGATTTTTTATAGGGATTCAAAATACTGCCCCGGGGATCACTTTTGAATCTAAGAGTTTTATAAAAAGTGGTCCAACAACCGTTCAAGTAAATAGAATTTCTAAATAAATGAGAGAGAAATCAAAGTTTCTATGATGAGTGGTTTTCATTTTACAAAGGAAAAACTGAAATTTTTTGAAACAATGGATAATTTCCTGTCATGGAAAATGCTTGATGTCTATAAATCTAAGACTTTTAATAAAAAAGTTGTCCAAATAAACGTTCAAGTAACAAAATTTCCTAGACAATGAGATAGGAATCAAGTTTCTAGGATGAGTGGTTTTCATTTTATCAAGGAAAAACTACAATTTTTTTGCAAAAAATTGCATTTTTTAAAAACTTCAACCTCATTGCGGCTCGGGCTACCATTATCCAATTAAGATGAAACTTTGTTTCAATTGCAGCAAATTTAATCTAGTTTAAACTTGTGTAAGTATAGAGTGGTATTTATCGAAAATGTGCTCCTTCATGGTCAAATGGGAAAAATCGAAAAAAGTGATAGTTTTGGGATATTCAAAGTGATCCCGGAGTCTGTTTTTTGGATCCGGTAAAAATCGAACTACTGGACCAATTTTGGATATTTTTTTTAATAGACGCGAAATGTTGACCTCTTTAATTTACCATAGGGCGGTTATTTGCAAAATAAGAACTGTTTTTCAAGTTATAAGCGAAACTGGAAAAAAGTCCGAAAATTTTTCGGCCACCCAAAAAAGTTGTCCCACCCCACATTTTCGAGTCCGAGAGCTTTAGATTTCGCACATCCACACCATACCTAAAAAAAAATCTTTTCCCACAATTAATGTAAGCTGTTTCAGCACTATTTACTGGGCTAAGTTAAAGTTTGAAAAAATAAATGAAAGTTTGGAAACTTTATTATTGTTTTATTTTACCAGGAAACTTCTACTGTGCAATTGCTATTTTAATTTCCCCCCTTTAGAATACTCATCGCCCCCACTTGTTATCGCCCCCTGATAACTCAAATCGCCCACTTGGAGGGCGATCGTCTCAGGTTGGGAACCACTGGGCTAAACCGACTATAGTATCCTCGACCACAGATAAAAAATGATTTTTTTTGTTTTCTATTGGCTATCAAAATCATATCATTCATTTAGACGGCTTGTTAACTTGAAAGGATAAACAGACATTAAGAACAAGCAATTCCAAGTGTGAATTTTTCCTTGAATTTATCTCAAGGGTTAGTTCATTACATTTGCATACACAATCACTTGTTCCATTCCAATTGAAGCCTAATTTATATGCACAACGGCAAAATTACCAATTGACTTATAAAAAAAATCTGATAAAAATTTTGTTTTACTACTATCAAAATAATTATAAATGAAATAAATGTATTGATTTGATTGAAAAATTGATCTTTGTCAGATAAAATTCATTAGAAATGAGGGAGATAATCGTTGAAAGATTTTAAACAATTTCGTTTCTCATCCTTGAGAGCTCACTGAATAATTTAATTAAATTATCTTCAGAAAATACCACGTTTGATGTATTCTAGTAAAGAAGTGTTATTTACAATTTAAAGTTAAATAAGAAAAACGATGATGGCCCAAAATATTTTCTCTTCAGCCATGATGCGACAGTCAAATCTCAACAAAAATACTTGTGTAAAAAAAAGCCCTAGTTCAATTAATAAAATCCGTTTGTTTATATATTTTTATATGTTTATTTGCATCAAGCAGGGGACAACCTCTTTATTTCTCTTTATGAATCAACAACTCGGCTACTCTCGGCAAGTTCAAAAAACTTTTCATTTAGATTTCTACCATACTACTTGAAAACGATCTAGAAATAGGTATTGAAACGTCGTAAATTCTGATGAAATTTTCTCTGCATTAACAATGTGCAATCTAGATGGTTTTGGGTAACCACAATATCCTCAGGAATATTCTAAGGATATTCTAAGGACATTTAAATCTTCTTAGAATATTCTGAGGATATTGTGTATTCTAAGGTTAGGCCGAAAGAATATAAAACAAAACACAATATCAACTAGTTTGTTTATTTTTCATTAAGAGAAATCAATGAGGTTGTCCTCTGCATGATGCAAATGGACTTACATTTGTATACAAAATATATACATATATGTAGATGTATAATTTTAAAAAATGTTTCCCAAGTACCAACACCAAATTCCTTAAAAACTATAATTTTTTTGATTGAGTTTATGCTTTTTCGAAGATTTATTCTTCATCGTCCAGTCTCTTTAGTTAAAGAATTTTGTTGTTGTTTCTCAATTACCCGAATGGAGTATAGAAAATGCGTTTTGTTATTATACGTTATACAAGTGTTTATAAGCGGCTAGCTTGCTATAACAACAAAACTATATCCAATCGGTTAAGTGACTCCATTAGAAACAACAGATAAAATATTTCTAATTCAAAGGCTGATGATGAAGGTCAAAAACCTTCCAAACTATAGTCTCAAACAAATAAATAATATATCTATATATATAAAATTAAGGTTTTGTCTGTACACCAAATTTTGGTTGCACACGTTTCAAGCAAAGTTATGAACGAAAAGACCCTCAACAAAATTCTTGTTGTATGTCTGTCTGCATGTTTCCGTGGTTTCCACGAAAAGTTGTTCACGATTCATGTAAAAACAGTTGAAAGGATTATTATTTCGATCAGATGTCTTCTGACTTACGTTTATAGCAATATAACGTTTTGATATTTTGACCCCAAAAGGGGGTTTGGGGGGCGCACGATTGGAAATTATCAAATAACTCCTAAAGTATTAACTCTATAGCAAATTTTCTAATGGGCAAAGTTGTAGAGGATGTGATTTCTGACAACTTTTTTTTTTAAATTTCCCCAAAAACCAACCAAAAAGGAGGGAGGGTGAAAAAATGTAAATTCTTGCCCTTGGAGCAAACTCAACCAATTGTTGTATACGTAATATGTGGGCCTCTAGAGAGCTAGAAATGCACAAAAACTAACCAGCCAAAATGTGGGGGGGGGGGGGGGTAAAAATGTAAATTCTTGCTATTTGGGGAAACTCAACCAAATTATGTACACATAATCTGTGGGCCATTAGAAAGATGCAAAACTGGGTGCGGGGGTGGGTGGGTGCAGTGGTGTGTTTCGTGTGATGGGGGTCCAGGGGGGCGTGGCGGGGGTGGGGCGGTGTGCAGTGTCGGGGTGGTGATGTGGGTCTCGGATGCATGGTGCGGGGTTGGGGGTGCTGGGAGGGGTTCGGGGGTGGGGGTCCAGGGGGTGTAGCCCCATCGCTAGCAAGAGGGCCGCTGAAGGCGGGCCTTGCAGCTAGTACAAAATATATAGGTGTGTATGTTTATTTGCATCAAGCAGAGGACAAGCTCTTTGTTTCTCTTTATGAATCAACAACTCTGCTACCCTCGACAAAATACAAAAATTTCAATTTAAGATCCACCTTTGTGCCAAGTTTAAACATTCTAGCTCAATCCTTAAGGTGACAAAGATTGCCACATCATAAAATTTTCAGTGATTGTACCGAGTCTTGTAAAAGCTTTCACTTTTCTTCCAGGTGACTAAGAAATTTCTAACTAAATTTTTATATTTTATGACCTCATTAGGGTATTATTTGGGCAGTTTAATTTAGAATGATGAAAACGAAATGATATTAAATTATAAGTAAATCACTTCTATTTGATTGAAACAGCCACTAAACTATTCACTTTCAATAGAGATAGGGAAAAATCGTTTGAAGATTTTTTTATAATCCAAATCATACCCAAATACGTCTTGTTATTAGCTTTCAAGTCCCATTAGCTTTTTTGGACTGAATTTATTCAGGTGACTAATTTCTCCAAAATTCCCAACTCTTTTTATGATAGATTGATCGTTATAGCTCTGAGTACCATATTTATTCAACTATCCTGGATGCTGAGTGGACTAAATGGCAAATGAACGACATGAACATGGCCGAAAGTAAAGAGAGGAAGAGAAGACATGTCTCGGCATCACAATCATGGATCAAGGAACTAACAAAGCTTCCCTCGATGAAAGACATCACAGAGAGTACGAGAGAGATGAGAGAGATTTGCTTGTCTGCTCACTAATGGACCTTAAATCCTACCCCCCCCCCCCCCCCCAATACATATACTTGCTTGTTCTTTTCTCGAATATTTTTCCAAAATTATTTTCCATCTATTTTTTGTCTCGTATATTAATAATTATTCATTTAAGAAAGTGCTGTTATAATATGAATCAACTGGTGTGTTCACCACGACTTTCACATTTTCATTTATTTGAAATCATCGCGACTCTACTAATTTACACCTCCTTCCTTTATTTCAATCGGATAAAGTGTCATGAGTTATTAGTTGTGTCAAATTTTTGACCCGATTGAAATAAAGGAAAGGGGTGTAAAGTGTAAAATAGCGCCGCGACACTCCTACTTTACAATCGTTTTTTTACACCCCCTCTGCCTTTATTTCAATCCGATTAAAAATCTGACACAACTCACACAACTAATAACTCATGACACTTGATAAATAGACTAATTTTTAAAAAAATCGTTAGAGCTATTTTTGAGAAAATCAAAATATAACGAAAAAATTTTCATGTTAATGTCCACTTCCGGTTTTCCGATTTCAATTGACTGATTTATTTATTTCGCCACACAGGGGAGCAGCCCTTTACAGAAGGAATACAGATTTGTTTACATATTAGGTTAAATCCCTCATCAGCCGTCCAAACAATTACGCCAAATGTTGTGGCTATTAGTGAAAAGTATATAAGTTACTAGTGCTAAGAACTGTTGGGTCAGCCCCCTGTGGAATCTCTACTTGGCTTGCTGATCCAGCACTAAATATTGTGTAACTTACCTGAGAGCGCCGCTCTGGTTGTCATTTTGCCGACAGCACGTACAAGCCCTGGAACTTGCCGAGCCCCACTCAAAATTGTCCCGGAAAGTTTTTATAAAAGTGTTTCCTTTAAGCTACAAAAATTAAAACTCCTTTAGCAACCTTTATAAAATAAATATTGTAATTAAGAAATAAATAAAATAAATCTAAAAAAGAAATTTCATTTCTTTTTTAAAAAACTTCGATTTCAAATCCGAAATCGTAATTTATATGGGCGCCAGTAGGACTCCATAACCGAAGGAGCCAGAGTGTTGGGAGCATAAAAAGCGCACAACTGTGCAATGCGACAAGAAAAAAACAATAATCAAATGTTACAAACAAAAAAACAAAACAAAAATGGAAAAACATAAATAAAAATTAACATTAAAATGCTAAAAAAAAAACAATAATAATAATAACAATGATAGCTTTGCTCCAAAAGCTTTCTGTACTTCTTCTAGAACTAATTGGGGCTGTTCCATGTTCGGATTTACTAAGTTGTTCGGATTATCAGAAAGCAGCTTCGACAATTGAAGATAACTGATATCAAGTGAAAGATTAAGTGATGTTGTGTTTCTATTATTATTATTTCATTGTTTTTGCAAAGTGATTAACCTAAAGAATTTAAATAACCAACTTTTACCGTTTTTTAATCCTGGATGACATAAGTATGTAGACACATTTATACTTGTTAGGTATGCTAAGAATAGTTCTTTGTTAATTTTTTCAACTAATTATGTAAAATAAGGTTATAATTTAGAATATATACATAATTGTTTTATGACTAAAAAATAATAAGTTTCTCTTTTTTGCGTTCGGGTTTCCGGGGTTCAGATTGAGGGGTTTCACTGTATATAGCCTCAAGTGAAAAGTAAAACTAATGAAAACGACAAAAAAAGAACAAAAAATTACTTATGTATTAACATTGCAATAGATAATTACATACCTAATTTAAAAAATTAGAATAGTTAATTGAATGTAATGGAAGGCAGCCCGGGGGTAGAGGGAAGAAAAAATTAACACATATTAGCACATATCAAAGATAGATGTACAGGGTGAGGCAAAAGTAATCACCCTATTGGAGAAAACGCTATAGCTTTTGCAAATGGCGCTAAATGTCAATTCGGTTTATTTGAGAAGTAAACAAACGTAAAATGCAAACCGACAAGCCATGAATCGGTTTACTCCGCAAGAACGCCATCTTGAACCTCAACGAAGAGGAGGACGATTTTTCATCGAAAATTATCATGAGCGATGAGCCTCATTTCCATCTTAGCGGTTACGTGAATAAACAAAATAATCGTTTCTGGGGCACCGAAAATCCGTGTATCACCCACGAAGAGCCATTACCGCTCAAGTTGCTGCCTGGTGTGCTGTTTGCTGGAGGAGTCATCGGGCCATTTTTCTTTGAGAACGCCGCGGGCCAAACGACGACTGTGGACGGCGCGGGCTACAGAGCCATGATTACCGATTACTAGCTACTCATTTGGATGAATTGGGACTGGAGTACATGTGGTTCCAACAGAACAGTGCAACGGAGCACACTGCTCGAGCCACAGCCAGTATTCTGAAGGAAGCATTTCCGGGTCGCTTAATCTCTCGTTTTGGTGGTTTTGCATTGGCCGGCCAGATCACCCGATTTAACCGTTCCAGACTTCATTTTATGGTTTTTTTGAAGTCTCGGGTTTACGTCAACAAACCTCAGACTCTTGAATCCCTTAAGGAGAATATTTGCCAGGAATGCGAGAACCTGTTGCCCGAAGTTCTGGCAAGAGTGATGGAAAATGCCATAAAATGGACCCGTATGGTCATCAACTCTGGCGGCGGCCACTTGCCCGATATCATTTTCTCGACTTGATGGAATAAATTCTAATGGATTAAATAAACAAATTTCACAAGCAGAACCAAAGTTTTTCATTAAAAAAAAAAAATAGAGCAAAAGAACATCGGGTGATTACTTTTGCCCCACCCTATATGATGCCTATTTATGAATTGTGAATGTATGGTGTATATTTGTATATAAAAAATTTGAATAAGTGAATTGATAAATGAACGAATGAGGTGTGAATTATGGAATTGTGCTATTTGTACATTTGTTTATTGGGTTGTATGAACCAACCATATTATTTGAGAATGTGTTAATAACTAATCTCAGTACGCACTCTTGTGTGCGTCTGTTTTAGGTATGGTCTATATATGTTAGATTCCAAAGCCATTTATCTATCTAATTAAGAAAAGGAGGAAAAAAAATTGTTTTTCTATGCCTTTGCTAAAGAAGAAAAGTTTTGAACACTACTGTGGAGAAAGAGAAGGAAACATTTTATTTGTTTCATTCATTGACCCTTTGAAGTGAGTGAATTATATATTTTTTTCTATTGATAATCTGGCTGTTTACATTATTTATAATTGTATTATTTTATTGTTGAAATGAATGATGACCAGCCCCGTTTTATAATTTTGTAATATTAGTTTGAAGACCTGAAGGAGGGAAAAATCCTCCGAAAAGTCGGTTTGAAAGGAAAAGGAGGAGAATTCAATAAATTACACCTTATTTGATATGTGTTAATTTTTTTCTTTCCTCACTACCCCTGGGCTGCCTTCCATTACATTCAATTAAAGTTCTGCAATTAAATGCCAGAAGAATTGCGTTGCAAAAAAAATTAATGTAGTTTTTGGTAGGAAAAATTCGAATTATAAAGAAGGAAAGTGGCCTAGTTCGAATTATAGAATTTTCTCCCCTCTTATTACGAAAATGATTTTGAGTTATCATCAAAATACACAGCATTTTCGATACGTTACAGTTGAAGAGTTCGAATTATCGAGAGTCGACTATAATATTTTTGCTAGAAAAAATAAAATAAGAAATAAAAACTACATAGATTTAATCTATGTTTACCAAAACTGCCTACCTTGTAAAAAATAAACTTTGTAACATACCTGCTACAAATGTTAAGTGTTGTACAAGTACAAAAGTAGATAGGTATTCTGCTCTCCTATTCTTCAGCTCAGCAAAATTTCGAGCGAGAGTAAGAAAAAAAAACAGATTATTTTTATATTTATTAATACTTTTGACGTTTTTTTATAATTTATATTTTTTACAAAGTGAAATTTGTCCCCGTGGTCTCCGACCGAGCTAGTTATGGTCTTGAGTATGTTTTTATTCCTTATTATATTATAAGATTTTTTTTATAAATTTAAATTTGAATTGTTTATTTCACATAAATTTTAATATTATTCTTTACTTAAAGGTAGGATGAAAATAAAAGTTTTATATTATACTACAAATGTAAATAAAAATATTCTCTTCTAACGCACAAAATGGACCGTTCTATAAATTTTTTAATCTTGCAACACACCTTAATATAGTAGAGCATATAATATATTTATACTGTAAAAAAATTATTTTGTTAAAATTCGAACTAAAAAGAGAATTGTGGAAAGATTTTTTATCTTTTATGAAAAAAGAGATTGAAATAAGCTGACGTGTTCTGATGTGGCCATCCACTTGACTTTACCATACAACTGGCCCCTCAGTTATATTTAATATTTAATAAATTATTTATAATCATGCTTAGAGGATGGGGGTTAGTCTTTGTATTTTTAGACTCCTGGAGGCCCACTGATTATGTATACAAAATTTGGCTGAGTTTGGTACAAGGGCCTAGATTTTCATTTTTTGACCCTGCACCCCCCCCCACATTTTGGGCGGTTAGTTTTTGCATTTTTAGACTTCCGGGGTCCACTGATTATGTATACAAAATTTGGTTGAGTTTTGAAAATGGCCAAGATTTTCATTTTTTGACCCCACAAATTTTGGGAGGTTAGTTTTTGCATTTTTAGACTTCTGGGGTCCCACTGATTATGTATACAAAATTTGGTTGAGTTTGATCAATTGATCTAGATTTTAATTTTTAACCCCCCTTAATTTTGGGTCGATATGCACCAAAAATCTAATCAGCTCTTAATCTCAATAGACCAAAACTACCTGTGAAATTTGGTTTTGATATTCACACTAGTTTTTGAGCTAGCTCGTCCACAAAAATTTGGTAACGCACAGACTAACTAACAGACAGACAATCAGACTAACGAACATTTTGACTAAACAATTATTATCTCAAAAAATATTATTTTTCGATATTCACTTATTAGGGCTTTTTGTAGATCGAAATGCCATGGTTTCGCTCAATTTTTTTAATCAAAATAGTTTCAGCCGTTTTTTAGATATTTCGAAAAAAAGAAGAAAAAAAAACACTTTTTTTTCATGCAGGATTACAATACTTGACCTTACCCTGTATGGTAAAGTAAAAATGGAAAAATACTGAAAAGAATTCAAAGATTACCGCCAAAGTGCTGATTTATAAATTTGAATTTGAAATTAGATTTCAAGATTTCCGGAAATATAATCACTATTTTGAAATATTTGCGTGTGCATTTTAAGTATATTAGACTGGGGGAAGACGCCTTAGTTTTTAACTTTATTTTATATAAAATAGCACATTGGTTTTATTTTTAACCAACCATTAATAAAAAAATAAAAAATAAAATAAATAAATAATTAAATAAAAAAAATTAACCATAATAAAAAAATAAGTTTCGCTTTGAAAAACTATTTTTTACCTAAAAAAAAATAAATAAACTGCAACGGATCGTTGCTAAACTTTATCCAATGAACTTTCGTAGTCTAGGGTAAAGTACTTAAAAATATAATTTTACAAAAAATTTTATATGACCATTTTTGTGGCCCTCAAGGTACTCAATTACAATATTAAATTTCATCAAAATTACCAAAAACTAATCAGCGCTTCATTTTATTCAAATAATGTTAGGTTTTCATTTTCATTTCAATTGGTGCAACGGTGTGGAAAAAATCGTGGACGAAAAAAACGATAACATACATCCATCCGCACGCACTTCCAAAAAAAAATGGCACTTTTTGGCCTCTCGACGAGACCCCAGGTAATTTTTGTCAAAATCGTCACGTGCTAAAATTCAATCTAATTGAATACTACAATTTGTGACCTTAATTGAGTCCATGGGTTCCGTAGTCTTTACCTGAGGACCTTTTGAAGTAGCGCTTGCCGCCAGACCGATTACAATACTTTACCCATGCTTCGCATTGGATAAAGTAAAAATTGTAAACATTTTAATTTCTTAATTCTATATTTTCCATGTCCGTTTTCTAAAATATTTCTTGAGAAATTATTAGGATATGCTTATTTTTCGGTTTTTTGATGTATACCATTCTTGTACATTATTTACTATCTTCTCTGATTAAAAAATATCCTTAGAATTAGTATAAGACGAAGTATAAAACATGAGATATTTTATTTTCTTAAAATTTGACCCAAATAAGGCAATTGCATGGACACCTCTGGCTTAATTCTTAATTCCCATCAGCCTTTTTCCCCAGGGAGAAGTTTCCCTTGCGGTCTTCCTCTCACTCTCTTCACAGGTCACGCTTTCAAATCTGCCCCAGTGGCCTCTGGTCTTAATATTAATTCGTATTTACTCTATCGCCTGCCTCCCGAGCGACCAAGTAAATTTAAACCAAGAAACCGGTAATGTTTATATATTTGCTATGGGGGAGGCTCATATTAAACAGGTAAATTTTAGGGGACTCGAAATGAGGGTTTCAAAAAAAAACAAAAAAAAAAAAACATATGGGAGGACGGCAGTGTTTCAGCGTAGTTAGATTCGAGTGCGTGAGCACTGTCCGATTACTGGAAGCAACTTATGTGATTTTTTTTCTTGTCTGAAACTAATTTAAATATAAATTAATTAAATATCTGAAAATTATTTCTTAGGGGCGGATTTACGGATCGGCACAGTTGGCGCGTGCCTACCTCGGTAAAATTTTATAGACAGCAAGTTTTTCCCGGTGTTTTTCTGATTTTTTCCGTTTTTAATTTACCATACAGGGTTTGGTATGTAATCGTGCATTAAAAAAGTGGTTTTTGCTTCCTTTTTTTGCAAATATCTCAAAAAAGGGCGAAACCATGCCGATTTGGCATAAAAACTCTAATAACTGAAAACCGAAAAAAATAGATTTTACGAGATATTAATTATTTTCTCAAAATGTCTGTTAGTACGTTACCAAATTTAATTTAGGTCATAAACTAGTGTGAATATAAAAACGAAATTTTTCATATAAATTTTTTATATTAAGATTAATTAAGAGCTGAATAGATTTCGTTTGAAATCGAATCAAAAATTAAGGGAGGGAGGCTCTGAAATAATTAAAATGATAAAATTTTCAAACTAAAAAAAACAGTGCAAGTAATTTATTAAATTTACAATGCCGACTGTTTGCTAAAAGAAAATATGCCATCCCAAAATACGCGAGGAGTTAGACAGGGGTATTCCCTTAGTTCTATGCTATTCAATGTGGTCATGGACAGAAAATCTGTAATTTGTTATTAAAAAAATATATTAATAAGTGAAATGTCGATGTTTCGGCCCTGACCAAGAATACGATGTTGCACTCTGAATAATTTTCCCTGAATATATTCAAATAAAAATATCAAAATCATTACATATTTCTTTTAAATTAATGTTTTTAAATCCATGTTAAATAAACGAGCCTTAACAGTTTTAATTATTTAATAAAATAATTATTTAACTGCTTTGCACTGATCTCTGACGCTTCTCCTGGACGCCAGACTCTTTGCTTTTGTTGGTATAATCGTATATTTAAATTATTTTATTCATTTATTTATTATTTATATGTATAAAATTTTAATATGTTTAAAGATATTTCAATAGTGTAAAGTGAATGGAATTCATGAATTCATAACAAAGAATGTGTCCATATCTAATGTCAAGAGACGTCCAACCAACTTCTTGATAAACCTAACCAAAAGAATTAAAAATGAGAAAGAATTCGATCTTATTTTATTGATTTAATCTATATGGAGGTTCACAGTATGTCTATTATATAAGAAAATAGCATTTTGATTAAGAATTATGTAGTTTAAGAAATTGTATGAAAATATTCAATTTCAGATTTTGGGTCCCGGGCCCGAAATTTCATGTGGGAGCCATGGGCTAAAAATATATAGAGCGATAGAGCAGTGTTAATATGTCTTACAACGTATATTTAACCATTACTGCCTAACCCCTTGATGTACAAAAATCAGTTAAATGACTTTTATTAAAGTATATTAAATTTCTAGCAAAAAATCTTATATCGATGAAATCTCTAAAATCAGTGATTTTTGAGTTATAAGAATTAAATTATTTTTCATTACGTGTTTAAGAATTAATGTTTAATGATTTTTGCAAATAATTTTTTGAATAAAAAAATAATGAATTTGGCTGATGACTCGGATTTCGATAAAAATTTTCACATTCATAGTGGATAGTCCCCTTTATATTAAACCGATTATAATTTCATAAAATGTTGTTTAGTTTTGTCAGAATAAATTTTTAAATATTGAAATTAAAATCCTTTCTAGTTACCAAAATATTAATCTGAGCTAATTATATATTGTGTCCATTATTTTAGGATATTAAATTATAAAAATGATACTTCCTGAGAGTTTTTTGCTTTTTATAGATTGAATATCTAGAGCGATAGAGCAGTGTTTATCTAACTTTCCACATAAATTTCACCATTACTGCCTAACCCTTTGAATTACACAAATCTATAAAATGACATTTATTAAAGAATATTTAATAAACAACAGAAAAGTTCATATGAATGAAAAGTCTAAAATCAATAGATTACCTACACGTTAAAAAATATTCCATTATTGTTTGAGTGAATGGAATTGAATCAATGACAAATAAGGGGCCTGATGGCGAGATATCCTCTGGATATATCAGACCAAAAGAATTATAAATTAGAAAAAAATTGATCTTATTTAATCGATTTCATCTATCTAAAGGTTCACAGTATGTCTATTATATAAGAAAATAGCATTTTGAATAAGAATTTTGTAGTTTAAAAGAAATTGTATGAAAAGATTCAATTTCTTCTCTCCGGGAGCGAATCAACTAGAAATGTAAAAAAGTTTTATTTTTTTTCTCATTAGATATTTATTCAAATCTATTGAAATTTTATATTTACGAGTTATTTTCATTTATCTTTTATATCAAATAATTATTATTAGAACATTTGAATTTTAAATGGTAGTTTATTTGAAGTCCAATTTGAATAAACTATAATAACTCCGTTGAAAATTTTTTAAAAAATATGAAATTAATATATATTGTAAAACCATTAATTATTAATTATTTAATTTAATTTTCAACGAAATCGATTCAGTACTTTTTGAGAAAATTGTCAAAAACCCCGAAAAACGTCTATGAAAGGCCGTTTTAGAAACATTTTAAAATTGAGCACCATGTCACAAGTCAATGTTTTGTTACATATGACTTTTTAACTTTTTTCAAAGACACCTCGTGCTTTCAAAAAACATCGTCTTTTTGACAGTTCAGATGGTTTTTGACCATTTTCTATAAAAGTACTTATTCAATTTCGTTCAAAATTAAATTATATTATTAATAATTTATTGTTTTATAATATCTATTAATTTCATATTTAAAAAAAAAAAATTCAACAGAGTTGAGTTTTATACATCAAATTATAGTTCAAATAAACTACCCTTTAAAACGCCAATTTTCAAATAATAATTATTTGAAATAAAATATAAATAAAAATAACATCCAGATATGAAATTTCAATAGATTTGAATAAATATCTAATGAATCTTTTTATGCAATTTTTTTTAAACTATGAAATTCTTAATCAAAATGATATTTTCTTATATAATAGACATACTGTGAACCTTCAGATAGATGAAATGATAAACTAAGATTGTTTTCTTTTTCATTTATAATTCCTTTGGTCTATTTTATCAAGATTCTGGCTGGCAAGTCACTTGCCATCACCGAGTCATTTGTTACGATTTTCTAGCTTTTTACCATTTTCTGAAAAAAACTAATCAATCGATTTCGTTCAAAATTATTGTTTTTTAATATTTGTTAATTTTTTTATTTTTAAAAATTATTTCCAAGTAGTAATTCACGTTTTTTATAATTAAAAAAAAAAAAAAATTGATATAAAAGAAACTATTTCAAAGCATCATAGCTATGAAATTTCAATAGATGAGGAAAAATTAAGCCCTCGATGATTAAATTAAATGAGAAAAGCTCTCCAGAAATGAAACCAAGTCTATAACATCAATAATATCAATAAATTATATTATATTATAGTATAGACTCAAACATTTCACATAATTATTATGTAATATATATGTTTGAATGTCGATGCTTATTTTTTGAGCACCCTGTACGTTTAAACGTATTCAAGAGTATAATTATAAAAGACATGGAGAGCCGCGAGTGAAATATAGATGCAGGCATATTTGACAAAGCCCTCCCGAGCTTCCCACTCGCAGCTCTCATGCAAACCCTCCATCTCATACCTTATCCCAGAACCTACAGAGTGGATGATAATAGTCATATATATTTAAAGTTGGAAATTTTGAAGTGGGAAATTGAACTAAGACCGAATAAGGAAACAGGAGAGTAGCAATTTAAATGATTGGTATCATGAAAACATACATAATAAATGAATTTAAGAAGTAATCATGTTTAAAAAATTATAATTTAATAAGTTTTCATTGTAACATTTAGAAATATATGGATATATCCAGATATCTACTCTATATATAATTTAATAATTTTATAGTTGTCAATGAAATAAATTGTAGATAAAAGGCAAATAATTAATTTTCCAAAAGTAGCAGAGTGGGTGATTCATAAGGAGAAATCAACGAGGTTGAATGAATCTTCTTGATGCAAATAATAAATGTACCATATATCAGTGGCGGGCGGTGACTCTTCAACCCCGGGATGCTGTCCAAAAAAAAACCCTCTCACTTAATCAACTTTCTCTTCTCTTCGGTAATGCAAGGGTCTTTCGAGATTCATAGGAGCTGCATCTTTACTGGTGCACCCCTTCTTGCATTCGATTGCATTAAAAAAAAAAAAACGTTCATTTTTTTACTTTACCATATAGCAGTGGTTCCCAACCTGTGGTCCGTAAGAACTAAAATATGGTCCGCGAAAGATTTCAAACTTTGAATCAACACGCTGCATAACAAATTGCGAGAGTAGGATATTCTCTCGAGGTGGTCCGATTGTCACCAAGACAGAATTTGATGAGGGGATTCCATGGAAATCGAGGAAAATCATCAGATTTAATTTTAAAACCCACAAATACCTAGTGCATTTCGAATATAAATATATAATAAAGAAGTCGGTTAAAAATTAGGAAATATAATTTTAAAATCTACAAATAGTTCATTTCAAATGAAAATATATGTACAAATTCCGAATAAGAGAATTTATTAGAACGTCGACTGTCTTCCTCGTAAAAACTTTATGTATCGGATCATCGTCTTTCTTTTTTTCAGTCCTTAAAACTGTCAACGAAGGAACCTCCTTGAATATTAATATTATTTTTAATTAAGCGACTTCAAACAAATTAGGAACTTCTGTGTTTTTAACTCTTAAGTGTAGAGACTTTTTGTGTTATTTCAAGTCGTTTGAATTCTTTTTTTTCAACTTTTGATACAATATAAACTTGTAAGTACGCATTTTGCTATGTTAAACTATTTTAATAAGACTAAAAAGTTGCTATTACAAAAGAAAATGTGTATTGTATTATTATTTATTTTTTAAATTGAATATAAATTATGAAGATATGTAACTAGCAGTGGCGGATCATAAGCAAGACGCACTAGGCGCGCGCCTAGGGCCCCGTCGAATATGGGGTCCCCAAAATTGATTATTATATTAATTTTGATCGTAATATAAAATTTCATTTCATTTTTATAAAAAATTTGTCAATTGACTTATGAAATTCAATCATTATTTTAATGTTTCCTGTAACATTATATTTGCTCTCATATTAACAAGTGTAGCTATCAATTTTATGTAAAAAAAACTATCAATTTTATGTAAAAAGATAATAATTCAATAGTCATTTTTGTTCCAAATATTATTAGATATTATTTTTCTACGATAATTGACAACAAAGTATTAATTTAAATCTATATATGTAAAATTGAGGTTTTGTCTGTACATTGGTCCAAATCACGCCAAATTTTGGTTGCACACGTTGCAAGCAAAGTTATGAACGAAAACACCCTCAACAAAATTCCTGTTAAATTTAAATAGAGCTCTAAGTTAGTTTTTAAAGTGAACTCGTTAACGTGATATGATGATCATCGATTCCTGAGGGGATGGAACCCCATAATTGCAATATAAACATATTCAAACAATATCTTAGAATAGACCTTAATTATAGATTCTTTTTCATTTAATATAAAATGAGTTGATTTTTTTTTGAAAAATTTCATCTGTTTCAAAAAAAGAGATGCTCAAACATTTGGGTTAAAATAAATATAAAAATAAGATTAATAAATTACATGCAAGTAATTAAAATTAATTTTTATATTTATAATACCTTGCAATGGGGTTAGGGAGGGTTGGTGGTTGGAGGGGTATGGAAATTAGTTCTGTAAGGGGACTTTTAAGGGGAATATTCCTGAGTGTGAGAATACTAACCTTTATCGACGTGGTGGTGGTGTAACTCAGTGTATCTCGTTGTACTACTACTTGATAAACTACTGAATTTACTCTTATGTTTCAAATTCTACGTTACTGAAGTTAATCTGATGCAATGAATTTACAAAAAAAAAATAAAAAAAAATAATTTTAAATAGGCAAAAATAAAATAAAAATACTTAAATGAATTCTAGCTGCAAAAGAGAATGGGGAAATTTTCTTAACAGTAAAAGATAATCAAAAATATAATTTACAATATATGATTTATTAAGGTCCTTTGTGAATTTAACAGTCAGAAAGAATTAAATAATTTGATGGCTTTAAGGGGTGAACGGAGATCGTTCAAAGAAATTGTGATTATTTACGTTTGCTCTTGAAGTGCGCTGACTGGTTCAAATAATTCAAACAGCGCTAGCTGTGCCGTGTCCACCTCTCGCTCCGGTTCCGTAGACTGCCACGTCGAAGAGTACGTAATGTCCCAGGAGTCTCGCCTTTTTGATAAGCCTCTGTGGTGTCTTCACGAGTGCCGGACAGATATTCTTGTCCGTGCTATTCAATTAGCTATCGTGCTAACGATATAAGTGCCCATGGAGGGGCTAGCAAGTGGATGAATGTAAATGTCCGCTAAAACGGCTCCAGGAAGAAGAAATATACTCGTGATATCGAGTTGATGTAGGCGCCGTGAATATTGGAAGAATAGCGATGCAAATGTGGTGTAGAGATGCGGAGCGATAATTTCAATGATAAGAGCGTGGTAGTATAATGGATTATAGAGGGAAGAATAGAGAAGAGTAATGGAGAGGGAGTGTATAATATGGAGAGTGTAATATAAGAGAGATATAATGTAAGAGAGATGTAATGTAAGGAGGATGTAAGAGCTGGATAAAGTAATAGAGAGGGTAATATAGAGAGTGTAAAAGATAGTCTATTTCTTCGTGTTGGTCCTTTTATGCATTTCCAATCGTGTCTCCTCGGTGGGTGGAGGCTATGTTTTATACGATTCTTCGTTTTCTACCCCTTCTAAGGGACATCGCCAATCATAATGTTCTATTTTGTTAAATGAGGGTGTTTGAACCCTGTCTATTCTGACTCCCCTGACTGTATTCAGAACTGGGCCTTAAAGCTCATATACCACGAATGACTTTAGATAATCCCGGATTAGGCCAGCTTCTCTTTAAATATGAAAAATAAACTAATTTTTACGAAATTTATTCTATATTTGGCTTGTCTGGTTAATCTCTTTCCTATTTTTAAGGTATTAAATTAATAAATTATGAAAAAGTTCAGATTTAAGATTTATTAACTCTACTATGCATAAAAAAAACATACTTCTAAATTTGATTCTTTGTTCAACAATGTGCGAAAATGGGTTGTTACCATTTTAACCTATTAATTAATTTCAAAAGACATTTTTCCCGGGGCCTAATTTTTTTTGCGCCTAGGACCTTATTTGTCTTAATCCGCCACTGGTAACTAGTATATTATTTTTACGCTTTTACTTGTTATGCTTATATTCAATCGCATTTCTGTTTTATTTTTAGAAAATGCCACCTAAGAGAAAATACGACAATAGTTATATTAAGTTTGGATTTACTTCGATAGAAAGTAATGGAGAAATAAAACCACAGTTATATGCACAACCGTTCTCGCGAACAATGCATTGAAGCCAGCAAAATTAAAACGCCACCTAGAAACGGTCCATCCAAATTTTTCTGACCGACCACCAGATTTCTTTCAAGGAAAATTAGAGAATTTAAAAAAAATGAAACTCGGGCCTAGTGGTACAAGATTTGCGTCTTCTGAAAAAATATTAGTAGGATGTTAGGATCACATTCCGGTCTAGCGATCTTAATCAAACAGAGAAATCCGTTAGCACTAACATCCCATTGTATCCTTCATCGCCAGGCGTTAGCTTCCAAGACTCTTCCTGAATGCCTTAATAATACAATGCAATTAGCTATAAAAGTGGTGAATGTTATCAAAAGTAGTGCCTTAAATTCACGCCTTTTTAAAAAATTGTGCACTGAAATGGACTCTGACCATGAGAACCTACTCTTTCACACAGAAGTTGGTTGTCGAAAGGCAATATGCTAGAAAGATTATACGAGCTCAGAGAAGAGGTTGACTTGTTTCTAGGTGAGAAAAAACTAAAAGACTTACTGGAGCAGTTTTCTGATATGACATTCCAGATGCATTTGGCTTATCTTGTGGATATTTTCACACACTTAAATAAGTTGAACTTACAATTGCAAGGTTCATGAAACAGACATTTAGAAGACGTTGCAAATATATTTATCTTTGAAGATAAACTTCGTGCTTTTATTTGCAAATTTCAATTATGGATTAGTCAAATTTGCGAGGATAATTATAGTGCGTTCTCAACGTTGAAAGCACTCCTTGACGACAAAAAGTATGACACGTTTAAGGAAAGCATTCCAGAAAACATCAATTGTCATCTGCAAATGTTGGCTGATTAATTTATTCGTTAATTCCCAGAATATAGCAATACAGAAGCTGAAGTTCACCCAAAACTGTCACGCAATCCTTTTGCCATTAATGCTAGAGAAGTTGCAGAAGAAATCCAAGAACAACTTATTGAATTACGAAATGATAGTAACTGTAAGGACGCATTTGAATCTGTTTCATTAGAGCAGTTTTGGTGTAAAAAAGCAATTTCATACACTAAAATTCGAGAAATAGCTTTGCTTTATCTTTTTTTTTTTTATAATGATACTGATACAAGAAGAAGTTGCACCAAGAAGGTACAACCTCTGAAGTCCGTGGTGGACCCTTGTAACGTGAAGATAAGGGGAGATTTAGGGATTGGGTAGCAGTCGAAGGTATCTGTGGATGCTGGTCTTGAAAGATTGAAGGTTATAAGTGGCTGGAAAGACGGTCGGGGGAAGAGAGTTCCAGTCTCTAGATGTCATAGGGATAAATGAATTGGCGAATGCGTTTGTTCGATTAGTATCTAGTTTAAGTGCGTATGGGTGTTGAATTTTAGAAAATCGTGTATTTCGCGCAAATGAAGCCTTTGGTGGGATTATCGATTTTATTTCGTCAGAACAAAAGCCATGGTAATATCTATAAAAAAGGGAAAGGGCGGAGACAGATCTACGATGGGCTTTTTTGCTTTTCTCAACAACTTATCTATGCGAACAAGGATTTTCTGCTTTACTAATAATTAAAAACAAGTCTAGGAATCGATTGAAAGTAAGTGGTGATATGCGTGTAGATTTGAGCAAAAATATCACCCCAAAACTTGTACATAACATGCAACCTCAAAAATCTCATTGATGCAAACTGAATTATTTACTAAAAATTATATGTTTTCAATAACTATAACACTGTTAATTAATGTTACTTTAGAATTTTATGATTATGTTAAACGTTTCGATTAAAGATTATTTTTAGATTGATAGAGTTTATTTTTTAACCTTGTGGTCCCTGCTAATAATAAAGAAATCAAAATGATCCCTGGTCAAAAAAAGGTTGGGAACCGCTGGTCTAGAAAAATATTAGTCAAAAAGTTTGGTATAATATCTATTTCGATGCTCCTTTTACCATTAAATTCTCATCTTATAATAAAACACTCAATAGGATCATAAATAAATTAATGCTTTAAAATCCTTAGTTTTCTTTTTGAATGACATTCTCCTAAGGCATTAGGTTAATTAATATAGAATTATTTATTCGGTATTACTAATATAATAATTGGTTTCGGAGTCCTGAGCCCCTGGAGCGAGCCCTTGTCGCCTGTCCCAGTGTTGTAGTCGTATAGCGAATCAACTAGAAATGTCCAAAAGTTTGTTTTTTTTCTCATTAGATATTTATTCAAATCTATTGAAATTTCATATCTTGGTGTTATTTTTATTTATATTTTATATCAAATAATTATTATTAGAACATGTGAATTTTAAAGAGTATAGTTTATTTGAAGTCCAATTTGAAAAAACAATAATAACTCAGTTGAAATTTTTTTTTTAAATATGAAATTAATAGATATTATAAAACAATTAATTATTAATAATTTAATTCAATTTTGAACGAAATCGATTAAGGACTTTTTGAGAAAATGGTAAAAAACCATCTGAGCCGTCAACAAAACGATGTTTTTGAAAGCCCGAGATGCTTATGATAAAAGTCATATAAAACGTAATATTGACTTGTGACATGGAGGTGAATTTTAAAATGTATCTAAAACGGCCTTTCTTAGCCGGTTTTCGGGGTTTTTGAAGATTTTCTCAAAAAGTACTTAATCGATTTCGTTGAAAATTAAACGAAATTATTAATAATTAATTGTTTTACAATATTTATTAATTTCATCTTTAAAAAAAAATTTCAACGGAGTTATTAGCGTTTTTTCAAATTGGACTTCAAATAAACTACCCTTTAAAATGCAAATTTTGTAATAATTATTATTTGATACAAAAGATAAATGAAAATAACACACAGATATGAAATTTCAATAGATTTGAATAAATAAGAAAAAAAATAATAAGAAAAAAATAAAACTTTTGGACATTTCTAGTTGATTCTCTCCCGGAGAGAAGAATTGAATCTTTTCATACAATTTCTTTTAAACTACAAAATTCTTAATCGAAATGCTATTTTCTTATATAATAGACATATAGTGAACCTTCAAATAGATGAAATCGATTAAATAAGATCAATTTTTTTCTAATTTATAATTATTTTGGTCTGTTATATCCAGAGGATATCTCGCCATCAAGACACATGTTTTGTCATTAATTCAATTCCATCCACTCTAACAATATTGGAATATTTTTTAACGCGTAATCAATTGATAAAAAGTCTAACTTTTCATTCATATGAGCTTTTCTGTTATTTATTAAATATTCTTTAATAAATGTCATTATATAAATTTGAGTAACTCAAAGGGTTAGGCAGTAATGGTGAAATTTATGTGGAAAATTAGATAAACACTGCTCTATCGCTCTATTCAACCAATAAAAAGTAAAAACAACTCTCAGGAAGTATAATTTTTTTAATTTAATATCCTAAAATAATGGACACAGTATATAATGAGCTCAGATCATTATTTTAGTAACTAGAAAGGATTTTATTTTCAATATTTAAGAATTTTTTAGATGAAATTAAACAACGTTTTATGAAATTATAATAGGTTTAATATAAAGGGGACTGTCCATTATGAATGTGAAACTTTTTATCGAAATCCGAGCCATCAGCCAAATTCATGATTTTTTATTCAAAAAATTATTTGTACAAATCATTGAACATTAATTCTTATACACGTAATGAAAAATATTTTAATTCTTATATCTCGAAATCCATTGATTTTAGTGATTTCATCCATATAAGATTTTTTGATAGAAATTTAATATACTTTAATAAATGTCATTTAACTCATTTTTGTACATCAAGGTAATGGTTAAATATACGTGGTAAGAAATATTAACAATTCTCTATAGCTCTAGATATTAAACCCATGGCTCCGACATGAAATTTCAGGCCCGGAACCCAAAATCTGAAGCAGAACCCTTATTATGGAATAAGTATGTCTTTGTTTATGAATGGTAAAAAGTTAGTCCCTTACTCTTTTTTTATCTAACAACCCTTTAGAAAAATCCTTCGCCCGGGCACCGGGTTCCTCATCAGTTGTACTTGGACCCCCTCTTGTGGGGGTCATGTGGCACTTGGTTGAATCTATAGGAAGGGGGACAAGGGCGTGCCTGTTAATATAAGGGGACATTCACTATGAATCTGAAAATTTTCTCAATCCAAGTCATCATCCAAAATTCATTATCTTTTTATACAAAAATTTATTTCGACAATTCATTAAGCTTCAATTCTTATACAACTATTGAAAAATATTTAAATTCTTATAACTCGAAAATCATTGATTTTAGCTTAAGATCATTATCCAGGGTGGGGCATAAAGATCTACCACATTTTGAAGAGGAGTATAAAAATGAAAAATTTAAATGAAAAAAACTGAATATATTTTTGAAAACAACATAAAATATTTTTTTATTGTGTTTTAAACATTATAAGACAAAAAGAGGGCGGGGGGGGGGTAAAAAATAAGTTTTAGCCCTTTCGACCAAACTCAACCAAATTTTGTATACATATTATGTGGACCCCAAAAAAGACTATAAATGCAAAAAACTAACCTACTTAGGGAGGTCAAAAAATGAAAATTCCTCCTTTTGGCCAAACTCAAACAGAAATTTTGTATACATATTCTGTGGGCCTCAGAAAGGCTACAAACGGAAAAACTAACCACCCAAAATGGGGGGTGAGTGTCAAAATTAAAATTCTACCCTTTCGAACAAGCTATATACATACAAAATTTGGTTAGTTTTGCATTTCTAGCCTTCTGGGGCTCCACGAAATATGTATACAAGAAATTTGCTGAATTTGGTCAAAAAGGCTAAATTTTGTTTTACTCACCCCATTTCTTATTCGTTAGTTTTTGCGATTTTTAATAAATTTGGGGGGCCCACAAGAATAATGTCTACCAAAATTTGCTTGAATTTGGTAGAAAGGTCTAGAATTTTTCCATTTTTGAAACCCCCCACCCCTCCCCTTTTTTTGTCTGATTATGTTTAAAACACATTTTTTAAAAAATTCTTTCATGTTCTTTTCAAAAATACATTTATTCAGTTTTTTTTCTAGTTAATTTTTTCATTTTTTATACCTCTTCAAAATGGGGCAAATCTTTATCCCACACACTGTATATATAATTTGTTGTTTTATTTTACTAAATAATTTATATCTCTGGAACGACTTGACCTATTGAGTTGAAGTTGATTGCAGTGGGGGCTCCAGACTTTCATTTGGGGGGTCATGTTGTGCACCTTATGATAAAATCGAAAAAAAAAATTATTCTCGAGTAGCATCAAACAGAGTACAACCTCAGTGATTTCTCCTTCAGAATATGCTCTAAGAGGAATACACTTTTCTTATATTTTTCTTACAAAGTGGAGAATGGTGAACAAAATCAATAAAAAATACATAACATAGGTAAAACTTAAGCAATCCTAGAAAATAGAAAAGTGTTTTGCCACAGTATTACTCTCGCAGTGATTTTTACACTTTTTGAAAATATAGCTATTTTTAACCGACTTCAAAAAAAGGCGGAGGTTCTCTATTCATTTAATTTTTTTCTTTGTGCCTGTATTTACCTCATATCTCCGCCAATCGTGAACCGATTTTGAAAAAATTTTGCATTGGGTTCGGTCTACCTTCTGATTAGTTATTTTTCATAGGTATTACACCTTTTTTGTTAGATTTGCTCATACCTAACTTCTTTGTTTATGAACCGATTTCGATGATTCTTTTTTCTTGGAAGGGGTATCTTAGGGATGGTGCCATATTAATTTGGTCAAGTTCTGATGATATGATCACTATTAATAACATCACTAAAAAAGATAAATATAAAAATAATTTTTAAGAAAAAAATAAAACCGACTTCAAAAAAATTAAATGCAACAAATAAAATACACTAAAAGGTATAAAATAATTATTAACTTATTTAGTTACAACTAAACTAGGGAAATATTAACATGAAATTACTTTTTTTGTACTCGGTGCCAATGCACGATTCATAAAGGTATAGGTATGTTTAATATATATGTATAATTATTTTATACCTTTTATTGTATTTTATTTGTTGCATTTAATTTTTTTGAAGTCGGTTTTATTTTTTCTTAAAAATTATTAGTATCATCATCAAAGAACATAGATTACCTACACAGTCCTAAGGCTGATTTGATACTACTCGCCTCCGTTACATGCTAACTCTTTCACTTCTCTACAAGATTCACATCCCGTTTCCTTCATCTATAGGGAAAAATATTATAATCTAGACATCTAGCATACCTTTCGGGCAATCCTTTGTCGAGATACGACCATGACTACACTTCAACTGCTGAAACTTTCTGCCTTGCTTCTGTTACATCTTCCATGATTGACTCCGATGTGATATTTGTGTACAAGATTAAGTCCAACAAGGTGAATTGTCCTAATCTTCAAAACTTGTTTTTCTATCCATAACTCAAATTATGTACTTAGAAATAGACTACCTTTTTATTCAGAAGTACTATCAGCGGCACTCTGAAGTAATTCAATATTCAGATTAAGTAGATGTTATAACGATTTATCTAAACTAGAAAACGCCTTGGATTTCTCATTGAATATTAATAAAGTCGCAGTCTTGTTCAAAATGCTGACCTAGTCTACAAGTAACTATTCCACTATTATATTTCATTATATTACTATTATCTTATATTATTTTATATTACTATATTGTTATTTAACATATACCTACTCTATTATCCTATACTACTAAAGCGCATTTGTGCCTGCCTCTGTATGTACCTATCTATCTATGTATGTACCTATGTCCGTCCCCCAACAAAAACAGTCGTTATGGTTACCAATTTAAATGAAATTATCTATATATATAAAATTAAGGTTTTGTCTGTACATTGGGATAGTGGTGTGGGTGAGGGTGCTGGGTGGGTTTCAGGGGGGGTTCGAGCGGTGGGGGTCAGGGGTTGTCAGTTACTAATTTAAATGGAATCTATATATACGTATAAAATTAAGGTTTTGTCTGTACATTGGGGTGGTGGGGTGGGTGGGGGTGCTGAGTGGGCTTCGGGGTGGGGGTCAGTGGGCGAGTCCCTGGCTAGCAAAGAGGGCCGCCGAAGTCGAGGCTTGCAGCTAGTTATTATATTAATTTGATATTACTTTGTC
>JALMQS010000165.1:1321657-1435066 GCA_024734495.1 Forficula auricularia
GGTGGTTAGTTTTTGCATTTTTAGTCTTTTTGGGGCCCACAGAATATGTCTACAAAATTTGCTTGAGTTTGGTAGAAAGGTCTAGAATTTCCATTTTTGACCCCCCACCCCTCCCCCTTTTTTTGTCTGATTATGTTTAAAACACATTTTAAAAAAATTCTTTCATGTTCTTTTCAAAAATACATTTATTCAGTTTTTTTCTAGTTAAATTTTTTCATTTTTTATACCTCTTCAAAATGGGGTAGATCTTTATCCCACACACTGTATATATAATTTGTTGTTTATTTTACTAAATAATTTATATCTCTGGAACGACTTGACCTATTGAGTTGAAGTTGATTGCAGTGGGGGCTCCAGACTTTCATTTTGGGGGGTCATGTTGTGCACCTTATGATAAAATCGAAAAAAAAAAATTATTCTCGAGAGTAGCATCAAACAGAGTACAACCTCAGTGATTTCTCCTTCAGAATATGCTCTAAGAGGAATACACTTTTCTTATATTTTCTTACAAAGTGGAGAATGGTGAACAAAATCAATAAAAAATACACTTAACATAGGTAAAACTTAAGCAATCCTAGAAAATAGAAAAGTGTTTTGCCACAGTATTACTCGCAGTGATTTTTACACTTTTTTGAAAATATATAGCTATTTTTAACCGACTTCAAAAAAAGGCGGAGGTTCTCTATTCGACTGAATTTTTTTTTCTTTGTGCCTATGTTACCTCATATCTCCGCCAATCGTGAACCGATTTTGAAAAAATTTTTGCATTGGGTTCGGTCTACCTTCCGATTGGTCCCATTTTTTTCATAGGTATTACACCTTTTTTGTTAGATTTGCTCATACCTAACTTCTTTGTTTATGAACCGATTTCGATGATTCTTTTTTTCTTGGAAAGGGGGTATCTTAGGGATGGTGCCATATTAATTTGGTCAAGTTCTGATGATATGATCACTATTAATAACATCACTAAAAAGATAAATATAAAAATAATTTTTAAGAAAAAAATAAAACCGACTTCAAAAAAATTAAATGCAACAAATAAAATACACTAAAAGGTATAAAATAATTATTAACTTATTTAGTTACAACTAAACTACGAAATATTAACATGAAATTACTTTTTGTACTCGGTGCCAATGCGATTCATAAAAGGTATAGGTATGTTTAATATATATGTATAATTATTTTATACCTTTTATTGTATTTTATTTGTTGCATTTAATTTTTTTGAAGTCGGTTTTATTTTTTTCTTAAAAATTATTAGTATAATCATCAAAGAACATAGATTACCTACACAGTCCTAAGGCTGATTTGATACTACTCGCCTCCGTTACATGCTAACTCTTTCACTTCTCTAAAAGATTCACATCCCGTTTCCTTCATCTATAGGGAAAAATATTATAATCTAGATATCTAGCATACCTTTCGGGCAATCCTTTGTCGAGATACGACCATGACTACACTTCAACTGCTGAAACTTTCTGCCTTGCTTCTGTTACATCTTCCATGATTGACTCCGATGTGATATTTGTGTACAAGATTAAGTCCAACAAGGTGAATTGTCCTAATCTTCAAAACTTGTTTTCTATCCATAACTCAAATTATGTACTTAGAAATAGACTACCTTTTTATTCAGAAGTACTATCCAGCCGGCACTCTGAAGCTAATTCAATATTCAGATTAAGTAGATGTTATAACGATTTATCTAAACTAGAAAACGCCTTGGATTTCTCATTGAATATTAATAAAGTCGCAGTCTTGTTCAAAATGCTGACCCTAGTCTACAAGTAACTATTCCACTATTATATTTCATTATATTACTATTATCTTATATTATTTTTATATTACTATATTGTTATTTAACATATACCTACTCTATTATCCTATACTACTAAAGCGCATTTGTGCCTGCCTCTGTATGTACCTATCTATCTATGTATGTACCTATGTCCGTCCCCCAACAAAAACAGTCGTCATGGTTACCAATTTAAATGAAATTATCTATATATATAAAATTAAGGTTTTGTCTGTACATTGGGATAGTGGTGTGGGTGAGGGTGCTGGGTGGGTTTCAGGGGGGGGGGGGGTTCGAGCGGTGGGGGTCCAGGGGTTGTCATGATTACTAATTTAAATGGAATCTATATATATATAAAATTAAGGTTTTGTCTGTACATTGGGGTGGTGGGGTGGGTGGGGGTGCTGAGTGGGCTTCGGGGTGGGGGTCCAGTGGGCGAGTCCCCTGGCTAGCAAGAGGGCCGCCGAAGTCGAGGCTTGCAGCTAGTTATTATATTAATTTGATATTACTTTGTCTCTTATTATTAATGTTGTTATTCTTGATAATTTTTGTATTATATTAATGTATATTAGGCATTTAGCCGTTGAAAATAATAATAAATAAATAAATAAAAATAAATAATCTAGATCTTCCCCTTCTCTTTTTATTTCTTACCTCACCCTTTAAATAATTCTAGCAACCCTCCGTAGCGCAACACGAACCCGATTATTTAAGCTCTTCTCTTCTCAGATTCTTCCACAGTGTTCTCTTATGTCTAATCCTATTTATTTGTAATTCTATCAAACCATTAAATCTTTAATATTTCAAAGGCTTCCAGTTCCCTTCTCTTTTGCGTCTTCAATCATTCAGGTTTCACATCCATACAGCAAGATGCTCCATACATGTTTTTAGCACATCTTGTTTCCTAAGCTAAATGAGGAAAATAATAATAATTTTTGTTTTGAATCAAACTCCATTTTAGTTGAGCAATTCTAGGATCAATTTCTTTTAAGCTCCTCTCATATTCTAACAAGATTTTACTTCCCCAGTTAACGAAATCACTTATCTCCCTTTCACTATAAGATTAAAAGATGTTTACTAGGGTTCTAAAAAATTCCTTGCTCTCTTAACAAATAATTTGAAATTAAATATATATTTTTTATTTATTATTCAAAATATTGGGGAAATACATTTTCTATTAAAATATAATTCAAGTATAAAAGCATTTAGTGAACAAATATATTTGAAAAAAAAAAGAAAAAAAAAGATATTGCACTGAACATTAAGCAATGTCTTATTAAATTAACATATAAAATTAATGTATTTCACAAATAAAATAAAATATAAAAAAAACAACATATTTCTTAAATATTCATTTGTAAACACTAAATAATTATAAAACAATTTAAATTTAAATATAAGATGTTTTTTCTCGGATAGATTCAAAATTTAGGAATGAATGGAAGGCAATCCAAGGATAAATAAAAAGATGATTCCCAATAAAAGAAGATTTAATGGAAGCTTTTCCTTTTACACTTTTGAAACGACTTTTCGGAGGATCTTGCTTCCTTCTTGTGGGTTCAAAGGGTCAATGAATGAAGCATGTAACCACTTTCCTTCATTTCTTCTTTCTCAGTATTCGTTGGTGGTATTTTTTGATTTTCAACATCAATAAAATATATACTTGGACTGCGTTCCATTCAATCTTCAATTTTAAATAATAATAAAAATAAAATAAACGTTCAATTAAATAGTAGGTAATGATGGACAAATAAATTTAAAAATTTATAAAGAGTAGACAATTTTCTGAATAATAAGTATCGTAAGAGATGCTCTTTAATACGAGTACTTTACATATAACTTTTATATAGGTATATAAAAAAAATATATAGTTCCAGCTTTGGTATCATTATAAAGAGCCCTTGACCTAAATAACATGCTTTAACTAGAATGTTATACTAGTTCTTATTAAAATATTATTATTGTAATAATTTCTATAACTTACTAACTTAGCTTTACTGAAGAAAATATTTATTATTTTAAATATAGGATATCAAATTATTAAATTTTTCATTAGCCAATTAAAAATTAAATATTTAAACCATATTAGGTAATAAAATATACAAATAGCTAAAAAATATCATAAAATGAGAGGGTCTTTCAATTTTTGATAATTGATTCCAAATGCTAATAAAAAAAACTCTTAGTGAATTAGAAAATTGTTTAGCGATGGAGCATCTTTTATTAAAATTTTCTGGATTATTCACAACGTTTCGTATCTAATTTATGGACCGATGGGTTGACCGGACTTTGTTCTAATGATATTGATGCAACTGAACTAAATCTATTATCACTTGAAAATGGCTTCAGGATTAGCCGAAATGTTAATAAGTTAGACAATTTTAGCCCAAGAATTCCCCAGTTTATCATTCTGAGTACCAAAGCCTCAAAAAGCAGATCAAAACTATACTAACTGTGTTCGCATGAACATATTGTACGATGACTAGACAAAAAGTTGACTTCTTGCAATGAGAGTCAGAACTATTAAAAGTCTTTATGTCGAAATGTTATTCTAGATATTATATATCATATAGATACTTTATCTGGATCCTATGAAAAATGGAACAAATCCCATGATGAATGTGAAAATGTCCATATTAGAAAACTACCTTTATAGAATAAGCCAATCTATAAATCTTATTTCTAAATGATCTTGTGGAAGACAAGTTTATTTTAAGATAGAAGCAAGTAAATTAAAATTGGATAATCAGACATCATATTAATTATTTATGATCATGGATATGACAAGGAACCGATCTCAAAATAAGAAAAATCACTAAGAAATTTCAACTGCTTATATTCTTTAGGAATATTTCTATTTATATATTTACTAATATATATGTTGAATCTTCCTAAATAATGAAAACAATAAAAATTATTTCAGTAATAATTTTAAGAAAATATAACATTATAAAAAATTATGCAATGTAAAAATATTTCTAATAAAATTTTTGATTCGTTCCTAAATAAAATAAAATTCACTTCTTAATAAAAAATTAAAATTAAAGTAAAAAAAAATTAATTTAAAGAATTCAGAGTTTTTTTTTTAAGTAGGTTCTTTCGCGACAATCCACACAAAAAGTTTTAGCCTCGTAACCACTCTATAAATATGAACGGAACTAAAATTTTAGGTTATGTTTTTTTAATGTGACTGTCCACTCACACTACGAAATCTCTATATGGATACACACATACTAGCCGGATCGTTTCCAAGCCATTGTGCTTAAATCCCCTCCTCTAAAAATAATCGCCCAAATATGTTTTTTTTGTTTTTTATCAAAACTAAGAGGTAAATAATTTTAATCTTTTTTTTAAGTTACTCCGAATATATTATTCTAACAAATATTAGTTTTTCATCAAGATGGTGAAAGTCCTTCAAAGAAAAAATATAAAATAATGATCATATCCCCACCCTTTCCCTATCTACCCTATGTTAAAAATGTCATTTTTAATTGCAATTATTTCATGTTTGGTGTGGTAAATCGTCTTCAAATTTTAACAGTATGTGTAATTATGCTTTTAATGACTTATATTCCAAGTTTCAAAGACTTCTTGAATTTTTGCATTTGTGAAAGAAATACCTTAAATAGAGCGGTTAATTTTTCATGAGGGAAAATCAAATATGGTGTCCTCTGCTTGATCTAAGATTTTATCTAATAGAAATTACGAGATTGTCTTTTAATGAATCCTAGTTGTTATGGATAAAGGGGTATATTCAGTTCTTTGGGGATTGAACCCATCTGCCAAAAAGCGACCCCCATCTAATGTCTGTCACCAATCTGACATTTGAAGATAATCTCGTGAATTTTCCCAAGAAAGTTGAAATCAACTACTCTCGGCAAAAATTTTATATTTAGATAGTTATCTAATACATTTGTTCATGTCAGAAGCAATGTCGCCATCTTGGGAATCGGAAAATCTGGGCGACATGCTTTAGATCAAGCAAGAACATCCCCTTTGATTTTCACTATTAAAATCAACTCTGCTACTCTGGACAAAAAAAAATGTTTAATCTTAATTTTTTAATACGGCTTGCTACCTTTGGTCTTTAACTAAGTCTTGATCAGGCCTTAAAATTGTTTATTAACTCAATAGAGAATTAAAAAAACAGAAATATTAAATTAACATTTATCAAATAATTATTTTCTAACTTTGATTCAAATGTTTATATGGGTATTGTCTAAATTATCTCATTATTTTCTTCGAACCTTCAATAAAGAAAATAATTATTTCAACAATATTAATTAATTATTTGTCATTCTCTTTATGTATAATTAAAGATTTTAGGATCGGATGAAGCCTCAATTAAAGACATGACGTAGCAGTAGTGAAAATAGTTTTATTTAAAAAGTAAGTCCATATTCGTACTTTAATGTACATTTCAATAAAAATTCATTATAAAAAAATTCAATAAAAACTAAAAATGTCCCAAGACACTTCTTTGTGGAGAAAGGAATATTAAGAAGGTCGAGTTATTAATTTATTTGGCCTATTTCTTTTAGTGAAGTTGTTGGCAAGTACTCTGCCCGGCTTTATTCTTTGAAGGCTCGAGAAATCAGTTTTGGCTTCAATGGTTAGATCGAGAACTTGAATCCACAAGATGGATAGTCCAGCACTCGATTCATCAAATAGAGTGGTCATTCATAAATAAATAGATGTACTGTACTGTAATTAAACTAAATGCATATATTCAGTCAATAATTAATTACTATTTATATAAATGTAATTAAATAATCTTATTCAAAGAATGTGAGTAACATATTGCTAATATTGTCTGGACATAAGAAACAAAGCATAGATGTCTGCAGGAGGCATCGGACCGAATGAATTGAGTACAAATATAAAATAGAATTCAACTTTCTTTCAGTCCACTGAGAAATTATTTAATTTTATATAGTCAGAACTTTGAGTGATAAATTTCTCTTTTCTTTTAGTTGCTGGTAGAATAAATTGTTTTGGAGTTGTTTTGAGCCATGTGTAAAAATGTTGTCTGTGAGACTGATGATGGCACATCGTTGTCGAAACGTCTCTCAATTTAAAAAAAAATTGATATTATAAAGTATAATTGATTAACCCCATCTTTAAAAGATCTCTTCCAAATTTATCACTCAAAAGTTCTGACTATATAAAAATATAAAATATAAATTTAATTGAGGATTCGTAAAGATCTGGACAAAAAAAATATATATATTTTTTTACTAAAAACAAAAATAAATCAGAGTTAATGTTTCGACGAGTTATTTCAACTTAATCGTGATATATAACTATATAATATGTGTTTTTTTTAATGCAATACTTTATTATATAATCAACTTGAAAAAAAATTAAATAGTTAATTATTTAAATGTAATTATAAAGCTTTGTTTCTCCTTTAAAAATGTTCTGCAGACACCTATGTTACAAAGTTATAAAATTAATATTAAAATGGTATTGATGAAACATATGAATATAAATTTAATAGAAAATAATTTTTACCCATAAATTCATTGAACGGATTCTGATGTAAATATTCTTTACATTGATATATTAATTCTTCTTCTCAAAACATATTAATAGCATGAAAAGAGATTTAATTAATTTTTCTTATATTTTTCTACAGAATCCTATTGGCGAAAATCAGTAACAGCTAGAAGCGCTCTTTGATGGGGTACAAAGAATATTATGTTATTTTTCTAACACCCGTTAAAGAGCCAGTAAAGTGGATGTCAATATATATTTGGGGTGAATTTATTAATTATATATATCTAGAAAATATGTCGTCACCTCTTTCGTGATTTTTGCCAATAGTTTTTCATAATGATTAATTAGGTTTTCAAGGCAACCGTTGCACTATTAGATACAATATAATTTGATAAAATTATAAACTATTAAAAATATATAATGAATTAAATTATATGTTTATTAACATAAATAGATTGAATAGATAAAAATTATTGATCTAGTTTATTTAAGATCATAGCAAAAGTCATAACTAGCTGGAGGAGGCGGAATTCTGGGAGGTTCTTGAGGAATATCAACTCCTTCAGCATCAAGAAGGCGCAGTTTGATGTCCATTGCAAGTAGAGTTTCCAAATCAGTTTTCGTTTCTTTGCTTGACATTTTGTTACCTAAAATATAAAGATAATTTAAATAATTTTAATTAGTTTGTTGCAAAAGGAATGAATATACACTACAAGCCTGGATAAATTGCTTAGTATTTAAGTGTGTACTCTTCCCCTAAAAATCAGTGCTAATACAACGAAAATCAAATTTAAAACTATAAAGGTAGTTTTTATCTCTATCTAGTAGGCCTCTGGCAGTAAAAACGAATTGAATATTTTGTTCTTTAAAGGGGGATTAAGAATTAGATGCGTAAATAAAAATTTAAAAATTAAATATTGAAAAAGAAAGTTATAGTCGAAACGGAACCAATGACGTGACTTTATAAAAAGTCAGCTTAAACAATTTCTCCCATTTTAAAATATACAGAGAAAACTTTCAAAAGAATAACAAAAAAATGATATTCTCAACGGTAAAAGATTTATAAAGACAAATCATTGAGATTGTCCTCTGATTTTAGCAAATAAACATATGTTGAAGACTATAGTTTGGAAGGTTTGACCTTCATCATCGGTCTTTTTAATAAGAGATATTCAATCTGTTATATATGTAATCTTTAAATCGATTTATTCTTATTATCTTCTATTTATATTAAATTACAAGTTCATATTATTTAACCGAACTGACATGTGCATAGCAAGCCAGAGCTACTACCAACATAATATTTAATAAATCCCTAGAGGTTATAATAAGAGCGCTAAATTAGGAATAAGATATTATTATCTAATTTACACCTCCTCTGCTAGGGGGACTCTTTTTCTCATAAGGGGAAAAAGAGTAAGGTCTCAGCTTCCTACTGTTCACCACACTTTCCTTGTTTTTCTTATTACACTTTAGTTTATACATAGAGTTTGAAACTTTCTTGCTGATGATGAATGGTCCGCTTCTTATTTCTTCTAACTTGCCCCTGTTTAATTTATTTCCATTCATAACATATACCCATTCTCCTTCTTTGAATTGATGTTCTTTTTTATTCACATCAAATTTCTTTTTATTTTTGAGAAAATTTTTTTCTGAGTTTCTGAATGCTTCTTCTCTATCTTTCTCTATATCTTCTTTTTTGTGTAACTCTTCGGGGATAATATCAGAACTTTGTTCGTACAACAGGTAAGAGGGTGAGTATTTTGTTACGCTATGATTTGTAATATTATATTCTCTTACGCATTCTTCTGCTAATTTCGGCCATGCTCGTTTATCTTTTTCATTTATTTTACATCTTAATCTATTTACTAAAGTCTGGTTTAATCTCTCATTTAAACCATTAGATTGTGGGGAATCTATAGATGTAAATATTAGTTGAATTTTCTTTTCTTTTAGATACTTTTTAAATTTAATTGAATTTAAAGCACTATATTGGTCAACTAAAATCATTTTTATTTCGTTTTTATTTATAATCGGGTTTAGTAATTTAATGAAATCATCTGCAGACTGGGTAGTTGATGTCGAAATCCAAGCATATCTAGAGAAATGATCCACCAGCAAATGCATATATTTCTTTGTTGATCTATTACCACCAAAACCACCTATTGTGTCTATTGACATTATTTCAAATGGACATTTTGCTGGTCCTAGTTTTGATAATAGACCTATTTCTCTTGGACCCCTTGATTTATTCTTTATGCATGTTTCACATGTGTTACAATAATCTTTTATTAATTCGTCCATATTCTTGAAGTAATAAAATGGTCTTATTTTTTCTGCCATTAGATTATTACCAATATGACCGTAGAATTTATGTATTTTATCTATCAATTTTTTTCCAAATTCTTTAGATACATATATTCTTTTATTATTTTTTAATATTTTGAAATTTATATCACCGTTTTTAAAAGTCTTTTTTGAATTTTCAATTTCATCTTTAATAGATTCCTGATCATTAATTATTTCTTCTATCTTGATCATATTCACTATTTCTAAGCAATCTTCTTTATTTTCGAAATCTTCCAAAACTGGATTTCTCGATAAGGTGTCAGCTTCTATATTTTCTTTTCCTTCTTTGTAGACCACTTTAAAATTATATTGTGTTAAGTATAACATCATATCTCCTAGTGCTTCATCAGTTCTCGCTTTTGATTTTAAATTTACAAGTGGTTTATGGTCTGATGTGACTATGAATTCTTTACCTATTAGATAATGTTGCCAGTATACAATCGCTTCCTTAATTGCTAAACATTCCAAAAACATTACTTCTTTCTTCATTTGTCCCGGTGTCAATTTCTTTGAGAAGTATGCTACTGGATGTAGAAATCCATCTTCCTGTTTTTGCTTTAGAACAGCACCCAGCCCCAATCGGCTTGCGTCCACTTCTACAACTGTGTCCTTATTTCTATCGTAGATTGCTAAAATTGGTGTTGTGCATAAATATTTTTTTATGTCTATAAAACAATTTTCGCATTCTTCAGACCATTTAAATTTTTGGTTCTTCTTTAATAAGTTGTGTAGTGGTGCCAACTTATGTGTACAGTGGTCGATGAATTTTCTGTAGAAATTTATTTTTCCCAATATTTGACGAACCATTTTTTTTGATTTTGGACGTTTAAATTCCTTAATCGAAATTAAATTATCCTTAGTTGGGTATACTTTCCCATCTTCAATTTCGTGACCTAAATATTTGACAGAGTGTCTAGCAAACATACATTTTTCTAATTTTAATTTAAAACCTTCTTTTTTTATTGCCTCAAAAAATAACCGAATGTGTTCTAAATGTTCATTAAATGATTTTGAAAAAATCAGTATATCGTCTATATAATTTACACAAAATTCGTTTAAATTGTGTCGTCTGATTATACTTGCCAGAACTCTTTGGAAGATAGCGGGCGAATTCTTGTAACCGAATGGTAGTACCTTCCATTGCCAGTGCCCTCTTCTTGTTATAAAGGCTGTTTTTTCCCTGTCTTTTTCTCTAATTGGGATAGCCCAAAAAGCTGAATTTATATCTAATGCCGAATACCAATCACAGCCGTTAACGTCCACTACTAAATCTTCTATTCTAGGGAATGGCTGTGGTTCTGGCACCACCAATTTATTCAATTCTCTCAGATCTATACACAATCGAGTTCTTTTTCCCTCTACTTTTTTAAAAGCTAACGTCACCGGTGATGCAAAAGGTGAACTCGATTCTTCTATCAGGTCATTTTCCATTAATTTTGAAATTTGAGAATCTATTTCTTCCTGGTCTGGGAATGAGCATCGATATGGTTTCTTTGAGATATATCTGTCTTCTTTTAACTTTATTTTTACTTCTCCAGTTTTAACTGAACCGACATCATATTTATCTTTTGCGAAACATGATTGGTATTCTTGAATTAATTTAACGGTTTTCATTCTCTTTTCTTCATCTAAGTGGATCACATTTTCCTCAAAATTTTTAATATTTCTGTATTCATAAGCTGTAGGATGGTTACCTTTTATGGCTCTTTTCTTCATGTGTATGTTATTTGTAGCTTCTTCTGTTGTTTCTTCTTTTATTTCGTTCTTGTTCCTAAATATATCATCATCATTGATATTATCTATGTCTATTATTTTATCATTTATTCTTTGTTTAATTTTTAAGTTTTCATCTTGTATTAAATTGAACCTTTTTATTGTATCCAATCCAATCAATAAATCGTAGTTAAAATTATCATTTTTTACAACTATTAAATTTAATTTGTCTTCTATTTCTCCAATTTTCATATGTAGGTTAGCCCGGTTTTCAGTAAATTTCACACCATTTATGGTTTTCAATATACTTTTATTCTTTATTAGTTTTGTTTTTAATAATTTTATAAATTTTTCATTAATTAGTGAACATGTAGAGCCATTATCGTATACTGCTTGAATTGTTTTCTCTTTATTTACAATTACCCTAATCTTTATTAATGAAAGTGGTGTGGGATTCCCTTGGCCAATTAGTTTTTTTTTAACATCATTATCTTGTAGTCATGTTTCATCTTCATCGTCTTCGTCTTCTTCAGTTATATTTATTTCATTTTTATTGATTCTTTTATTCCAACATGCCTGTATTGGGTGATAACGGTTTTTAAGACCCAACGATTCACATCTTGTGCATGGGGTCTTCTTAGTTTTTGAAATTTTCAATAATTTATCTTTAACATAATCAAATTTTTTTTCTTCACTTTTCTTCGTTTCCCAATTCGTCGTTATATGGTGATAATCATTAATTTTCTTTAGTTCGTTTATTAAATCATCCATAGTCTTAATTTTCTCCCTTTCCAATTTATTTTGTATTTCAGCCGGTAAATTAAACACAATTTGATAAATCCTAAATAATTCTGGTATATTTTTATCCGCTTCCAGTAATAATCGTTCTTTCTTAATTACGTATTCGATTAATGATCCAGAAATATATTTAAATCCAAATGCTGCGCAGATGGGAGCCCAATTTCTTTTTTCATAAGTCAGCAAAAAATTTTTTTTCCAACCATCCCAATCAGAAGCTGATAATTTCATTAAATTGGCACTATACCACTCTTTTATATTGCCCTCAACGAAGATTTTTAATATTTCTATTTTTGTGTTATTATTACTAATTTCACACCTAAGGCACTCCTTTTCGAATGACTCCATCCAAACTGTTGCCTCTTGCCTTCCATTAAATTTTACAATTAAAAATTTTTTTTCTATCTCGTTTAAATTTACTTGAGTATGCGATTTTAATTTAGTTTTTAGGTCATTGATTTGCTCTAATAGAAAATGTTCATTGGATGTTAACTCACCCTTTTTTCCTGTTGTACAATCAGTTTCTTGATATTCCTCCAAAACATAATCCTTCACACAAAAATTTTCTTCTTCATCCAGATAAATTTTTTTTAATTCTGGTTTAAATGTTACTCCTATTTTCCTGTACCCTCCGTTCTTTGTAATAGATTGCAGAGTATTACTAACCGTCCTCAAAGATAGCAGTTCGGGATGGTTTTCAACCTTCTTCAATTCTTCTGGAATTCGATACCATACCCTCTTGTCCAAAGATATTCCGATCAAGATGTTCTCCCTTTCATTCATCTTCATCAGATGTAAATGCAGTTTTGGTTGAGTCATTATTGTATCTTCTTATAATCTTTTTGTAATCTTTAAATCGATTTATTCTTATTATCTTCTATTTATATTAAATTACAAGTTCATATTATTTAACCGAACTGACATGTGCATAGCAAGCCAGAGCTACTACCAACATAATATTTAATAAATCCCTAGAGGTTATAATAAGAGCGCTAAATTAGGAATAAGATATTATTATCTAATTTACATATATTCATTCTCGTGATTGCTCTAGTTTTGGTGTAAGTCTTCTGGTCAGAATCTTTGTGAAGAGCTTTTAAACATGAGACAGCAAACTTACTGAGATGTAATTTCCAAGGTGAGCATCTACCTTTTTATGAATGTGACAATTGCATTATCCTAACTAGATGAAGTTATTCCCTGCGTAATACACAGATTAAACGAGAACAGGCAAGATTCAGAGCTGGATTTGGAACAAATGATCATCTACAAGTTGTCAAGATTCTCATTGAAAAGTCTGTAGAAATCAATAAGCCATTGTTCATCATATTTGTGAACTACGAGAAAGCTTTTGATTCGGTATATCAACACAAGATGCTGGAAGCATTGGCAGAGTATCGTATAGACCAGAGGTGGGGAACCTTTTTACCCTGAGAGGCTACATTTAAAATAGTAGTAACAAAGGAGGCCACATTTAAAATAGCAGTAACTAAGGAGCCCACATAAGTTTCAATACCGATAAATGTAACTTTTGTAAAGTTATTGTTGTTCAAATTCATTTTTTTTTTTATTTTAAATTCAGTTTTTCTTTATTTCAAATTAATTTCGAGGCCACATAAGAAATTCAAAAAGACCACAGGTTCCCCACCTCTGGTATAGACTATAGACCACAGGAGCCACTGCATGTGTCAAAATTCACAAAAACCAACAAATTTAAAATAGAACGGGGGAGGGGGTCCGCCAAGGTGATACAATATCCCCCAAATTGTTCATTACTCTTTTAGGATATATGATCAAGAAAATAGATTGGGAGCAGATGGGCATAAATATCGATGGGGAACAACTCACCCATCTAAGATTTGAAGACGATATTGTCTTATTCACAGATCGTGTGGGTGAGGCAAAGGAAATGCTGACGAAATTCTATCATGAATCTAAACAAGTAGGCTTGAATATCAACATCGACAAGTCAAAATTTATGACAAATCTAGTCAAGCAACTGGATACAAGCAGAGTAAGTCAGAATGAAATGGAAAATTTTTCAGGAGGCCTACGTCCAGCAGTGGAATGGCTGATTGATGATGATATATTTGTTATATACAGATGCGTAGCCAGAAAATTTTCATGTGGGGGGGGTCAATCCACAAAGCAAAATTTTTAGTGGGAATTTTTTTTTTATTAAAACAAAGGTAATTCAAGAAATTAAAAAAGAACATAATTCTTGATTAAACATTTGAAATACATTTAATTACGGTAAGTTTGCCACAAGAAACGGTTTGTCGTTACCATTACTCATCCCATGAGCCCTGCCCTTGGGAGGGGGGTTCAACCCCCCCCCCCCCCGGTGGCTACGCCCCTGGTTATATATATATATTTGCATCAAGCAGAGGGCAATTCTTTGCAAATCAAAATTCTTTTCAAGGTAAAATATTTAATTTATTTAGTTTTTAAATTATATGCCTAATTAAATGGACTAAATTTTGGTCGACAAAGAAGACAGAAATAAAATAATACCAAGTAATGCGTTGATACCATCCGTCCAATAATCGAAAACCTGTTCATCTGGAGCCACGAAATCTAATGAAGTCAATTCAACAGAATCCAATGTAAGAGAAAATGCAAATTGATGTGTAGTCTTTCGGCCTCTGGAAATTATAAAACACCATATTAGTTTAAATGTATGACCATTCACAATATATTAGCGATTTTATAAAAAATTATAATATACTTAATAAAAAATAATTATTTTTTTAACAATAATTGTTTAAAATTCTAAAAAAAATCAAATATTTTGGTAGAAAAATTTGATTTGCAAAATTAATGTGCAAAAAGTTTAATTTGGATTGCGAAACCTACTATATAATTATTCAGTTTACCCAATGAACCTCTTCTCTATTATTATTTATTTAATTTAAAAATAGACGCTGTGGCGTAAAGATTTATCACATTTTGAACGGGCATAAAAAATGAACGAAGTCATGTTGAAAAAAATTGTATATAAAATACCGGCTTGTTTTAATGTGTTTTAAAAATTATATCAGTAAATTGGCGGTCGTCTTTGACAATCATTTGCTTAAGACATTCCTGCAAGTTCTCCATGCTCCATCACTTTTCAGGTCATTACAGAGGGATGGGATCTTTTCCTTGAAATTCTCAAGAGATTGAGAACGATCTTTGAAAATTTTTCCTTAGGATATTGTTTAGATTAGTAATCTGGTGAAGATGGACCAATCTTTAAAACTGTTATTTTCTGGTTCTTTTTTTTTTTTTTTTTTTTTTTTTTAATGCAATCGAATGCAAGAACCAGTAAAGAAGCAGCCCCTATGGATCTCTAAAGACCCTTGCATTACCGAAGAGAAGGAAAAGTTGATTAAGTGAGAGGGTGGAGACGTAGGTGTTTATGCACTCGGGTTTTGAAGGTTTGAAGATTATAAGTGCTGGGAAAGATGGAGGCTGGGAGAGATTTCCAGTTCCTTGAAGTCATGGGGATATACGTATTGGCGAATGAAGTGGTCCGGCACTTTTCTAATTTGACCGCGAAAGAGTGTTGGGAGTCGGCAAAACGCGTGCTATGTGCAAATCATGCTTTGGGGGGAATTATTGATTTTATCTCATCAGAGCACCTGCCGTGATAGTATCTATAGAAAAGGGAAAGGGCAGAGACATTTCTTCGATGAGCTAGCGAGTCGAATGAGTCGGTGAGGGTAGAATCGTCAATTAGTCTGACGGCTCGTTTCTGAATTGCATCCAGGGTAGCAGGGGAATATTTAGAGGCTCCTCTCCATAGATGAGAGCAGTATTCGAGACAGGGGCGGATTTGGGCCTTGTAGATGGTGGTGTAAAAAGTTCAAAATTTCAAAGTAAGTCTTACTGCTCGAAACATCTTCTGGCACTCTAGTGGTCTTGTGTTGTATATAGATTCTATATAAGACATATATACTATTTTTATATATAGATTAAGAGTACACAATACATACAACTTAACATTAATTGATATAGACTGATTTGTGTTACATATTATGTTAGCAGATTTTTTATTAATAAATTGTATATAATTAATGACCAATCGTCCCCGTTTAAGGAGGTCAGTCCTTCTTTTGTAAGCTTTGTCCTCCCCCGAAAAGTATCCTCCTTTTTGATATTTGAAGACTAATATGTAAATCTCCTTATTTGATTGAGATTATATAGATATTATAGATAAATTCAATATGAAGACATTTCTTGTTCAGATATTTCCATTATATTGTTAAGAGATGATACATTGACAAAAAATATTCGTGGAAAAGTACTCATTTAAATAAAAAGTAACAGGCAAGTCAACATAATTACAATATAAAATGCTACAAATGTTTTTATTAAGCATTTATCATTTTATAGTGTAGGTATTATTCATGGGTAGACCGTGAATTTGTGGAGCCCTGGGCTAACACTAGATGGAGGCTTACCTAATTAATCAAACTAATTGCCATTAGCATAAAAATGTTTTCTATAATGATTTATGCGGTATAGGAAAAAAATTAGGACAATAAAATATTTTATTTATTTAATATAGTATGAATTAGATACATAGACAAAATGGATGATTGGAATTTTTAAAATTTTAATTTTTTTTTTTTAATTATCAATATTGTCCATTGTCTTCGATGGGGACTGGGGGTCCTTTATATCCACGGGGTCCTGCCTGGGCTGCAGCCCAAAAAGCCCATATATAGACCAGCCCCTGGTATTATTGTTGCAATGAATAAAATGTTTCATTTCTTTATGATATTTTTTCTTCAATTAATTTGTGTCCTCCTTATCATTGTAAAAAAGTTGGTCACCTTAAGGTAGTTGTTTCACCATATTATAGGTTTTGTTAGGATTTTTTTAAAATTTAGAGAGATTATTGTTTAAATACTTCTGCATCGATTGGTGTCAAAATGAAATTTATTTATTTATTTATTTTATTTTCGACGGCAAGAGGCCTTTACAAATTGGTTTAAACATAATATTATACATACATAATGTAGAAGGAACAGAGAGATGCAATAGGTAATATGTTAAGTGAAGATAGATTCTGTAAATAACAAACTAATGAACTTTGAACTTTAAAGCTTAATTATAACATAGCGTATTTTCTTTTATTTCTTTAGTCACTCTATTAGGATGAGAAGCCAAATCTATTACACTAGTTCTTGAGGAAAGAGCGTTATAGCAAACACAGAGTCTATAAATTGGATTATTCTCGGCGTGGCGCGTGATTGGTACTTTAGGGTAGAAAGGCTGGTTTTGTCTAAGTACATATGTGGGATTATTTAAAGTAAAAAGAGACTTTAGTTCTGGACAATGGATTCTGTTTGATATAATTTTGTAAGTTAATACATTGTCAGAAGCAACCATGGAAGATAGAATTGTTGGTAGACTAAAGGTTTCACTAATTGCTGTATAATCGTGGTCGAATCTAGACATAGGGTTGCCAGATAGATACGCAAGATGTCTCAACGCCTTATGCTGAACTCTCTCAAGCCTTGCTATATTCATTTTCAAATTAGGTCTCCGAATGGTTGATGCATACATCAATATAGATTTAACCGAGCTTATGTACAAGTGTTTGATACTAGTCGTGTTTGTGAAGAATTTAGTGTTGCGAATGATGAATCCCCAAATTCGGTTTGCCTTACTAACCACTTTGGTTATATGTTCATTGAACGTTAGTTTAGCGTCAAATGTGACCCCGAGGTCTTTGATGGAAGTGACTCGGATACAGGATGAATTGCTATTTAGCTGGTATTCAAAAGAAATAAAATCGTCTTTTCTGGAAAATGTAATCGAGAAACATTTATCAAAATTGAGAAAGAATAAGTTTTCCTTGCACCAGTCAATTAGTTTATTCAAATCATTTTGTACTTTTGTGCAATCTTGAACATCACTGATTTCAAAGAACAATTTAATATCATCAGCAAATAAAAGCATATTGCTATAAAGATTTACAAGGGCCAAGTCGTTAATAAATAAGAGAAATAGTAAAGGGCCGAGATGACTACCCTGAGGGACCCCAGAAGGTGCTAGGTATTCTCGGGATTCAGCACCATTAATCCGAACACAGGAAAATCTGTTAGAGAGATAATTTTCAATCCAGAGAATAATATTAATAGGCAAATTATAATGTCTTAGCTTTAATAACAAAATTTTATGGTTGATGAGGTCAAAGGCCTTTTTAAAATCTAGGTAAATAGCATCAAGCTGCTTATTTTTACTGGAAAAGATTTTGTTTATAAACAGAGTAAGATTTGTAACAGTTGAATGAGAAGGCACAAATCCGTGCTGTTTACTTGAGATAGCTTCTGAGCAAAGTAGAAGAATCTTATTGTACATAATCCTATCCAAGAGTTTCGGAATAGCGCTTATAATAGCTATTGGTCTGTAATTTCGTATATTGTTACGAGAGCCGTTCTTATAAATTGGAGTGATGGAAGTCTTTTTCCATAATTCTGGGAGAGAACTTTCTAAAAGTGAAAGGTTGAATAAAATATGCAGAGGCTCAATAAGTGAGGAAGAGCAGCGCTTGACCAGGAAGGCTGGGACCCCATCCGCTCCTATAGAGAGAGATGGTTTCAAGTCCCTAATCACGGAGATGATTTCCTCCTCAGAGATTGAAATATTCCTATTTTGGGCGCCGATGTCGAGAACATTCGCGCAGTTTTTAGTAATAGTATCAGGATTAAACACTGTATTTGCTGAGGCCAAGCCGTAGACTTCTTTAAAGAATTCAGCAAAAAGGTCGGACATTTGTACATTATCATAGCCGTTAATATCATCTAAAAACATATTAGATGGATAGCCATTAGTATTTCGCTTATTATTTATAAAATCCCAGAAAACTTTTATATTGCTAGATAAGTTAGATTCAATATTTGAAATGTATCTTGAATAACATGTTGACGCTTCGGTTTTACACGAAGATCTTAAATTTTTAAATTTATCGTAACTTGATTCACTTTGATTGTTTTTATAATATTTATGAGCTAATTTTTTGCTAATTAAGAGTGAGATAAGTTTTTTAGAAAACCATAACGGATAACCTGTGCTATTACAATGTTTTTTAGGTACAGTATCCTCTATGATTGCGTTAATAATATTATAAAATTTCTCTACCGCGGAAAATAAACTTAAATTACACAGGATATCTTGCCAGTTAATTTAATTTAGTCGTTGATTGAACATTTCGAGGTTGCATTTTTTAAAATTATATCTATCCCACTCAGATCTTAGAGGTCTAAATATTGGAGATTCGCGGCCAGTATTATCAGTGAATGGAACAGATATATTCAAAACGGGATGAAACTCGTCCATTTTGGACAATATGTCATTACTGAGGCTGACTGCAGCTTTAGTGTTAGAGAAGCATAAATCAAGGGTGTTACCCTTGCTATTTGTGAACAAATTGAACTGATGGAGATCCAAGGAGCTAAAACTGTCTATTAATGTAGCTGCGCAAGATTGTAAAGAGGTTGAATTTTCACTAAAACGATGAGATGCACCAGGAGAGGAATAATTCCAGATGATTTCGGGCAAGTTGTAGTCTCCCACCAGGATCAGATGGTGATCTAAATATGTATTTTGGATATCTTCAACGTGCATGATGTGCTCTTGAAATAATGAGATGTTAGAGACTGGGGGTATATAAATAGACCCGATAATAATTTTTAGGTCTGGGAGAATTACAAAAAGTTGATTAAATGAGAGTAGGTCATTATCGAAAGAGGGAAGAGTTTTTCCACGTAAGGAATTTTTTATGGCGATGAGAACTCCGCCACCTCTGGAACTGACTGCTTCCGATCTGTCGTCTCTGTAAATGATGAATGGGCCAATCTCAATTTCTGAATCATGAATGCCATCGTTAAGCCAGGTTTCTGTCAAAACAATGACATCATAATCAAGTGAAAGAGACACCGCAGATATTCTGATCTGGTCTAGCTTACCCCTCATGCTCCTGACATTCTGGTAATATATTTCTATTTTTTTTTCCCTTGGATTTGAGTTGTTGCCCCGTTTTTTGAAATAGTATTAGGTTCTTCGGAAATACTAGATGCTACATCCCGGTGAGAAATAAATTTTTGATCGTCTTTCAGTTTTCCGAAGAATTCAGTAATTAAAACTCCCTCAGTCCATTCGTCAGCGTTCATAATTTTGTTAATTTCTTGTTCCTCCACCGATATATGAAAAGAAGAATATGTTTGGTATTTTGTTTTGAGTCTAGTGGTATAGATGTCTGAGGAGATTTTTATATTTGATTTAATATGGTTGTCGATCTGGTCCACTGTAGTGCTAGGAGCGAGCCTCGTAATAAAAATTGATTTTCTAGGTATTCTTTTCATGGCAGCCTGGAGCGATGTGCTTGTTCCTTTTCCTATGTAACAAGGCTTATTAATAGTTTTTTTCTTTCTGTAGGAAACCACTTGGAAGTCTTCCTCATCAGATTCCTTAGTATTAGTATAAGTGGTTGAATTTCTAGAGGGTGAAGGTGTAAGTCCCTTTCCAATTTTCATAGTGCGGGAGTTATTGGCACTGGGAGAAGCTGTAGGAGGCTGTGTCTTATTCTCACTATTTATGAACAATATAGTTCCGGAGATATTAAATTCCAAAGATAGAGTTTTTCAGACTCTTATACATTGCACTATACGGGATATCGGAAAGTTTACATTCATATTTAATTATAATTAAGGAACTCTTTTTACCATTTTGATAAAAAAACTAAACCAACATTAAACAATAACTAATACATTTTTTAAGAAAATTTTAATTTATAGTTACAACACAGTTTCTGAGATAATAATGTATAAATAATTAAAAATGTGTAATGAAAAATTTACACTAAAAATAAACTGGCAACAAAGCATTTATTTAACCTAAAAAGTGGGTTAACTTTAGTACTTTTTTCGCTTCAGCCATTGTAGCAACAGCTTTCAATCGCATATTAAGAACTTTTTGTTTTATAAATCTTCCTTTATAATGTACTTTATCTGATATTTCTATGATAAAATATATACAAGCTCGGACAGTGTTGCCAGATTTGTCAAAGGAGCACGGGGCTGGCTAGTACTGATACATAAACAGTAAAAAGTTTTGGGCTTATGAATTATGAATCCTTGTCTGTTCTATGTGCTCTAGCATTAACTTTTTGCTAGTATTGTCGCGAAACAACTACCTTAATTTAATACAATTAGATAACTGTTTTTATATTTTGTTTTAAATTTGATCTTAAAAAGTTTATATATATAATTTTGTTTGTTGAGTGTTCTAAATTATTTATTTTATGTTTTTGCCTTTTTTTTTTTTGGCTTTTCGGCCTTTCTAGCCATAAGCCATATTACGATACTACTTATTTTTTCAAATTTGTCTCTACCCCCGGGGTCAGATTTTAGCCGGATGCCTCGAGTCGGATTCAAACCCGGGTCCACTTGGTTAGCAGGCTGGCAATCTAACCTAATCTAACCCCTAGCCTAATGTTTTTGCCTTGACATTTATTATTGGACTTTTGTTTCCTAATAATGTTGATGTTATTGTTTTTTCCCCTTGCATTGTTGTTTTTGTCATTTTTATTTTTTCTTCTCTTTTACTGTTGATATACATGTAATCATTTTGTAAAAAAAATGGTGTGAGTGCCCGTTAAATAAATAAATAAATGTCTGCCAGGTGATTTTTTTTTCAGTCTGGATCCAGTTGCCCGAAGATTAGAAATCCATAGTAGAATCGTTTTTGACCTGGTAAAGATACATTTCGACGGAGCGGGTATGAAACGCTCTCTGATTCGAATATCACAGAAGATTTGTTTTCATAATTAGCTTGAACAACAAAGTCCCGATAATCACCAGTTCAAATCTCTATAATCAGTGAAAATGGTAGAACTTACTCTACGGAATTCGACCTACCCCTTATCTCTATCCCATTAGAGAATGGACATTTTGCCACCTCAAATATGTGAGATCTTTACGCCTCAGCATGTAAAATCTTTAAAATTGGACTAATCTTAAGCTATTGTGAATTAAAATGAATATTTTATTATTATTATTTATGTTACCTGACATCTTTCATGTGAGGACAATCTTTTCCAGTAACAAGTGCTTTTATATCAATGACTGCTAATTTATTTGGCAATTCTTCAAGTGTGGGAACACTTTTTTCATCACAATCCCCGTAATGTAATACTTTATAATTTGGGGATAATCTTACATACCAAAATTTATCTTTAATCCTCTGAAAAAGTTGAAAATTAATTAATTGATATTAATAACAAAATTACTCTATTTAACTCAATTTTAAAAGTTATTGTAAATAGGAACAAATAAGAAAAACTTAAGAACATTCTTTGAACCGACTAGGTTAATAGAGATTTTTTAAAAATATTAAATGATTAAAAAATAAAAAAAATAAAAATAAAATAAAAAAAAAACAGAAGAAATTTTAAATTATTAAACTTGGTATTAGTTTTATATTTTTGAAGTAAAATTTGAATCGTAGGCTGATTCTCAAAAAAAAATCGAAATTGATGTCCTAACTGATTCCTGTGAAATGGGATTCTAAATTATTGTAACAAAGAATTTTTTTATGAAACTACATCCCTAGGCGTACCAAATTATAAAACAGATTTATCTTTTTTATCATAAATAAAAAATATATGTTCAAGTAAATATCCTAAAAATCATTCCCTCACTCTGTCCCAACCTCCAAATTCACATAGATTCAAAGATCTAATTCGAAAAGCTTCTTATAACTGTCTGTTATCTTATTATTTATTCATATATAATAGTACTGGCTGTACATATATGTGTATATAGTTTAAACACGATAAACGGAAAAGTCAAAAAATATATTTTTAAATTCGTCCTTAAAAAACGAATCATTCCCTCGCCGTTGTGTAAAAGTAGGATTAAAACATCATTTCAAATTATATAGTGAACGCTGCCTTATTGTTTTTAGAAGTTAGCAATATTGATATTCTAAAAATATACCAGACTCGGCTATGAGTGATAAGATTTAGTGTTAAAACTATTAAAAATAAAAAAAATTTCCAATTTTACATTTTGGGCAGTCATTGCCCCACCCTTGTAAAAAGTTAAGCGCTTATTTATGTATCATATTTTGTATGTGTTCCTAGAATTAATAAAGTATCGCACATTCACATAGGAAATTATAAGGTTATTTTTCTACTTTTGTGCACTAATAATTCGGTTTCTCATTCCCTCATCTCCCTCATGCAAATTGTTAGTGTTGGTGTTCTAAACGACGGTCCAGTAAACCTGTACAAGAACAAGTTTATGTTCCATGTTGTCTCTCACCATTTATCATATTTTTTTCCGGGTGTCACATATTTTTCTTGAACTATTCAGAACCCATAACTATATGGCACCCCTCACCCCCCTTTAAACTCAAAAAAGTTGGGGACCACTATAACGTTTTAGACAATTAGGCCATGTACTATCAAATTTACAAAAGAAATTCCATAATAATTAAAAAAAATTACCATCAAATAATCGAAGTCATTTTTCGATTTTTTTTGAGAATCAGCCAGTAAGCTCAGCAGGTTTAAACTGGTAAAAATATGGAACGGAAGTAGGTGAAAGGATGGGGTGGATGCACGGTTCTCCCCCCCCCCCCCCCTCCGTACCGAGTCTTAAATTTTTTTTAACTTTTTCCTCCATTTATTTGCAGCTTAGATCCAGCTTGAATCGAACCTGCAGCCTATGCCGTGTGGCCTGAGAGCGCGGTAATCAATTGCCCTACAGATGCCTTTCATATCAAATTTGCTTTATGTTCTTAATAATAGAATTTTTCTCTTGGAATTTAGCCAATATTAACATATTGAATCGAATAATGAAAAAATACCTGTCCACGCATAGAATATTTAGTAAATCGGCTTCCTTCAACTAAAAATCCCATTCGTTGTTGTCTGATTAGTTCCAAAATATCAGGAGTAATTTGTTCACGTAATTCAACAATAGGTCGAGCGTGAGATTCCCATTCTTCTCTGGTATTTCTTTCCTGCTGCCATAAATTGGTAATCTCTGAATAAGTAAGCAATTGTAACTTAGCTCTAAATTTATCTAGTGTAGGAGGTTGCGAAGAAAGGGCCCGTGTTATTTGTTCTCGAACAACACTGAAAACCTAAAAATATAATTACATACATTTTAAAAAAGTCTATATTTTATAAAACAAATTAGAAAATAAAGAAAAAAATTTATAGACAAAAGGACCGGCGTTGTTTAATTATTTATACTTTTACATACAATTTGAAAATTGCTACTTAAATAAGTGTAAAGCTATAATCAAATAAACCGAAAAAAGAGTTTGAATCTGCAGATATCTGTATTTATAACTAGAAAATGAATTATTTTGAATTTATGAAAAAGATACAACGCAGAAGCTCTTCTGCTGAATTTAAACTGCTAAAACATGCTTAAGAATGAAAAATGATTGAGCATTAGTTTTTTTTTTTTTTTTTTTTATTGGGATTTATTATATTAAAAATTTCCGAATTCAAAAAAAAAAAAAAATATAAAATATGTATATGTTACGGCTAATATGCAAATTTGAATAGTTTATAAACTAGCTGGATAGTTTATAAACTAACCAAACCATTGGCTATTTTGATAGAAAACGCATTTTCCACTAAAATAGGAGCTAGTTTGCAAACTAACCAAGAGTCTTGGAGGATTTACTTGAAATTATTGAGAAAACCAAAATAGCGGGTTAGTTTATAAACTATCCAATGGAGCCTAGCTAATATGAAAACCATAATTTCTAGTAACACAAAATAGCCAAACTTTTGGCTGGTTTATAAACTAACTAGCCTTAATGTTCATGGAATTTCTTATTTGATGAATTAAAGATGAATAAAATCCAAACTTTTGATTAAAATTTTTTATTATTAAAAAAATAAAATATTTTCAAATAACTGTTACTAGAAATTATGGTTTTTATATTAGCCAGGCTGCAATGGATAGTTTATAAACTAACCCGCTATTTTTGTTTTCTCAATAATTTCAAGTAAATTAGCCAAGACTCTTGGTTAGTTTGCAAACTAGCTCCTATTTTAGTGGAAATTTCGTTTTCTATCAAAATAGCGAATGGTTTGGTTAGTTTATAAACTATCCAAATTTGCATATTAGCCGTAACATATATAAACCTTTTTAAAAAACAAGCAAAATGAATTAAAAAGCAGTTAATTCATTATTCATTGGTAGTCTACTAAAAATAAAAGAGTAGGGTGTGAGTAAGTAAAATTTTGGAGTATTAAAGAAAAATGTATTCTATGCTTTTTAGAGAATTTTGAAATATAGGCGTTTTTGTTTGTTTTTTTATAAAAAAAACTTAAACTATGATTTGAGGGTATGTTTAGATTTAGAATCACTTGAATGTCAAATTTTTTAATGATTTAAATCTTAAGTAAAAATTGTTTACACTTTCTACATATATCATTCGGTTTTACCTCCTATGACCTATGTTAAGCCATTTAGGCCCAGTTCTATGTCGGTTGGTAAAGTCTTTATAAAAGTTGACAAAGGGTAAAACCTTAGAATTCGCCTTGTGCCTGGCCAATCACTTTCATCTGATTGGACATCCCTTTTACAAAGACTTTACCAACCGACATACAACTGGCCCTTAGAGTCAACGGGCCAAGATGTGCCTATAGGTATTTTTTTAATGATTTCTAGCATTTTTCAAGGTAAAATTGTGAAGAGGGTGAGTCCGAAATCTAAAGAGATCTTGGAATTAAAAACTTTTCGACATCAGAACGCGTTTTTGTTCTCGAGTTATTGCGGGGAGTCAAACAGAATTTAGAGCTAAGTTACACAGAGAGAGAATTATAAAATTATTATCAAAATGAAACTTACTTTAATAAAATCTTCTATTGTTGCGCGCATTTCACGCCATGTTTTATTTAATAAAACTATACATATGCAGAAGAATTCTTCAAAAGGCTTATCATGAACAAAAAACATTGGATGATAAGATTGTCCTTGATCACTTGGTGCTTCGCCTACTCTTAAGACTTCACATAAAAGTTTACAAAGTTCTATACTTGTTCTGCCAAATGGACATTCATGTTCATCAGCTCTGCATGAATTTTCCAAAACAACCTAAGAATTTGATTTATTAAAATATTATATATGATAATATACTTTTTAGAGAAAAGAGAGTCAGACAAAACAGAGTTCAAAAGCAAATGTGATATAACTAGAGAAAAATAATGTTTTTTAAAAATTATTTACTTTGCAATGGTCACAAGCAAGGACCATACAAGAAATTAAAGTATTTGATTTTCAAATTTTCAAATAAAAATGTATCGAATTGATTTGTCTATGGATTATTTAAATCCGATAATAGAGGCTTGAAATAGATATTTTTTTTGTAAATATTCTATTTTTGTCAAGAAAAGAGATAATCTGCTGTCGAGAGAGAGCACTCCATCATAAACCTCACTCAAAAGGAGACACATATAAACTTGCTCTGAACTAAAATTATTAAATATAATTAATTTAGTAAGGGTTTAAATAAGGGACGTGCAGTTTCATAAATAAAAAGAAATAAATGGAGGCTGCACGTCTCTTATTTAAACTCTTACTAAATTAATATAACTACAGCTATAAAGAATTCCTAAAATTAATATAATTGAGAATTATTTCTCTTATTTCCTTAATCAACCAGGCATTCCGAGAGATTCAGAAATTTGATCAACGTTGGCTTGGCGAATATCAGAAGACACGACGAGATTGGCGAAGATTCCGATCTTCGAGCCACTACGAACAACAAAATTCACCAATGAATCAATTTTGTGGATGGTACTTCATCAAGCCAGAGAGGAACATATAGCCAATCCGCAGCCAAACCATCAATTCTCTACATGTCGGCAAACTATGACCCGCAGGTCATTGAGTAAATTGGTAATTATAAGTGACCCATTTGAAAAAAAATTACCTTCAATTTTCCAGAAGGTATTTATTTAGAAATAATTAGTAGAGATTGTGGTGTTGGTGCAAGGTAAAACATCTTTAATAAAGATAAGACCAAGAATCCTTAACTCATAGCAGTGGCGTAGCGTGGGTTCTTGCCGCCCAGGTGCGGACCTCTGATTTGGGGGGAGGGCGGTCGGCAGTCACTGAATTTTACCCCCCCTCCCTTAATGAAAAAATGATCCTATCTCAAACTAAATAAAAAGAGCATTATATTTTTAAATTCATTTCCTTTTTCAACATTTTTAATAGAGATGGGAAAAATCGTTCTTTTTATGGAATAGTTCTTTTATATATAGTTCGTTCATTATATGGAACTAGTTCAATTGAACTTAGTTCAGAGGTGACCGATGTATATAAGATCTACTTTTTATCTCGGAAGTGTGTCGCGATCGAATTGTCCAAGCAGGGGGGGGTGGGGGGGTGAGAGACGCCCCCCCACCAAATAAATTTATTTTCGATTTTAAAATTAAATGTTATAAAAAAAAAAAGCACAGTTCGTTACTGAGAATATCATATATTTGATTAGAATTTAGAAAATGATAATTTTTCATAAGTGTATCACATCAGCTTCTGAACGATTTAATAATTATGAAAGAACGTTTTAGCAAAAAATATGAAAAGTGAAGATTTTATGAATAAACAGATTATTATTTTTACTTTTGTATAACTTTCTGTATGATTTCTAGCAAAATAGATCATACAATCGAGTGCAAGAAGTCCAGGGGGACAAGATTCTGCGAAATCCATAGCAGGATTGACATCACATTTAAATCCTAATTTTTTATAATCTCGAGCGAAACCTCCTTTCCCTGATTTTTCACCTGTAAAGTATTTAAATAAAATTAACTTATTATGAAGATAATTTATTAAAATAAATCTTTTTTTGTCTTGAATATTGATTTAGAAAATTTTCCGAATTTACCTGATGGAGCATCTGGTGTAGGATCAAAAGCAATTTTCCTTAATTCACGCACCAATTCTAAGGCTTCAGTATCTCTAGGATCTAATTTAGTTTGCATTCGCCGTTCCAAAGTTCCAAGTGAAAGTGCCTAAAAAAAGAATCATCGATAGAAATGAAAATTTCATTCATTATCAAAAAAAAGAGTAAACAATCTTAAAGAATGGTATGAATGGTATGATGAGCTACTTAAAGTATAAATCAATTTTCAAGTTTAATTTTAAGTAGTTTCATCAAACCAGTCTGGTTAAAAGGTTTTCTTGGCGAAAGTAGCAGAGGTGTTGATTTTTTAAGAGAAAATATACCTACACTGTATAAAATATATATGTATATAAAATTAAGGTTTTGTCTGTACATTGCTCCAAATTACGCCACATTTTGGTTGCACACGTTTCAAGCAGAGTTATGAAAGAAAATATCCTCAACAAAATTCCTGTCTGTTTGTAAGTTTCCGTGGTTTTCCGCGAAAAGTTGCTCACAATTCATGTAAAAACGGCTGAAGGGATTATTATGAGATTTCATATTTACATCAGATGTCTTCTAACTTACGTTTATAGCTATTTAACGTTTTGATATTTTGACCCCAAAAGGGGGTTGGGGGGGGGCTAGAATGAAAATTATCAAATAACTCCTAAACTATTAACCTTACGTCAAATTTTATTATAAGCAAAGTTGTAGGGGATGTTATTTCTGACAAGTTTTGTTTAAAAAAATTCCCCCCAAAAAACCACCCAAAATGGGGAGGAGGGTCAAAAAATGAAATTCTTGCTCTTGGACCAAACTCAACCAAATTTTTTATACATAATCTGTGGGTCACTAGAAGGCTATAAATGTAAAAACTGGGTGCAGGGGTGGAGTGATGGTGCGGGGGGAGGTGGAATGGAGTAGGGGTGGGTTAGGGTATGGGCTCCGGGAGGGTCCAGGGGCTAGGCGGGGGTCCGGGGTGGTGGAGTGGGGGTTCAGGTGAGGGTCCAGAGGCATAGTGGGGTGGTACGGGGGTGGAGGCGAAGGCGGGCCTTGCAGCTAGTGCACTATAAGAGCAAAGACCAAGTCTTCGAAACTATAGTCTCAAACAAATAAATAATATATATACAGATATATCATCTTGATATATATGTGTATATGTTTATTTGCATCAAGCAGAGGACAACCTCTTTGTTTCTCTTTGTGAATCAACAACTCTGCTACTCTCGGCAAAACAAAAACTTTTCAACTTTATTATTAATCAGATATCACTTGCAATTTGCAGTTCATGTTGACTTTAATTCAAAAATAATGATTCGATTTAATACTTGAGGAATAACCATTCTACATTCGATTTTTGACATTTCAGTTATTATTGGTAACCATTGCTGAAGACCTTGAGTTGTTTACCAAAAAAGAATTTAGTCTTTTTGATTTTAAGTCGATTCTTCCACGTTTTCAGTAGAGGTTGCCATTAATATTCAAAACATCAAAAATGGAATGCAATAAGGTTATTCCTCTAGTATTAGATAAGAATCGATCGTTATTTTTTATTTTAAGCCAATTCCTCCATGTCTTCAGCAATGGTTACCAATAATAATCGAAACGTCAAAAACCTAATGTAGAATTGTTATTCCTCAAGTAATAGACGAGAATCAATCGCTATTTTTGATTTTAACTCGATTCCTCTATGTCTTCAGCAATGGTAACGGATAACCATCCTTGTTAAGGTTTTGACCAGGTTTCCTTAACAACTTATGGCAAATGCCGAGATGGCTAATGCGTCGCTTGCTCCTGGTATCGGGTTTTTGCGCCGAATTTTTAAATTACTTTTTGTCTTTTGAAGGAAATCTATGGTCATGTTATTTGTTAATGAGCATACATTTCTATTTTTTTTCTTTTTTTTTTTTACTTGTTTATTATTTATTAAATTGTTGTAATTAATTTGTATTGATGTTTATTAATGTATTGTAGCTAGATTGTATTGATGTTTGGAGGACCTAGCCACCGAGGACTTGTGCCTCTAAGCAGGTCGAGGAATAAAGATTTATTTATTTATTTAAGAAAACAACGCAGTTGCTATGGTTACTTATAAAATTTCCTCCCAAATTTTTAGCATTTCACAGAGAGAGAAGCGTCTATCCATTCTTACTTCATTTTGTTAAAATAATGGTAGGTTTTCAATTTCATTTCAATCGGTGCAACGGTGTGGAAAAAATCGTGGGCCAAAAAAACGATAGCATACATACATGGGCACGCACTAAATGAAAAAATCGCACTTTTTGGCCTCTCGACGAGACCCCATGTCATTTTTGGCAAAACCGTCACGTGCTAAAATTCAACCTAATTGAATACTACAATTTGTGACTTTAATTGAGTCCATGGGTTCCGTAGTCTTTACCTGAGGACCCTTTGAAGTCGCGCTTGCTGTGAGACGATTACAATACTTTACCCATGCTTCGCATTGGATAAAGTAAAAACAAATAAGTATAATGCAGTGGCGCAGAGAAACGGGAAAATTTGAAATTATTAGAAAAAATGAAGGAAACTTACAAAACTTTATTTGATGCTGAAAATGTGTTCTACAAGAGTGCAAATTTTATTATTAGAAATCACTTTTTAAAAAACTACGTCAGTGATTGAAATTACGTGCTGTTCATTTCGTTGAACACATTTAGTAAGTCGATTCTGAAGATTTTACACAACACGGCGCAATGTGTTCTCCGGGATGTTGGCGATGTTTTCTTCAATTTGAGCCTTGAGCTGGGCAAAATTTGTTGTTTTATTGGTCTAGTCTCTAGTCTGATACACAACGCTCTTCAGATGAACCCATAAAAAGTAACCACTGACTGAGGGCCAGTTGTATGTAAGTTTGTAAAGTCTTTGTAAAAGTTGACAAAGGGTAAAACCTTAGAATTCATCTTGTGGCAGGCGGGATGGCCAATCAGATGAAAGTGCGTATCATTACCAACCGACATACAACTGGCCCTGAGAGTTTTGGAGAACGGGACGCCCAAGTTCTCATCTTCAGAATCGACTTACTGAATGTGTTCGACAAAATGGACAGCACCTCACTGACGTAATTTTTTTTAAAAGTGATGTCTAATAATAAAATTTCCACTCTTGTAGAATACATTTTCAGCATCAAATAAAGTTTTGTAAGTTTCCTTCATTTTTTCTAATTATTTCAAATTTTCCCGTTTCTGTGCGCCACCCTGTATTTATAAAAAAAAGGCTAGAGAAAAAGATTAAGGCTTCAAAACTATAGTTTCTAACAAATATAATTATAAATACCTATATGTTTATACATACGAATATGTATTTATTTTTAAATGGGTATATACAGGGTGGGCCATAAAGATCTACCAAATTTTAGAGAGGTATAAAAAAATGAAAAAAATGAACTAGAAAAAAACTGAATATATTTTTGAAAAGAACATAAAATAAATAAACAAACATTATCAGACAAAAAAAAATGGGGGGGGGTTAAAAATGAAAATTCTAGCCAAACTCAACCAAATTTTGAATGCATATTCCGTGGGCCCCAAAAAGGCTAGAAATGCAAAAACTAACTACCGAAAATGGAAGGTAGGGTCAAAAATGAAAATTCTAGCCCTTTAGATCAAACTTAACCAACTTTTGTATACATATTACATATGTATGTGGACCACCAGACGGCTAGAAATGCAAAAAATAACAAAAAATTTTATACATAGTTTGGTCGAAAGGGCTAGAATTTTCCTTTTTTACCCCCGATCTATGTTTAAAACACATTAAAAAAAAATTATTTTATCTTCTTTTCAAAAATATATTCGGTTTTTTTTCTATTTAAATTTTTTCATTTTTTTATACCTCTTCAAAATGTGGTAGATCTTTATACCCCCTCCCCCCCCCCCTGTATATGTGTGTATATTTATTTACAGGAAACAGAAGATACTCTCTTTGATTTGCTCTTAAAAAATCAACAACTCTTGGCATGAAAAACCTTTTAGCATTAAATATCTACTTAAAATCAAACCTGAAAATAAAAATAAAGTTTACCTGTAAGACGTGAAGTTGATGAGCCATTTCTGTGCCGACAGGTCGCCCGATAACATGCCCGGCCAAAGCATCTCTTAATTGCCTCGAGCCAAGAGCTCGACGTCTTTTTTCAGGGTCTTTAGTTCGAGAGACAAGAGCATTAATAACAGCTAGAGCATTTTGACGAACAACCGCCTCTTCAGACTGTAATTTATTTTTTCAATTTTAATTATCCCAATTTTTTTTTTTAGAATTAAACAAAATTTTTAATAAAAATTAATACTTGGAGATGGAGAACCAATTCATTCAGTGTAATATCTGAATCAACTTGAGTATAACCTCCGCTTGCATTCAAGACAAGCGATTCGAGAATTGACAAAGATGCTCGAACAACTCGAGCATCACAATCTTTGAATTTGACAAATGAAGCAATACGAGATGTAAATCTAAAAGTAGAAAAAGTTGGTGTAATTAATACATAATTTACTTTTAAAAATATATGAGCTTTTCATTATACATGTATACCGGGTGAGTTTTTTATCTTGAGACAGTTTTCTAACATAAAAACAATATTATATGGAAAAAAGTTTCAAATAAAAGTTTGTTTATATCGAGGAAGAAACTAAACTACGGCATTGTTTGTCGACCTAGAACAAGCTTTCAAGTCAAGATGAGGTCAAGTTGTTTTTTAAATAGAACGCTATATGTTTCTATACGTCTACAAAAAAAACTGAACAACTTTGATAAAAACTATTTTTTATTCGACATCAAATAAACAAAATACATGAATCATTTAGATCTCAAAAAAAATTCTTAATAATTATTTTTAACAATTATTCAACTTAATTATCAAATAATAATGATTAAATAATTAATTATTAAATAAATAAGCAAGTCTTCTGGATGAATTCCAGTTTTTTTAACAGATTTACAACAAAATAAAATGAAGCTTGGGAGGGTGTATTCCTATCAGGAAAACGCTCGGCATTCGTTTCAATGGCATTTGTTCCACATTCAGACCATTTCTATCCTGTCTTCAACAAAAAATGCTCCATTTTTATAATGGTAATACAATATTACTATCTACTGGATTGACAGGAGAAATAAACTTTTTTAAGCTCAAGAATTTTAAATAGTTCTATTAAGTAGAAAATAATCTCTTAAATCTGTGTATTTAATTAAGTTTTAAGATCATTAAAAACACTTATTTTCATTGTTGTGACTTTTCAATTTAATAATTAATTATTTAATAATTATTATTTGATAATTAAGTTAAATAATTGTTAAAAATAATTATTAAGATTTTTTTGAGTTCTAATTGATTCATGTATTTTGTTTATTTGATGTTGTATGAAAAAATAGTTCTTATCAAAGTTGTTCAGTTTTTTTTTGTAGATTAAGTAGACGTGTAGAAAAATATATGTTTCCATTTAAAAAACAGAACTTGACATTGAAATACCCTTGAAAGCTTGTTCTACGTCGACAAACAATACCGTAGTTGTTTCCCCCTCGATATAAACAAACTTTAATTTGAAACTTTTTTCCATATAATGCACTGTTTTTGAGTTATAAGACTGTCTCAAGATAAAAAACTCACCCGGTATATGAAGTGTTGGCTACCAGTGGCATAGCCAAAGGGGACGAAGGGGGGCGATCGCCCCCCCCCCCCGCTCTTACTATTTTTATGTAACCAAAATTAAAAGAGAAAAAAACAAGAAACTTGGGAAAATAAGTACCTTTTTAGGTTGTTTTTTTTATTTATATGTTTGATGGACCGCTATTTAAGTCGGTAAATGGTTTAATCAAAGAAAAGTAATGTATTTAGTTTATTTTAATGCACACTGTGCTTACCCACACTATTAAAAAAATCGTAAATTTATTATATGTTTTCAATACAAATAGATAGGAAATTTACAAGATTGCGTAAAGTGGAAAAAATACTATATTATATTGATAAAATCACATTAACTCATTGTAAAAATACAAAAATAAATTGTAACTTTACTTGTTTCTTGGATTAATTAGATATGTATTACTAAAAAATGGTTGTAAGATTAGATTATTGGGATGTAATTTTATTTAAAAAAAAAAGGTTTGAGGCTGGACTTCGCATTTTTTTATAGTATAATAAAATTATATAAGAAATTTTTAAAAGTGCAAGAAAAAGAAAAAATATCTTAATTCAAATAATTTTGGTCAGATGAGTTTTGCCCCACCCGCCTCAAAAGTCTGGCTATACCACTGTTGGCTACTAAAGGCTCAACATAGGATCTTTTTACGCTTCCGTAGCAAAAAAGGTAAAAAATTGTGCCCTTTTGAAAAGAGTGCATTGGGACAAACCACCTTTGGTCAAAAGTTTCTGGAGATTATAAATATATACTTTAATTCAACATAAATGTTTATTTTTATATGTGAAATGTACATTTCGCCGCCTTAGAGTGTAAACCTGCTAACCTCATTTTTTATCATATATGACATATTAATATCGTTCGAAAGAAAAACAAGATACAACATCGTCCAAGTAAAACTGCTACTTAAAATTACGATCGTACGTTGTAGAAAAAAAATGTGAAAAATAGTTTCTTTCCATAACAACAATATTAAATTTTGTTTGTTTTTTTCTCTGTCCTGTAAAATTTCCTTGTTGTAAGTTAGCAGGTTTACACTCTAAGGCGACGATATATAATGTATCTCGAATGGAGATTTTATTCCAAAAGAAATATATGAATCCCGCTCCAAGAACCATTTGCTCTTAAATATATATATATATATATATATATATATATAAAAACCTTGATCAAAAAGTTTCAGGAATTTATTCAGAAAATCAAAAATACAAATTTAATAATCAAAATCGATATTGTCTCCTTCAAAGTACTCCTCATCGACTGCAACGCACTCATGCCAGCGCTTGATCCAATCCTCAAACCATTTTTTTATATTCGGTTTTCGGTTTGGCCATCAGAGCCATCTTCTATTTTTTCATTATCTCCACTTGGCTGCTAAAAAGCGTACCCCGGAGCGATTTTTTGAGTTGACTGAAAAGGAAGAAGTTGTAGGGAGCCAAATCAGTCAAATTTGGTGGCTGAAGTGTGGTATTCGTTCCGTTGTTGGTCAAAAAGTTGCGGATAACGATGGCAATGCGCGTTTCGTGATTCCCACAAATCCGGTCTTTTTTGGCGCCTCAAAGCAAAATCATTAAACAAAATGTCTTGAACGGATTCATAAGCGATGTTCAAGTTCGCTTCCACCTCTCCAATGGTCAATTTACAGTTTTCGGCCATCATTTCTTTGATTTTATCGACGTTTTCGTCGGTTTTCGATGACGACTGCGTTCGTAATCCTCGACAGACTCACGAAAATTTGGGCCACACATAAAAGTTTGTTTTCGATAGAGCAACACTTCTTTAACATTTTCGCACCGTTTTAACTCAAAATTTAATACAAATTCGTTGATGCAAAGACGATTTCATTTATAAAATCGTGAAAATCGAAAACGGCTCTGATAGTCCATACAAAATAAAAAATGTTTCAAGGATTAGATCAAGCCCTGGCATAAGTGCGCTGCAGTCGATGGGGAGTACTTTGAATGGGACAATATCCATTTTGATGAGTAAATTGTATTTTTGATTTTCTGAATAAATTCCTGAAACTTTTTGATCAAGGTAGTGTATATTTATATAAGTGTAATTGAATTTTAAATAGTTGATATTAAATAAAATGTTCATACTTAGAGGTTAAGACATCCCAAGATACTATTCCATGATCCATTAACTCCACAAATGATCCAAGAGCATCGGGTAACCATTGCTGGCCCCTTGTCGTTCTTGATTGAGGTTCTTGTTGTTCAACTAAGCCAACCACTACCATTAATCCCTAAAAAATATCCAAACAAAAGTTAGTCATTGAATTATATATATAGGGTGTCTCATTAGTTTTTACTAGAGACTGGATTTTTATGCAGTAAAAATTGCCAAAATATGCCATAGAATATGCAGTTAAAAATGATGAAATATGCAAGTAATATGCAGAATAGGTTGAAATATGCAAATATATGCAGTAAAAGATGGCAAAATAAAATTGAAGACAAAAAGACTATATATTATATCTGAAGGAGTACTATGAAAAAAATAAAATGATAAAGTAAGCTATAGATACCAAGTGTCAAATATGCTCTTTTATTTCGTAAAAAATTGCACAAAATTCTCATTATATTTAATATATTAAAAAAATCTTTAAACTCAAAGAAATAATAGATTCTCTTGAATAAAATCAACATGATAAATATAATAATTTTTCAAAAAATGTGAACGAAAAAATCCGGGGTGGGGGTGGAGTTTTATTTAACAGACATTATTATATTGAAATTAAATTAGGTTGGAGTTGGTGGTGTTTTTTTTCCTGTTTCATGTTTTCTATGATATTTTCATTAATAATTTATTTACACAAATTTTCTGAATGTTTCTTCATATGCTTTGTAGGTGTATCAGTGATGAGTAGGGTGTTTAACAGTAGTCATTATATTATTAATAAAATGCACAATTTTATTCAATTTATTTTACTAAATGTAATGACTATTTATCTTGAAACACCCTTCTGAGCGTTGATAATATCGACAGAGCATGGCGGAAAGTCCGGAAAATATGTAAAAATAAATTAATAATGATAATATAAATTTATTAAAAGAAATCAATTGTCCTCTGATTGATGCAAATGAAAATATTAATAATACCAAATATAAATATATGTATATAATTTATTTGTTTGAGACTATAGTTTCGAAAGTTTAACCTTAGTTATCAGTCTTTTAATTTAATTATAAATATTTTATCTCTTATTTTTCATGGGTTCAATTATCCGATTGGATATAGAAAAATTCGTTTTGTTGTAATAGCAACCTAATATATAGGATTCAAACGGTTTGAATTGTTGAAAATGTTTATAATTAAAAAAGACTGATGATGAAACTTAAGGTCTCAAACAAATAAATTATAAATATATACATATTTATATTTGGTACAAATATATATATACAAGCTGCTCCAGGTGTGCCTTCGGCACTCCCTCTATAGCTCGACCCTCCGGGCAGAGTGGCCCTGGCGGGCTGCGTCTCGGCATGTTATTATTAGGTCTGTAATATATATTTGTAATATTTTCCCCCTATTTCGCCCCCACGCACTCATTTTGGCTATTGATTTTTACAGCATATATTTTATATAGTCTTAAAAAATAACATTACAAAATTTGATCTATATCGGAGAAAGTATTAATTTTTTGCCCCCACTCACATTTTGGGAGGTTGAAATTATTTTTTAGATATTTGCAATTAAATAACTCACAGTTTTCTAAAGAGTAAATATACAAAAAAGCTTAAAATTTCTATATTTTGCCCCCCCCCCCCCCCCCCCCTTTGCCATAATACAGTCAATTTTGATAGTTGATTTTTACAGGAATAGTTTCTTAAAGTAATAAAGGATAACTCTACAAAATTTGATCAAGATCCGGAGAGAGTTTTAATTTTTGCCCCCACTCACATTTTGGATAGTTGGGAGTCGAATTTCAAAAAATCCTGAAATCACTTTTTAGATATTTGTATTTAGAATTTTATTAAGTAAAAATCAAGTAGATATCTTAATTGCATAATTAGTGTAAACACATTGCAAAGATTTTTGCCCCCTTTGACCCCTTTAGGGATCGAATTTAAAAAAAAAACTGAAATTAGTTTTTAGATATTTTAATTTAGTATTTTTATAAGTAAAAAACAAGTAGATATTTTATCGTCCTTAAGAGATATCGCATAATCAGTGAAAACACACTTTGACCCCCTTAGGGGTCGAATTTCGAAAAATCCTTTCTTAGTGAGCCCCTATGTCTGTCATAGATGTAATATCCTCCCCAAATTTCATGTTTCTATGTCCAGTGGTTACGAACGGAACAACCAAATCTCCAAAGATAAAAATTGTTCGATTTGTAATTGTATAGCGTTGCATAATCAGTTTCTTATTTTGGAAAAGATTCTAGTCAATTTGAGTTGTTATGGATGATTTTAACTCAGAAAAGTTGAATTCGCCTCCTCGGGAAGTGAATCTGGGTGCCAAAAATCAATCCGAAACGAACCAATCTGACATATACCGAGAACACGTGTAAAAATTTTACTCAAGACTTAATTAATCTTCATAAATGAAAATCTTCGCAGCCAAGTGATTCAAAATTCAAACATAGATCCATGGTTTAAATAGAGGGAATTGAATCCGATCACAAACTATTTAAACTACACTGAGCGGCAAAAAAAAGGCAACACCTAATTTTTTTTTTAATTTTTAATGTTTTACTTTTATAATATCAATTTTTTAACAAAGTTAAAACATTTATATCATTTTTAAAGTCATTTTAAATAACTTTAAACACTTTTAATCTATATTATTAATAATTTAATTACAAATCTCTAACATTGTTTCAAAATATCAAATTTTCTTAAATTAGATTAATCAATTCAATTTTTCCTGAAAATTAAATTTTGTGATTTCAGTTGAGAAAAAGCATTAAAAGATGATCCGCTTGATGATTATTTGTGATAGTTAAGTGTGACAATTTACACTTTTATTAGAACTTTTTTGAAAAAATAAACTTTAAGATACATTTTTTAAACTTAAATTAAAATTTTTATATTTAAAATTGTCTTAGAAATTATATTAATGAATTTTATTTGTTCAAAGATAAATATTATAAAATTAAAATATACAAAATAAAAAAAATTTGGTGTTGCGTTTTTTTTGCCGGTGAGTGTATATGGCTTGATAGCAAGTTTGAATTTAGAATTAGTTGACTGCGAAATTTTTTAATGGTTAAAATTAAATCTTTGAATAACATTTTTTGGCGTCAGATTGAACCAATTAGAAAGAACATTTCTAATTAAAAAAATTGAAGATGAAATCTTCGAAACAATGGTACCAACTTATCACATACTAGTAAAGGGCATTTGTGCCTGTCTGGGGAAAGGTGGGGGTTCAGGGGGTGCGGGGTCCTGGGTTAGGGAGTCCAGGGTGTAGGTTTACTAGGGTGGAGGGTGATCAGAAGTGGGGCAGACGTTCCAGGGTTTGGGAGAGAGTCGGTTGGATGGGGAGTGGTTGGAGATGGAGGAGAGGGAATGTTCAAGTTACGGGGGTCCAGGGGGCGAAGCCCCTTGGCTAGGAAGAGACCCACTGATTGAGATTGGTATTAATTATTTATTATTAAGATTTCAACTTAAGGATAAAACAAAGAGGTTTTCCTCTGTTTAATGTAAATAATGCTAATCACATACTTCTAAAGGGCATTTGTGCCTGCCTATGTCCCTCCCCCTAAGGTGGGGGTCCAGGGGGTGAGGGATCCAGGGGGCTACTAAAGGGCATTTGTCCCTGTGTCTGTACCTATATCATCACATACTACTAAAGGGCATGGCATTTGTCTCTGTCTCTGTATGTAACTATGTTTCTATGTTTGTATGTCCGTCCTCCCAAGGGTGGAGGTTGGGGTCGAGGGTCCAATAGTGAGGAGTCATGGGGTGGGGGTCCAGTGGGATACTAAGGGGGATTTGTGCTTATGTCTGTACCTATATACTATATATAATATACCTATGTAGGATTTGGAGGTGGGGTCCAGGGGAAAGGTGGGAGTCCAGGAAATCCGGGGTCCATGGGTGGGGAGTCTAGGGGGTAGGTTTACTGGGTTGGAGGGTGATCAGAGGCGGGGAGAAGTTCCGGGGTTGGGGAGAGGAGTGTTTAAGTGACGTGGGGTCCAGGGGGCGAAGCCCCTTGGGTACCAAGAGGTCTACCACAGAAGGGCCTTGCAGCTGGTAATATTAATAAAGGAAAACGCTTATTTGTATTAAGCAGAGGAAAACCTAATTGATTTTCCCTTAAGAACCTTTATATTTAGTTTCTATCTTTCTAGATATCAATATAAGATTATATATTAGTATATAATATCTGCTATAAGTTTAACATCTAAGGTGGGTAATTTAGCATTTCCGTTGCCGATTGAATACCCTTTATACTTACTTGGTTAATATTGAATTTTACCTGTGTATTAATGAATTCCAGAGCAAAAGTTAAATCTACAGAGAGCTTGGAGAGTTGTTGCATTGCTTGGCATCGTTCTGTCATATCGTCGCTGGCATTTTGTAATTTTTTTAAAATCTCTTGTGCTGTGGATGAAGGCGATTGAGTTAATCTCAAAACGGATCCATTCCGTATTTCATTTCTATTCTTTTCAGTAACATAATTATTATTTGTGGTTTCGGAAAATTGAAGAGCATAGTTTTCGGCCTCGGTCAGACGCCAGCCAGCAGCTAATTCATGAATGATTGCGGCCAATGGTTGTTTCTGATCAAATTCAATCAATTGGGGAACTTGGCCTACCATTTCGACAGCAATTTTAACTTTGCTTGTATCTTTGTTGGTTGCTATCACAGCACTTGGCATCTTGACAGTCTTCAATGACATTCAAAAAAGACAAACACAAAATTAAGCCTATATTAATTTGGTTAAAATTGATTTAAAAGATTATTTCTCATAGTAGAGTTATATTAAAAAAGCATTACACTTAGAAAAAAAAATTAAATTAGATTTCAAAAGAAAATGTAAATATATATTTTTTAGTGAAATAGTATAATATTAATATAATATTATAAATTATATCTTTTAAAACACAAGGAGAAATGTCAAATTTATAAATCAGAAGTAAATGTTGCCAACTTGTGAAGTGAATAAATAAATGAATAAAAGGTAAATTGAATCAAAAAGTGAAAACGTTTTTTAAGACTGGGTACGTTCTATATATTATTATAAATTATCTTTTAAATCACAAGGAGAAAAGTCAGAAGTAAATGTTGCCAACCTATGAATAAATAAATAAATGGCTCAGACGGCTCAGACAAACCGAAGGTCTGAGCCATAGATAAAATGTTATTCATCACTGCGCATGGAAGTATGGAAATGGCCACTCGGTCTGTTAGCTTTCAAATTGAATACATTTACACACGTAAAAAAATAATCATTCTTTTGTTTTTAGATTCTCTGCTTTTTTAAGCTAAATAAAATTATATAAGGGATTTTAAAAATACTATCGTAAGTAATGCATCATTTCTTTTTAATTTTCATTGATAAAGGTAGAGGGATTCACAATGCTTTTTTCTTTTTACGGATTTTTTGTTTTGTCTAAAATATTTTAATTTAAACATATACCATTGGAATAATTAAATTAAATTAAATTAAATCCTGGCCCTTTATTTATATGCAAAATAAACGTCTAAAATATGTAAATTCAAACATGAAATATGCAAATTCAAAATATTAAATATGTTATTATTATTAATATATTATACGATCTTTTTATAAAAATGGAAATATTATATTTATATAGACGTTTATTTTGCATATAAATCCTGGCCCAATCTGCTCTTATTAAACGAGCAAAAATTGTTTATATATTTATTTGTTTGTATATATATATATTTGTATCTTGGTTCTATTTGAAAACGACTACGGATTTTGATGAAACAAATTCCATTAACAAGTTTTGAGGATGAGAAAGCGATCTGGCTAGGTCTGGACCTCGGCAAATTTAATCTTAATTGATCTTTTCTTAATTAAAGTAATTATTGATAGATGAAAATCTCAATAAAAAAGTTTGTTTACATTTTTTTGAATTAGGTATCTTTTATTTTTAATTGTTTTTTTAATTTTAAAACCCACTAATAGGTTAACCCAATTGAAAATGTACTGAAAAATTGGGTTGATCGGATGGGGTAGTCACAGCCATAGTCATTTGAATGATGTTGTGTTTCATTCTTAAATGAAAATGCCCAATCTTTCTAATAAACTTATAATTTTGAAAAAATATCCATTAGTTTTTTTTTATAGCCGATTCAAATTCCAAACACCATAATAGGGTGGACCATCTAACTTTTGAAATTTGAATCGGCTATAAAAAAATTAATGAATATTTTTTCAAAATTATGTGTTTGGACATTTTCATTTAAGAATGAAAAACAACATTTTTGTTTTCAAAAATTGAAAAGGATGACATGGGTGACATTTGGTTTCAACAGGACGGGGCCACTTGCCACACAGCCAACGTAACAATCGATCTTTTGCGCACTGTTTTTGGAAATCGAATAATGATTTTGTGTTTCATTCATAAATGAAAATGTCCAATCTTTCTAATAAACTCATAATTTTGAAAAAATATTCATTAGTTTTTTTTTTATAGGCGATTCAAATTCCAAAAGTCAAATGGCCCACCGTGTATAATAAAAAAATACATATTTATATTCCTTTTATATACAGGGTGATTTATCGGTCTGTCCTCTCTTTATAACTTTTTTATTTTAAGTCAGAGAGAGGAACTTCAAATATAATTTATATGATATATTATTGTCTGTCATATACCATATGCATTTGTATCTAGAGGGTGTTCCGTTTAAGCGCAACAATATGTAACTTTATATTTCTTAATGGAACACCCTACATATATTTATTTATTTTGATAGTAAATTAGATTCCCTTTAAAAAATTATTAAGTAATTAGGGGTCTAAAATTATAAATTAATAAGTTATTTACGTTCATAAAAAATAGTTGTTCATAGGTGAAAAAACCATAATTTAATACATAATTTTGATACTTTTTTATTAATACTTATTTTAAACATTACACTAATTACAAAGAGGTTATTAAAATTTAGTGACAGACTAAATAATGCAAAATTATAATAAATGCTCGAAAACTTGTCCTTCAACTTCAATTACATTTTTCTATTCTTCTTATAAAGTTAGTTTGTACTAAACCCACCATAGTCTGTCACTAAATTTTAACAGCCTCTTTGTAATTAGTGTAATGTTTAAAATAACTATTAATAAAAAGTATCAAAATTATGGTTTTTCCCCCTATGAACTAATATTTTTTATGAACGTAAATAACTTCTTAATTTATAATTTTGGACCCCTTATTACTTGATACTTTTTTAAAGGGAGTCTAATTTACTATCAAAATAAATCAATATATATATAGGGTGTGCCATTAAAAAATAAAAAGTTACATATTGTTGCGCTTAAACGGAGCACCCTGTATACAAATGCATATGGTACTTAGATAGACAATAATATATCATATAAATTATATTTGATGAGTTTTTCTCTCTGACTTAAAATAAAAAAGTTATAAGAGTTATAAAGAGAGGACAGACTGATGAATCACCCTGTATATAAAGATATTCAAACTTAAAATATTCTTGATTGTCCAAATTATTAATATAACTTCCTTATATTTATTTATACACAAAAATGTCAAAGATGTTACATTTAAGTTTTGCTAATTGGTTTTTCTCTTTCTTTTCATTTTACTTTACCATACAGGATATGGTCAAGTATTGTAATCGTGTATGAAAAAAGTGGGTTTTTTCCTTCTTTTTTTCGAAATATCTCAAAAACGGCTTAAACTATTTTGTTTAAGAAAATTGAGCGAAACCATGGCATTTTGCTCTACAAAAAAGCTCTAATAAGTGAACATCGAAAAAATTATATTTTTCGAGATAATAACTGTTTTGTCAAAATGTCTGTTAGTCTGGTTGTCTGTTAGTTAGTTAGCGTGTGCGTTACCAAATTTTGTGGACGATCTAGCTCAAAAACTAGTGTGAATATCGAAACCAAATTTAAAAGCTAGTCATGGCCATATCAGAACAAGTCAGCTTATTTGTAGTTTTGTTCTGTACAAGTTGTGATATATCTTCTTCTTCTTTTAGGATTTCTCCTGTTAATTTCCAGAGTCTTCCCCGGAGTCTTGCCAACTGTCCATCTATCTTTTTGGAGGTCTTCCAAGAGGTCTCTTTGTGGTTGGTATGGACAGTAGGGCTTGTTTGGCGAGCCTCTCATCTTCCATTCGCATGATGTGTTCGTGCCACTCTCGGCATCTTCCTTTTATCCACTTTAATATGTCGATGATTCCACATTGATTTCGGACGTTTTTTTATTTTCTGTTTGGTGATTAATGGATGTAACAATCACAATTTTATTTCTATAGATGTTTTGTATCTGTATATTTTTATAATAAAATAGCAGCTACCTTTGGAGATTGAAAATTTGCCAAAGCTCTAACAGTCCATTCAAAAAGTCCATAGGCTGACACATAGATGGCGTTACTAGAATTTTTCCATATGATTTTTATTTAACACTAACGTTTAAACGATACGTGTATAAATTTGACATCAATCTGACTATTGATTCGTGAGTTATAGCATTTTGTGTGAAGCAACTATTGTTATTGAAAAAAAAAAGTGAATTTCGAGTTTTAATAAAGCATTGCTTTTTGATGAAAAAAAATACAGTGGAAACCAAACAATGGCTTGATAAACATTATCCGAACTCTGCTCCATCGAGACAAATGGTAGAAAAGTGGATTGCTGAATTTAAACGTGGTCGTACCAGCACAAATGATGCAGAGCGCAGTGGACGCCCAAATGAGGCTGTTATTCCAGAAAACATAAAAAAAATCCACAAATTGGTTATGAACGATCACAAATTAAAGGTGCACGAGCTAGCTGACATTGTAAAGATATCAGATGGTAGTGATTTTACCATTTTACACGAACATTTGGGTATGCGAATGCTCTTTGCAAAGTGGGTGCCGCGTGACCTCACAGTCGACCAAAAACAACAACGAATCGATGCTTCAGAGGAGTGTTTGGCGCTGCTAAACCGCAATAAAATGGAATTCTATCGTCGATATGTGACAATGGATGAGACATGGCTTCACTATTACACACCAGAATCCAAAAGACAGTCAGCTGAGTGGACAGCAGTCGACGAACCAAATCCAAAGCGAGCAAAGACGCAACAGTAGGCCGGTAAGGTGATGGCGTCTGTATTTTGGGATGCGAACGGAATAATATTCATTGACTATCTCCAAAAAGGAACCACCATCAACAGCGACTATTACTATGCACTTTTGGATCGATTGAAGGCTGAAATCGCAAAGAAACGGCCACATTTGAAAAAGGAAAAAGTGTTGTTTCACCAAGACAATGCACCGTGTCACAGATCGATGAAAACGATGGCAAAATTGAATGAATTGGGCTTCAAATTGCTTGCCCACCCACCATATTCTCCAGATTTAGCCCCCAGCGACTTTTTCCTGTTTTCAGATCTCAAGAGAATGCTTGCTGGAAAGAAATTTAAGTCCATTGATGAAGTAATCGCTGAAACCGAGGCCTATTTTGACGATAAAGAGAAATCGTACTATAAAAGTGGGATCGAAAAATTGGAAAATCGCTATACTCGTTGTATCGCCCTCGAAGGCAACTATGTTGAATAATTAAATCGAGTTTTCTCAAAATTTTGTTTTTTTCTTACTTATCCTACGGACTTATTGAATGACCTGTTATCTGTTGAGAAGAAAAGTGAAATGTTAATTTTTAACTTTAAATCTTTATACACTGAAAGAATTGTTGGCGTAATTTATAATTTATAAACTTGAGAAATATTTGTATGTTTGTGTGCTTTTGACTATGTTTGTTCATTGGTGTATTTCTAATGCATGAGAATTACAATTTTGTGATTCTAAAAACATTTTTTATATTGTATTGACAGTCTATTCAAAATAAATATTGTTATTCAAAATGTACGGGTGTGAAACCTGGACAATTAGAAAAGCGGAGAGAAAGAGATTAGAGGCTTTCGTAATGTCGTGCTACAGAAGAATGATGAATATCAAATGGATGGATAAAATTACAAATGAAAAAGTTCTTGGAAGAATCGGAGAAAGAAGAAACTTGTGGAAGAGTCTGAAGAAGAGAAGTCAGATGATGGGGCACACACTGAGACATGGGGGATTGCTTAGGGATATCTTGGAGGAGGAGGGAGGAAAGAAAAGGGGAAGGCCTAGATTAAAATATTTCAACCAAATAATTGGGAATATGGGACGCGAGACATTTAGAGAGGTCAAACAGCTGGCGGGGGACAGAGTCGAGTGGAGACGGGTGGTTGCGTCAAACCAGTCTTAGGACTGTATACTCAATGATAATGATTCAAAATAAATATTATTATTATTAAAATGTGGATTAGTGTAAAAAAATTTCTTATGTTACCCAGTGATGGAACGCACTGTTAACCAAATTTGTCTACACTCACGAGCAAATCAATGGAATCACCTTCCTTGCGAGTTATTAAATGTAATTTGCTTTCTCAAATATAATATATTTCCATTACATTTATTTTATGCCTCCTCTACACTATGAGCCAACTTGGGCCAATTCAAACCAACGCCAATGTGTAGAGGGGGGTTGGCCATTGGTTGATTGGTCATTGGTTGACGCTGGCGATGAGATTGGTGATGGTTGGCCTTCGAAACGGTTTTTTCGATATATCAAAGAGGGCCAATGTTATGCAACGAAAGTGCCCAGTGTCAAGGTGTCGTTTCCACAAGGCTATAGACATTGGGTCAACTCTTGGACCACTGTGTGGAGGCACCGTGAAATTAACTCGTTTTACTGGTGGTCAACATGTTTGGCTCACGTTGGGCCATAGTGTAGAGGGCCCATTAAATGCTGAAAAATGAAACTTTTAGAAAAAATATTTAAATTTCTAATAAATTACAAAGAAACAGAAATTGAATTAATGAAAAAAGAGTGATTCCATTTCTTTGCTCGTGAGTGTATAATTTAAATAAATGTTCTGATGAGCCAAACATTGGCGAAACTTAATAAAAATAAACACTTATTTAATATAAAAATGTCTTAAATTTTATTTATCTCTATTTTTTCTTGATATATACGAAGGAATCTCTATTTTTTCTTGATATAGCTATACGAAGGAATTAATCCAAAAAAAAATTCTCATAAATTATTTTTTTTTTTCAAATGTGAATTAGGACAGACTAAACAATACTTCAAATCTAGAATTTACGAGCATAAATATTCAATTAGAATGAAAAATTCCGAATGTACAATGCTAACCATTCATCCACTAAACTTAAATACAATTTTGACTTTTCTAATCCAAAAGTTTTATAGATAAAAAACATAACTTAGAAAAAAGATTAATTTTAGAAATGATTTTATTTATTTATTTATTTAACGGGCAGTCACACCCTTTTTTTTACAAATCACAAGTACTTACATGTATATAAACAGTAAAGTATGAAAAAAATAACATAAAAATAAAGTATAAATGACAAAGACAATAGGAAAGATAGATGATAACATAAACATATTATAATTAGAAAACAAAGTCCAATGATAAATGAATAGGAAAAAAACTTATAGATTATTGGACACATTTCAATAGAATTATATACCTAAATGAACAAGGACTTTTTTAAGACAAAATCTAAGAACGAATATAAATATATGCAGCAGATATGATTATTTACAATTTATTGTGCAAAATAGCCCAAATGAATTTAAAATAAATAGGTATACAAACTAAGACAACACATATATACGAATTATAAATATATAAATTCAATATAAATATAAATCTAATATAAGTAAATATAAATATAAAAAACAATAAATAAACTTAATACAAATTATATAAATTTAAATTATAATATCAGAACATAAATATAAATTTAAATCATTTAGATCAACCATGGCGAAAAGACAATTAATGCCAATTAATTAAGATTTGATTTACCCACACTATAGTATGCTAGAGAGTTTGGATCTAAAAGTTCTGATTGAAATATTAAATAACGAAAATTCAATTAACAAAAGGTCAGATATGGATTGTTTTGCTATTGTTTATAAAAAAATTTCATAAATATTTATAAAGAGAAACAAAGAGGTTGTCCTCTTCTTGGTGCAAATAAACACACAATATAATATCAAATATATATATATATGTAAGCTCGAAACACCCACACATGAAGACGAGTGGAAGGGGAAGACAAGCACAAGCAAGGGACATAATAGATTGAGACATCAAGCAGTAGAGAGTTAATTTAAAACGCTCACTTCAAACACAATTGTTAATATACAATATTTGAGAACTAGATATTATATAAATTCATTTCAAATAAACATCATTGTTAAAACTAAATAAAGGACCTGAAATTTCGAGTTTCACATTTCAGGTAAATAATATAAAACTCATTGTAAATATCTGTATATATTAATAAACACTTCACATTTCAGTGGAACACGATTTTTATCTACCTCGCACCCATCCTACTTATAACTCGAAATTTCTCAAACGAGATGTCTACCAGAGTGAGGCTACTTTTGATGAAAGAAGACGTGGATGGTGTTTTAACAAATAATGTAAAAACAATCAAGCTACAAGATGATAGCATAACATATGTCTTTCCGAAGGAATACCAAGGTGAGCAGTCACATATTGAATTAAAACAAATCAGTATTATAAAATCTGCATATAAAAGTATGACAAAAGATGGTCACTACAGAAACGTAAATATTACTTTACCGAATGAGATAAAGAAATATTACATAGATGAACAAAATAATTTCATTTTTAAAAACTTTCTATTAGAAGAAGAACAAATTGAAAGCTTAAATGTATCAGAATATCCAGAAATTAGCAATGAAACAAATATAATGTTAAACATTGAAAAAAAATTTAACATAAATAAATTCTATGGCATTCAACAAAATGCTATAGAATGGCTAAAGTCATTTGAAACAGAATGCAAAAGACATAAAGTATCAAATGACAATTTAAAAATTCAAATCATGAACTTCTTTCTGGAAGCCAATGCAAAAGATTGGTACAGAAATAACAAAATAAAAATAGATGATAATAATTGGTCAAAATGGACACATTCTTTTAAATTAGTATACGCAAAAAAGGCTGGACAGAAATTAATTATGCATACAAATATAAATATATAAATGGATCATTAATCGATTATAGTCTTAGAAAAGAAAAATTATTATTGGAAGCTGAACCCTCCATCTCAGAGGAATCTAAGATAAATCACATAGTTATTAATTTACCAGAAAACGTCCAAATTAATTTAGATAAAGAAGAATTAAATAACACTGACGAATTAATGAACATTCTCAGAAAATATGACATGCAATATTCTAATTATAATAATAAAAACCTAAATAAATATGAATTACAATGTACACATGATAAAAATACTGAAATGTCAAAGAAAATTCAAAATTCAAAATGTGTAATAAAATCACCTTGTTATAAATGTGTCAAATTGGGATATCAAAATAGATACCATCCTATTGCAATATGTCGAAATAAAAATTTATATAAAGAAAAATTTGAAATACATTTGAATGAAAACATTCCTGAATCAAATTTGAATGAAAACACAAAAAACGATCAGAGCCCGACCAAGTTAATCCACTAATAAAATTAAATGTTTTAATCAATAAATTTAAAAAAGTAGAGGCTGTTTATGACACAGGCTCTAATTGTTCATTATTGAATCACAACTTGATGAAGGAATTAAAACAAGAAATAAAAAAAGATAACACAATATTTAAGACAATAAATGGATTAAACTTTATAGAAGGTCGGGCAAGAATAGAACTAAAAATCAATAAAATTTCAGATTTTTTAGATGTATATATAATAAAAAACAATAATTTCTCATATGACATGCTACTAGGCTTAGATGCCATAAAAAAATTTAAATTAATTCAAAATGAAAAATTAAAATTATTTCAAAAGATTAATAAGACTAAAATAGATGAAATTAAAATAGATATAACAGAAAAATCAGATAAAGAAAGAGAAATATTCTCAGAAATAGATAATAATAAAGAATTAAAAGATAAAGAAATAACTAAACGAATATATTTAAATGAATATATAAAAATGAAAGATTATGAAATATTTTTAAATCACCTCGATAATAAAAAAAGAAAAAGTACTAAAATTATTAGATAAATTTGAATATATTTTTGCCAAAGATAAATTCGACGTTGGTATTATAAGAGAAAAAGCAAAAATTAGACTATCAGAATATAAATACATATATAAAAAACCCTACAGATGTTCTTTGCCTGATCAGAAGGAAATCGAAAATCAGATCACAAATCTTTTAGAAAGAGGTCTAATAGAAGAATCAAGTTCTCCTTTCGCAGCACCGGTAACCATGGCTTTCAAAAAGGAAGAAGGGAAAAAGAACAGGCTGTGTGTTGATTACAAATCTTTGAACGAGTTGGTGGTCCCAGAACACACATCCATTTCCACGAATTGAAGACTATATAATTGTTAAAGCTGGAAATTGTGAATGGTTCACAGCACTAGATATAAATTCGGCTTTCTGGTCAATTCCAATAAGAGAAAAAGACAAAGAAAAATTGGCGTTCATAACTCATGAGGGCCACTATAACTGGAATGTAAGCTACCATTCGGATATGCGAACATCAAGCCTCTAATATTTCAGAGGATTTTAGCAAACATAATTAGGCAAAATAACAATACTTCAAATTTTGCATCAACTATATTGATGACATTCTAAATCTTTTCAGAAGATTATGATGGGCCACATAAACCATATTGAATTAGTTTTAAATGCGATAAAAATGAAGGGTTTAAATTAAAATTATCTAAATGCAACTTTGTAAAAAACTCAATAAAATTTTAGGTATATTATAAAGAAAAATGAAGTAAGGCCCTATAAGGATAATCTAATTTCAATTAAAAATTTTCCAATCCCCAAAAACAAGTAGAACATCAGGTAATACCTTGTAAAAGTCAATCTTCATCATAAGTATTCCCTAGATGCATCACAAGTATTAGAACCGCTACACAACTTATTGAGAAAAACATTAAGTTCAATTGGGATGAAAAGTGCCAACAAGCTACTTAAAAAAGTAAAAAGTTATTTATGCCAAAGTCCCATACTATCTATTTATGATGAACACAAAGAAATATTCATATTCATGCAGACGAACCAATACGGTTTTGGAGCCATATTGAAGCAACCACAAGAAAATGGAGAACTTCACCCAGTGGCGTACTTCTCTGAAGAAATCAAAACCAGCACAAAAAAGAAACCAGCAATTTTCTTAGAATGCTTGGGCAATAAAAGAGGCTATTCTTTATTGGCAATATTGGTTAACGGAAAAAATCACAGTCATAACCGACCACAAACCACTAGAAAACTTAAAAGTCAAAGTAAGGACATGACGTGAACCTCTTTGGAGATTTGATACACTACCTATCACAATACAACTTCGACATGGAAAATATGCTCCTGAAAGGACAATTTGGAAGCAGATGCCTTATCCAGGAACCCAGTTCTGGAATCCTTTGAAAATGAAGAAGATGTGCTAAAAACAGTCAATTTAATATCAATAGAAGAAATAAAGGAAGACCAAAGACTAAATGAACATAAGAAAATAAAAAATTCCAAAAAAGTAATAAACAGAGGAGATATAAAATTTAAAATAACAAAAAAATAGTAAAAAACTAGAATATTTGTATCCAAAACCATTTGGCATGGAACTGAATAAAAAAGATCCATGAATTTACGGTCATATTGGAACGAAACACCTAATTGCCAAAAAATCAGAACCAAACTATTATTTTAAAATATGGATAGAGAAATGGCAAATTCCGCAGAGAATGCAAATATGTAACGAGAATAAAACGAGATCTACAAAGAAATTAGGACTGACATCAAAACTGGGCCCTGCCACAACACCTTATGAAATAATGTCAATAGATACTATAGGCGGTTTTGAGGTAATAACTCAACAAAGAAATATCTCCATATCTCAATTGATCATTTTCACAAGATTTGTATTCTTCACAACATCCATAGACAAACAGCAAGAGAATTTATAAAACTAATTGATCCCATCACAAAAGACAATAACATCAAAATAATACTAGGAGATCAATACGCAGGCATAAACTCCACAGAATTAAAAAAAATATCTGAAAGAGAAAATATAGAACAAATATTTACATGTACTGACTGTCCTGAATTGAATGGTCTAATTGAGAGGTAAACCAGTCGATCTCAAACAGAATCGATGCAAAGCAATACAGATAAAAAAAGATCCTGGCCTAAACTTGCAAAAGAAAGCATAGATGAATACAACAAAACAATACATAGTGTCACAGGATTCTCACCAATGTACTTATTGTACGGCAAGGATACGAGTATAGTACCAGAGGAATTTATATCTGTAAGAAATCTTGAAGAAGACAGAAAAAAGCATTAGAGAACTCAAATAAAAATTTTATACAAAATAAAACAAGAATAGATAAAAATAAAAAAAAATATGAATTCAAGAAAACGACTTAGTGTATGTAGATACAGGGAGCAAATTAAATAGAAAAAAATTAGACAAGATAAGAAAAGGCCCATTTAAAATACTACAAAGAGTTTCAAATTCAATATACAAAATAAATTACACAAAAAAAGGAAGAAATCACACACTTTTCCATGTTAATAAGCTGATACCCTTCTCTCAAAATTCCTCCGCGGGGGGGGGAGATGTAAGCTCGAAACACCCACACATGAAGACGAGTGGAAGGGGAAGACAAGCACAAGCAAGGGACATAATAGATTGAGACATCAAGCAGTAGAGAGTTAATTTAAAACGCTCACTTCAAACACAATTGTTAATATACAATATTTGAGAACTAGATATTATATAAATTCATTTCAAATAAACATCATTGTTAAAACTAAATAAAGGACCTGAAATTTCGAGTTTCACATTTCAGGTAAATAATATAAAAACTCATTGTAAATATCTGTATATATTAATAAACACTTCACATTTCAGTGGAACACGATTTTTATCTACCTCGCACCCATCCTACTTATATATTTGCTTGAGACTTTTGTTTCTCTTTGTGAATCAAGAACTCTACTACGCTACTCTCGGCAAAACAAAAACTTTTCAATTTAAGCATGTAATATATAATTTTAAGAGAGTCTGGTGTCGGTGCTAGGTGAAATATATTTAAAAAAAAAAAAGTAAAAATATTTTTGGAAAAAGTTATTATTTACTATGAGTTATTCGCAAATGATTTGTAAATATATCTGTGCTTTCTGTACCCATATATGGTACAATAGCGTAGCCAGAAAATTTTCATTGTGGGACTCAATCCACAAGCAAAATATTTAGTGGGAATTTTTTTATTATTAAAACAAATAGTCCAGTTAAATTGTGTTTTTACCCGGAAAGTTTTGGGGTAGTTGTAATTTCTTCTACCCTTTATGTTTTTGGGTGTGCTGAATCCGAATCCGAGGTTTGCTAACAAAATTTCGTGACGAAACATTGACAAAAATACCAAAAAAGGTAAAAAAATAACTGATAGTAAATAATAATTTTTGGAAAAAATATATTTACTTTTATTTTATTTTAGTATAATATATATTATATAAGTATAAATATTTTGAAAAATCTTGACATTGCTACAAATTGCCTTGGAGATAATCAAATAATAATATTAATAATCTACAATTAAACACCCCCATCGGTCAAATACAGCAGGTAAAGTCTAAATATTAATTATTAAGCCATTTTCTGTGTAATCAGAACAAAGCCATGTCTCAAGATAAACAAAATTTAACAAATTAAATTAAAAAATAAATACAATTTTTTTTTGAAAGAAACTAAGACAATCTAAGGCACCAGATTCGAATGTCTTTCAAATTTTTTGTTTATTTTTTAATTTAATATTAATATTCTGCATGAAATAAAAACGAGTATCTTTTTAAAAAATTATCGTAAATATTTCCGAAAAAGAATCTATATAGTTCATCTTTTTTGATTGAGTTTTTAATATTTATATTTTATATTTTTTATTATTTATCGATTGAGTGTTTATTAATAAAAATTTCCAGTATTTCTAGAATTAATAATGAAATTTTTATATAATAAAAATTCAAGATCTGATATAAAGTATTTTTCGAAAATTTATCACGATTTTTAGAAATAAATTATTTTTCATCAATATTATTATTATTTCAAGGTAATTTATTCTTAAAATCGCTTAAAATTTTTCCGATTGACGAAGGTAAAATTTTCTTCGAAAAGTTGATTTTTTTTTAAGGATTGGATTTATTTCTCTTAAATTATATTTAGAAATGAAGAATTGATCATTTTGACCATATAAGAAATATTCAAATCAACTTAAATGACATAATGTTATTTTGATGAGATTGTGGGAAATCAAGGTTATATATATATATAAATTTTTTTATTAAGATATCAAGCAAATTGTTTAATTAATAGTAATAAATGTATTTGTTTATTCTTTTAAAAAATATAGGAAAAACTCAATCTATTATTTAAACTTACAATTGATTTATTTTTAAGTAAAAAATGTATAAATACAAGGTTTCTAGTTTCTTTCAAATAGCTGGGTCTAAGTTGGAATTTTTTATCAATTATTTACCAATTGTAGGAAAAAGAGAAAACTTAAGCGAAAACTTTTTCTTGGTGATTTGTCAGGGATCGGTTCGAAATAGAAACGCGAAACTCTGTGAAAAGTACAATTTATTATTTGAAACTTTTTTTTGGCCAAATTTCAGCTCAGCAGTTTCAATAGTTCATGAGTTATATAACGATTATAATTTTTTTTCTGATTTTCAATATTTTTTTAAATAAATAAATCTTATTCCTCGACCTGCTTAGAAGCAAAAGTCCTCGGTGGCTAGGTCCTCCAAACATCAATACAAATTAACTACACTAATTTAACAAATAATAATTAAAAAAAAAATAATAGAAATGTATGCTCATTAACAAATAACATGACCATAGATTTCCATCGAAAGACAAGTAATTTAAAAATTTCGCGCAAAAAACCGATCCCAGGAGCAAACGATGCATTAGCCATCTTGGCATTTGCCATAAGTTGTTATGGAAACCTGGTCAAAACCTTAACAAGGATGGATAGGTTCTAAGATTGAAAGCCCAAAATTTAATCAGTTTTTCGCTTTAGAAATATAAACATTTTGGCAAGATATGAAACTTCATTAGAGCATTCATTTTTGAGTTATCGTGTCAAAAAAAAGTTTTTAAATGAATTCAATAATACCTGGTCGTCATGCTTATCGAGTGTTTTGAAAATGCAGGACACGAGGGAGGATTCGGGCTCGAATGTCATTCTATTCATCTTAACAATACAGACAGGATATTCTGCACCTTATTCATTTACGAGCACTTAGAATGCCAAAGCACTTGACCTTTCGAAACATTTGTTCAGTCAAAAGCAACAAATTAAACTAACTTATTCATTAATTCATCTATACCTACCTATGATTTATAGAGCCTGAAATTCCTTCCTTTGCCAAGTTCTTGAACCTTCAATCCAGTGACGTAGTATAGGGCCCTTGCCGAAAAGAGACCCAAACAAAATTACAAATTATTTTTTAACGACTATTACAGTGGAATCAGTTTATAGCGACTTCGTTTAGAACGCCCAACCGCTTATTGCGCGTCCATGTATTATCTTTTAGTTTGGTTTTCATGCAAGTTTTTATGAACATGAGTGTCCCACCGCGTTTAGCGACCGTAATTCGTCTAACTATTACGGTTATAACGACAAGTTTGATAAATTAAATTGTTAACTTTGTGGCTATAATTGTTGCTATAATCTGTTTAGTGCGATCTAACAATCACCTCCTCATGATGGTCGTTATAAACAGACTCCACTGTATATGTAAGTATTTTAATTTACTTGACAGAGAGTATAGGTATAGCTCATTTTGACTATATTAAAAATATTAAACTGAAAACTTCTATGACGCAAGAACGTTTAATTGAGTTAAGCCTATTGGATATTGAAGCCGAAGAAGCAGTTAAGTTGAATTTCAAAGACGTTATTGAACAATTGGCACCATTAAAGAGCAGAAGAAAACAATTGATTTAAGTATATAAAATTACTCTGGTTAAGTTATGTAAATTTTATATAAATTAATTTCTAGAAACAAAAATGTAAAAATCAATTGCATGGTTCCTTTTTAATTTTTACGAGGGGTTGTGATATTATACTAGTTCTTCAAAATCCAACAAATATCAATCTAACGGAATGCGGTGTTTGTTTGTATTAAATTTTGTGAATTAAAGAGGTTTAAAAGTTTTGGTAATGTTTCACAATAAAAAAAATATTAAATTTGAAAAACTCAATATATTAATATATTTCGGGCTATTTGTCCATCTTCGGGAGTTTATTTTAGATGCTTTCAATTTTCTTTCCAACAAATAACTATCTTTGACTTACTATCTAAGCCATGAATATGGAAAATATATTAATATTTATTTATAGTATTTAGAAAACTATTTAATTTTGGTAAATTGATGACCTTTTCAACTACTACTACGACTAATTAATTTTTAAATGAAAATAAACCCTATGACAATCAATAATGTCTATTCCCAATTCGAAATTGATTTTTCCGATTTTTAGTTGATTGATGCCAATTTATTTATCATCAACTCTTCAGTAATGCAAGGATCTTTCAAAATACATAGATAGGAGCTACATCTTCCTGGCTTGCTTTTTCTTGCATTCGATCGGATATAAAAATGAAATTGATTAATTTCAATTTAAATTCAAAATACAACACATGAAATGAAAAAAAATTGTTGAGGCCTCTTTTAATTTTTGCCGAAGGACCTACATTTTAACGATAGGTCATTCCGAGGGGTGATCCGCGATTGGAAGTAGGTGTACACCTCTTTGGAAGTATTTTCGAAGTACTTGGAAATATTTGGAAGTACAAGTGGAAGTACGTGTACAGCATATTAGATCGCGGTTCACCCCTCAGGTCATTCCTTCATACTTTCAAAATCTAGCAAATATCTTTAACTTTCATTAGAATCCAAGTTCCGAAAATTTTCAAGGAACTATTCAAATTTATAGATCTTGCTCATTTAAAATAAAATAATTTTTAAGAAAAAAATAAAAACCGACTTCAAAAAATTAAATGCAACAAATAAAATACACTAAAAGGTATAAAATAATTATTATCTTATTTAGCCACAACTAAACGACGAAATATTAACATGAAACTACTTTTTGAAGTCGGTGCCAAACTAACTATACCTATAAGCGAGCATACCCTCCAAACGTACTAAGTAAGATCCGTCGAGTGCGATTCATAAAAGGTATATGTTTGGCACCAACTTCAAAAAGTAATTTCATGTTAATATTTCGTCGTTTAGTTGTAACTAAATAAGATAATAATTATTTTATACCTTTTAGTGTATTTTATTTGTTGCATTTAATTTTTTGAAGTCGGTTTTTATTTTTTTCTTAAAAATTATTTTTATTTTTCTCTTTTTAGTGATGTTATTAATAGTGATCATATCATCAGAACTTGACCAAATTAATATGACACCATCCCTAAGACACCCCTTTCGATAAAAAAAGAACCATCGAAATCGGTTCATAAACAAAGAGGTTAGGTCTAAACAAACCTAATAAAAAAGGTCTAATACCTATGAAAAAAATACGAAAAAAATGGGACCAATCGGAAGCTAGACTGGACCCAATGCAAAAAATTTTTTCAAAAATCGGTTGAGAATTGGCGGAGATATGAGGTAACATAGGCACAAAAAAAAAAAAAAAAAAAAAAATTCAATCGAATAGAGAACCTCCTCCTTTTTTGAAGTCGGTTAATAAAAAATAAATAGTATTATCAGAAAGCTAACATCTTCTGAATAAAGTTATTATTAACTGCATTAACTTGTACAATCTTCTTATTTATACAGGGGGTTTAGAAAAAGGTTTTCAACACTTTAGGGCGTGATTCCTCACATCAAAATTAGATGAAAAGTTTCAATAAACATAGGTCCAATAACGCTTCGTTTTCTGTCTGGGCGGCATTTTTTTTTTTTCTTTTTTTAACGTCTATCTTGAGAACCGATGTAGATATCTTAATTTGGTACACATGTACTTAACTACACTATCTACTATTTAAAAAAGTAACCGAATTTTATCTTGAATTTTTTCAAAATGGCGGCCATTTAAAATATTTAATTGTGAATAACTTTTAATCTTTCATTTTATTAAAATTAGTATTATTAGATAAAATGTTACCCTTTTTATTGTGAACAAAATGACACCTTATTTTTCAAGATCCGATAAAAAATAACGAAGTTATGACAAAATTTGTAGGAAAATAGAAGGAAATGATGTCGGTCTCAAAATTCAGTCTACGGAAGCCAGTAATGGTGCTTACACAAATTTTGTCATAACTTCGTTATTTTTTATCGGATCTTGAAAAATAAGGTGTCATTTTGTTCACAATAAAAAGGGTAACATTATATCTAATAATACTAATTTTAATAAAATGAAAGATTAAAAAGTTATTCACAATTAAAAATTTTAAATGGCCGCCATTTTGAAAATTTTCATGATAAAATTCAGGGTACTTTTTTAAATAGTAGATAATATAGTTAAGTACATGTGTACCAAATTTCATAAAGATATCTAAATCTCTTCTCAAGATAAACATTTTCTTAAAAAAAATAGACAGACAGAAAACGAAGCATTTATTGGAACCCTTCATCCAATTTTGATGTGGAGAATCACTCCCTTGAAGTCTTAGAACCCTTTTTCTAAACACCCTATATATATATATGTTGGCCTTTAGTTTTTTGGTTTCAAACTGACATTACAAAACAATTAATTAAATATGAATTTAATTAAATTTTCCTAATAAGAGATGACGTATCAGGGTCTATTTCTAAGGACATTATGAAGTGTTGTTGGGTAAAACAAAAAAACAAAAATGTTTTTTAGGCAAGCCAAAACATCTTGTTTTCTTGAGAAAATTTAATTAAATTGAAATTTAAACCCGCTTTCCGAATATCCTTACCATCAGTAGAGTTCCAAATGCATAAATAAGAAGAGCATTATATCATGTTCCTTGACTCTAGTTTATCATTCGCCATTTTTAAATAGAAAGATGATCGCAATAGTTTGATGCAATATTAGATGACGAACAGATATTTTATTGCAGAGATAAAGTAATATTTCTTTTTTTTTCTTTTTACAATCACTAATATAGAATGAAGTATTGGAATGATATCGCCGGAAATGCATTTTTTGAAGTCTTCTAATTCAATATTATAAATTTAAATTAAAACTTTTCTAAGTAGGTATATACGATAGCATTCATATAGTTAAGCTGAGCTTTATTATCAAAAATAGGCGTTTTGTAGTTCTCAGGGTCGAAAAAGAGTCTCGAATGCCATTTACTGCCTGTCTGTCTTTAGCATCCTTTATTTTTTCATGTTTTTCTTTTTTTTAAAAAAAGCTCTAAAAATATAAAATTCAAAATTTGAGTTAGTTATAACTTATAACATAACACAAAGTTTTATTAATATATTAAAACGTTTCAGCTATAGTAGAACCAACACCTATCTCCTTAAAACTTATAACTGCTAGAAATATCAGAGAAAGGGTTTCGTTTAAATAGGCAGGCTGGATGTATTCTTTATACTCCCCATGTTTTTAAATTTTTCATCTAAAAAACTGCTCCGAATATTTTTTTTTAATTTTAACATTTTTCAAGAATTACATATTTTTGTTGTTGTCTATGTTGTATAATTTTTATTAAAATCAGATATCTGTGAGTAAAGTTATATATGTTGCAGTAAAAACACGTTTTTCGTAAGAACGGGTTCTTACTAGTTAAAACGCGTTTCACTGAATACCCTTGTAACAACTAGAGTTTACTGATGTTGGTTGAGTTATGTTCAAAGGTCTAGAATCTTCATTTTTTTCCTTCCGCTTCATTTTGGGTGTTTATTTTCAAAAAATTTTAAATGAAAATGTCAAAAATTATAAGCAAAGTTGTAGAGGATGCAATTTTTGACATTTTTGTTTAAAATTTTTTGAAAATAAACACCCAAAATGAGGCGGAATGTCAAAAATGAAGATTCTAGACCTTTGGACCAAACTAAAACAAAATCAGTAAAATCTAGTTGCCACATAGGTATTCAGTGAAAGGCGTTTTAGCTAGCAAGAACCCGTTTTTACTAAAAAACGGGTTTTTACTGCAACATATAGAGTACATTTATTTGAAGCGTTTTAGAAGACCATGTGAAAGAGAGATCCCCCGGGAGGGAAGTTAATATTTTTTTATTTTCAACAAAAATAAAATATATATACGTATAATAGTACTTTTGTTTTAGTTTAATGTTGGTATTTATTAATCCTAATCAAGTGAAAGTACTAAAAACGTTAGAATAATTGATTAAGGAATTCTATTATTTCTTATGCGAACTTGAAATCCGTATGTTGGTATTTCATTGAATAAGGTTGTTCGTTCGTCATCGCGTTAGTCATATGGATATCTTTATCCTACAAAAAATTTTATAGGAACATACAAAAAACTCATTTCAAATTAGTTTTATTTTTATTAGGCATGACTTGTGAGCGTTGTTTTCAAATTAGTCCTTCCGGGTTCGATTCCCGCGGCGAGTCTTGAATGTCAAAGAAATGCAAAATTTTGATTTTAACATACTTTTTTAATTAAATATTTAAATTCGTTAACATTTAAAAATATAACTCATTCGATTCAAATCGTTTAATAAAAAAAATTCTTATGTGACTGCTATTTGTAGGTATTCTTCAAACTTCTTAACAAAATTGTTGACCTTTTCCCAATTAGTCGTACCTACCCATTCATTGCTGAAGACATGAAGGAATCGACTTAAAATAAAAAATAGCCATCGATTCTCATCTAATACTGATGGAATAACCTTGTTACATTCCATTGTTAATGTTTTTTACCATTAATGGTAGCCAATGTTAAGGAGGTCCTTTCGTTGCCAATGTTAAATAAAAAATATTAGATTATAACTATAACTTAATTTTTTTATAATAGTTTAAGTCTCTATCGATGCTTTGGTGAAGTTTCAATCACACATTAGCGTCGAAATTTTTGAAAATCTAAATATTTTCTCAGAGTCTCATGGAAAATTAAGATCTTTGACTTTCTCTTGAATCATACTACTATTACTTGAATAGATAAAGTTGAAAAAAACTAAAAATTAGCTTTTTGAAACATCCCGGTTTCTTTTTTTGCCATAAAATACAATAATTCACCGTCGAATTTACTGGAGATATTTACTTTAAAAATCACATAAATGCTATGTTTGGATATAAACATAAACAGTAGAAATATAACGCATTGCCAAATCATACAACAAGAGTTATAATCAGCTGATTTAAATAAATCAAACTAACTTTTGGAATTAATTATTTTATTTATAATTGTTTTTATTTCAAAAATTTACTGCTTTCATACTATTTATTTTTTAATTCTATTATTTTTCATTTGTATTTTAACTTATTTTATTAAATACTAGCTGACGCCCGGGCCTTTGGCCCGGCGTCGTCCTAGCCCCTGGCGGGGAGCGTCTCGTTTTATGGTTAAAATTTATATAAATACTTGTCAAAATTGTTCCCTTAACCAAAAATAATATTGACAGTTGAAAGATTTCCAAAAAGCTATTACCGGCCATCTTGTTTGTTCGATTTTACCCCCCAGAGAGGCGCTGGCGTTGTTTCCTCGAAAAATATTTTTTGTATGCCACAGGTGTGATATCTATAAAATCACTCGTGTATTTGAATGGAATGTTGTGTGAAAATTTCAAAGAAATCGGTGAAGAACTTTCGGAGATCCTTCAACGTATCACTTAAGCGTAACAGTACATTTTTATTTATATAGATTAGATACTACACTTCTTTTGACTCAACTGGAGCGAAAGGACCTCGTTAAAAACTTTGAGGAATCGACTTAAAATCAAAAAAAAATTCGTTTTATTGGATTAATAATAAGGGAATAAACATATTATCATAATATTTCAAATACCTATGGATAAAGTCTAGCAATGATCCGTTCCAGTTTATTTTATTTTCTATTCTGCCTGTAGGTACATTTTTAAATGTAGTTTTCATCAAAGCGATTTTGATTAAGTAAGTCAAACAGATACATGTTTAATATTCAACCATTAATAGGATTTGGCCTTGTTATATGAACCAAACAAAAATGAATGGCTTTCAATTATCGCCTGGATAATGATACAAATTCGTTGAATAAAATGAAAAATGCTTATCGCTTTATTTTTGTATGCTTTTTGGAATCGCTAAGTTTTAACACAAATTGTTTTAATTAATCTGCAATTTCACACTGATTTCCTTGTCACTTTCCTCCTGATACCACTTTCCCTGTTAAAAGCATCGTTGTGGAAAGTAGAGATAAAATATACCGTCATATGAATAAATCAATTGCTTAACAACCTGTTGTTTATAATAATATTAATTGAATTTGAATTTCTTAATATTAAACTGTGAGCTCCGTCTGAAAATGAAGATTTTCAAATTATCTCCATTAACATTTTAGAATTTTAATTATGTTTAAAGAATCGACTTGTCTGAGAAAAACATTCAATATATACATTTTATTTGCACAATACTTATAAGTAACCTTTAACTCCGAAATTCCCCCTCCCTTCACTTATCGTTAAAATTTGATTGGTTAATTGCCTGAAGATTTGTTTGCATTATTTTATTACACCCTTGAGAATTTAATTTTTACATTATTATATGTATATATGTATATACAGGTTTGAACAAAAGTCTCGTAAGATTTAAAAACAAATTCGTAATTTCCTTAAAAAATTGCAGGGAAAATAAAACTTCAAAACTCAGTACGCTCTAGAAGTTCAAAAGTACAAAGCAGTTAGAAAGTCAATGCAATTTTCGTTTAGAAATAAGAATAAATTTTGGTACCAGAACGAACATTATAGGAGCATCTATGCTTGAGTTAGCATGTCTACAAATTTTTTTTAATATTTTCTCCAAAAGGATTATACAGAGACTTTAATTTCCCAACGACAAAATACTTTTATGTAAAGAAATGAGTATCTATTTGAGAAAAAAAGATTGAATTTTTTCTCAAAATCAACTTGTGATATATAATCAATTAATTTTACGAACATGAATTTAGGCCATTTAACAAAGATTTTAATAGATATGTTTATATTGCATGTAGGAGGGTCTTGTCATCCCCTCGGGAGTCGAACCCAAGCACTAGTACGCTTTCCGGGCAACTAGTCAGACCCTTGAAACCATCACCTCCAAACATGCAACATATATCTAAAGCCAAGTATTTATTTTTTTGAATGGAGTGAAAAATACTTGGTTTTAGATATATGTTGCATGTTTGAGGTGATGGTTTCAAGGGCCTGACTAGTTGCCTGAAAGTGTACTAGTGCTTTTGTTCGACTCCCGAGGGGATGACAAGACCCTCCTACATGCAATATAAACATATCTATTAAAATCTTTGATAAATGACCTAAATTCATGTTCGTAAAATACTTTTAGTTTTTAAAAACATATTTTCATCTTAGGAAAAAAACATTATTTTTTTTCTCTGTGTATTTTCAAATGGAAGAAATTGTGATGATACCCTAGTTTTTTAATTAAATCAAAATTTTGAAAAAATTTTATTCGCACCTTCATTTTAAAAATGACTTAAAAGTAAAAAGAATCATTTTCAAAATTGAATTTTATTTCTCTGCGTCTAAGTCTGAATTTCGATACCCATGATAACTCCAAAAATAAAAGTTAAGTCGTAGTAAGTACATTCTGGCAGTAAAATCTTTGCATTTACAATGCAGAATACTGATTAGAATTTGGGCTCTCTAGCTTTAAAACTTCCTACTCGAAAATGCAGAAAATATAATTTTTTCTTACATTTATAAGAGTTTATTATATTTAAAAATTTTACTTCTTCTAACGTACCATGTCTTAAAAAAGTATTTACTTTTTCCTCCAATTCGATTTTTCAAAACAAAAAGAATTAGCATTTTCAATATTTTTAATTAAACTATAGTTTTATATTTTCACGCATCCATCCTATCGATTGATGGAGGTGGCCTAAGGAAGAAAGGGAGTCGGTTTTCCGAGAATTGCTGCAGTTACAGCCCTTAAGGGCAGAGGGAAGCTTTCCAATAATTTTATACAAGGGCTTTTTAGAGATTAATTAACCCACAGTTACTTTTAATGACACTAACACATTCTTGAATGAATTACCATGTAGAATAAATAATGATCATTTTAGTTTCCTCTTTGTGATTATGTATTTATTTATTTAATATGATTTCTCTTGTCCAGGTCATGCTCAATGTGTACGCAAAACGTATCTGACGCCGGTTAAGTGTTTCTGTCTTTCCCTATTTGAGGACTTACTCCAATCAGCTTGAACATTTCGAAATAAATTAGTTAATTCTTGCCATATGAATCAACAGACAATCAAACTTTGTGTATTTAATAGAAAAAAATTTAAATTAATAGAATGAGAAAACTCATCAAAAAAAAAAAAAAAATATAATTATAATCAATTATTAGACTTTGAAAATATCAACATTAAAACAAATGAATGATTATAAAAAAAATCGGAAAAGATAATCAAAGGGATGATGGACAGTGTCACATTACGAAACGAAAAGTTTCACATTCCAGTTAGGTATGTATAATTGTGTGGAGAATTTTTAATAGCTGATGGCATTACAATGTGGATTCTGGGGACCCCCGTCAGGAACGAAGTTCCTTGCGTTATTTTAAAAATATTAGAGTTAATAAAATTCGGCCAAAAATGTTATCCAGCAAAAAATCACACTCCATAAATACTGGCTATTATTAATAATTGTATAATTCCATTATTTTCTTGAATATATGAAATATTGAAAATCCAAATGTGTATAAAATTACTATCTTTAGTTTTTAAAGTTGAGAATTATTTAAATAACGCTATATGAAATTAATATTATTTAAATGGTTTACATTATCTAATCAAAATAAATCAATAACTACTTTACGATTGAAATGGCATTTGTTTGTTTAGTTTTTTTTATTTAGGATTTTGAATTTAAATATTTTTTTATTTCCGGTTTGGCCTTCGGCATTTCCGTTACGCTACAATTTCTGCCAGTTAGCTCCTACCGCAAACCCCAACTTCGTCCCAAAAAACAACTAATCTAATTATAAAAATTCTATCTGAAAGACGAGGTGGACTATATAAACATTATTATTAGTCCTAGTAGTACCAACATTAAAAACTACAACGAATAAATCAAAGACTGAATCTTGTGCTTGATGGGAATAATCTACTCTTATTAAACGAGCAACAATTGTATATATATCCAATCGGGTTCTCGAAAACGGCTCTAACGATTTGGATGAAATTCACGGGTTAGGAGGGTTTTGTGTTGGACATTCGATCTGTCACGGTTTCATCTTCGGCTAAGTTGTTTTTGATAGGTTTTTTGTTAATTGAAATAATTATTCAGAGGTGGTTGTCTCGATCAAAATGTATATTTACATTTTTATTCAATTACCTTTTAATTTTAATTGGTTTTTTAATTTTAAATTCCACTAATAGATCATTACAAATATTATTATATATATTAAAAGTTAGGCAAAGTAATTGATTAAAAATCGAATTTTAAATCCCACAAACGTATTTTTTCTGTATTAGAATTTGGCAATTTAATTGATGAACTCAAAAGTTGTTATATAATTAAAAAAAATTATTATACGGTGTTTATTTATATACCTATACATATATACACATAATCTGTGGGCCACTACAAGAAATGAAAAAACTGGGTGAGGGGGCGGAGGCGAGGGTTGAGGTGACGGTGGGGAAGATGTGGGGGGTGCGGTGGTGAAAGAGCACGGTGGGGCGAGGGAAGTGGTTTCAGGGGTGGGGGCGGAATTGGGGTGGAGTGAGGGTGGATGTGAGGTGGAGGTGCGCAGGAGGTGGGATGAAGTGGTGGGGGTCCGGGGGAGGGGGGATTAATTTATAGCTTTTAACTGAAGCAAAAAGTTACCGAGCATCGCTCGGTGGCCAGGTACTTATATATAAACTCCACAAAAAGATCTAGGACAGTGGTTCTCACACTTTTTCCCATATCAATTTTAGTCACCTCCTTCTGAAAACCCTGCTAAAATAGACAAGCAATATAATGAGTGATTTTCAGGTAAGCACTCAGTACCAAGAAAATCATTAATTATTAAAATCATTAGAGCTGCTTAAATTTGTTTAATAGAAATTGAGGCCACTCTGCAAATATATACAAGTGCTGATCATACAAAATTTGTGAGCCTCATCGAGTGAGTACCATTGAATAGGTCTGTACACATTATTTTAAACATGTTTTCTTGAAATTTTTATTTTGTGCGTGTGAGTGTGTAATTGTGTCCCAGTCGAATACTCTTAAACTCTATAACAGTGGTGGACCAATCTATTAGGACTCAGATGTAAAAATTTTAAAATATTAATTTTAAAAGGTTTTACATGCTTCTTGAAATGGATTACTCACCTAGGACATTAAATTTATCTTGAGAAAACTAAAAATAAAAAAAATAATTCAAGCCCAGATTTTTATAAATTTTCTGTAAATAATTTGTTGGGATCTATAATTAATATGTTTTTCATAAAAAGAAACAAAGAGGTTGTCCTCTCCTTGAAATAAATAAACATACACACATGTATATGAAATGTATTTATTTGTTTGAGATTATAGTTTCGAAGGCTTGTGCCTCATCATCAGTCTTTTTTAATTATAAATATTATTTTTCATGGGGTCAATATCATGGGGATATTGAAATTTTTATCTTCTTACTCAGCCTGTAAGCCAGACAGAAATTCTGCCCGAGGGCACTGGGCCCCTGCGGGGAGCTTATAAGTGTCAATATGTCTTAGGGCATTCTTAGGGCCGGTTGCATGTGCAAAAGTAAATGCTTTTTACCACTAACCAAGGGTAGATGGTAAATGGAGTGACTGGGATGGCCAATCAGATGACAGGCACTTTCAAGTGCCTGTCATCTAGTTGTTAGGCCATCCCAGCCCCTCCATTTACCATCTACCCTTGGTTAGTGGTAAAAGCATTTACTTTGCCGGCCTACTACCGGGCTCTATGTCGTTCAAAGCCCTATCGGCTAAGCAAAGACACGGGCAAAAGCGCTTTTTATTTATTATAGATTGAAATACCATATAAATTTTGGTCTTTTTATTTTTCGTTTTTTCATATTTGGGATTCTGCCTGTTACACTAGGCACGGATGTCATAGGTTCTCTAGTGCTGGTCTACAGAGTCAGTGGTCCCCTATAAATTAAAAATAGGTAAAATTTCATGAGTGTAGCTTCGTGTGAGTACATTCGTCGAAAATTATAATTTCTATAAAATAATTACTTTGGAAAATGCTCGCTCTTTATCTATTGCGGTACTGTTGAATAACTCTTTTAAAATCCTATTAAGCATAATGATAAAGATAATTTTATTTTGAAGCGCTATGAGCCTACACATTTCCCGTATATTTGCCCCTCTAAGTAAAACCTAGGCGCGCGTACCAGGCTCGCAATTGGCCGTTTTTTAAATCTACGTATATACATATTTAAATCAATATAAATATTTCATATAAATTAAACAATTCTGATACTCTCAACAAAAAACATTAATCGTACTTTAAAAAAATTACAATTTCAGACTTAAGATAGCACAATCACTAATATTTATCATTTATAAATATTTTTTTTTTTTTTACTTTTGTGTAGGTGTTGTTTTGATGTTAATAATATCTTCAACTTGGAAGATATTAAAAAAGTATAAAAAGGAAGTGAAAGAGTTGCTTTGTGAAATGGGATATTCCAAAGGGGAACCCCGAGGTTATTGATTTATGGGAAAATAAAAAAAAAATGACCACTTAAATAAACATATTAGGATATCGTCACTAACAGAGCTACACGACAGTGAAAGTAAAATTCAAAATTAATTCGTCTTCATAAAAAGTGAAATGGGGGTGGAATTTTCTATTTATTTGAAAAAATAAATTATAATTATTTATCTAAAAAAAATTTAAATCATTTTTATACTTGTATGTAGGATTACAATTCGAAATCGAATGACTTAATTAATGAATGTTAATTAAATTATTTGATACGCTCGGCGACCACAGTTCGCCGGACAACTAGATTATTAATTTCATTAAATTTTTTTCTTTATTTAGTTTATTAACATTTAGATGGGGCTGAAACGTGGAGAAAAACTATTTTCAGACATAATTTTTTGTCTATTTGTATATCTGGATTTTGATACTCACACGATAACTCAAGAACGGAAGCTCGTTGAAAGTTCGAACTGGTGCCAAAATATTTGTATTTCCAAAACAATGAAATGATTATATTTCAGGCTTTCTATCTAGAAAAATTCCAGGTGAAAAATGAAGAATCCTTATGGAAGAGTGATAAGAATTCGTTCTAGAGCAAACATGATTGTATTTCACAATCAAAAAGAACTGATTAGATATGGGGTTTCTATCTTCGGGGCTTACAAATGTGGGTATCTCTCTCTTTTTGTGTATCTGGATTCTGATACACACAGGATACCTCAAGATCAAAAAGTCGTTGGAAACTTAATATGATGCCAAAATGTTCGCATCTCTAAAACTTAGATTTTGGGATTTTATATAATAAAAATTTAGAATTTTTTTGTGGGTAGCTCTGAAATCATTGTAGCTATGAATTGAAATTTGGCACACAAGTATTAGTCACAGAGTTTTTTATTAACAAGTTCCACTTTGTGCCAAGTTTCACTCAAACCGTTCGCTAACAAAATAAAAATTTCTCTCAATATTAATAGTAGAATTGATTGAATATTTTCTGATAAAAAATGCCACGCTCATGATGGGTGTCTCATCATGTACGATTTTTAATTATTGTGTTGATTTGAGGAGCATTATATCATGAAACGTGGAATTTGATACCAAATTCAAGTACCTATTCGAGGGCTCTGGATACAAAACCTTCATCATCAAAAGGTGATATCTTGTGCAGCAAGAAAAGATAATTAATTATTTTACAAATGAATATTTTGTGACACAAAGAGAAACAAAGAGGTTGTCTTCTGCTTGATGCAAATAAACATACACACATATATATTGAAATTATATATATATAAAGTTTAAGGAAAGCGGTGTTGGTTTATAGTGAAACATATTAAACACAGGAATTATTTAACGGATTATAGTGGTGTTTCACAAAGTGAAATAAAATTAAAAAAATTAAAAATCTTTTAAATTATTTTGGAGATTTTTTATTTATCTCTATACATATTTCGGGCTATGAACCCTTCATCAGGAGGTTTAACAGAAAACTGTATAGGAGATAAATAAAAAATCTCCGCAATACAAATTAAAAAATTTCTAATTTTTTTTTAATTTTGTATTCCTCTTTTAGTGAAACACCACTATAATCCGTCAAATAATTCACTTGTATATATTTATACAGATATATAATTTTGATATATATGTGCGTATGTTTATTTGCATCAAGCAGAGGACAACCTCTTTGTTTCTCTTTGTGAATCAACAACTCTGCTACTCTCGGCAAAACAAAAACTTTTCAATTGAATATTTTGTGGTCTGGTGAAAATATTCATTTTCTAAATAGTAAATTTCTGATGATTGTAATATACCTAGCTACCTTTTTAAAATGAAAATTGGCAGAAATAAGATCATCAAATTCGATATTTCAATAGAGCTAGCAAGAAATTTATGAAATAAAATAAATAAATAAAATATTACCATATTTCTAATATAAAAGTGAATTTATTATAATTTGAAAGTCACGTGACAAACAACCCTCTGTTTTCTCAAGTGTTAATGGAAGGGATATAAAAAATTCCAGTTTGGAATTCAACCTGCTCCAGAGAGTGCCAAGTGGATCCATCGCATCGGGTCTTCCAAGTCACCACCAGTCAAAGATTTGAAGAAGAAAAGAAAATGGTCTGTTGCGAAAAATATTTGAACAGCTATAATTTATGCTATCAAAGATTCAACGAATTAAACGTGTTCAAAAGATAAACATTCTTTTAATTGAAGAGTTTTTATTTTGCCGAGAGTAGCAGAGTTGTTGATTCATAAAGAGAAACATCATTTACGCGAACATAAATTACATAAACAAATATATTTCCTAATATTAAATTATATCAAGAATTAAAAAATTAAATGAATATTTTGCTAGATAGTCATTAAAAGTGCATTGAAACCGGTATACATTGAACTTCGGATACGAATATCTTCTTAATGCTTATTCTAATCGACTAAACATAAGAGACCATTTTTGAAGATCAGTTAATTTCTTACAAAGAAAAGTATTGGCCATTTTATTATATTTACTTAGAGAGTCATAAAAATAAGATGAAGAAAACATTTTTTTTCTTTAATGCTTCAAACTTTGACCTGTAATATCTTTTAATTGGTGAGAAAAAATAATAAGAGAACTTTTTTGAAGAGTATTCAATTTCCTATAAGGATATGTATTTTAAATTGGTGTACCCTTGATAAACAGCAATATATGAATTTTTTTGTATGGGACTCACCTAAAATTGAAAAACTGCGATGCGGAGAATCTTCCTATTAACATTAAGACCTCATAATTGGTGAGAATTTTCTACAGGTGCCTAGCAACCAACTTTTCAGTTTCAGAAATGAAAAAAAAATATTCGTGTTTTTTGACATAACCTAATATATATATATAGATATATCGACGCGCTCTTCCCACATTCAACAGGTGGTTCACGTTTGGAATATTTTTCTCGCATTATTCCTCCAAAGATAGAAATACAGAAATTTTTTAAATTTTCCTATTAAATAATGACGTTTTGGCATTTTTGGTGCCGATTTTAATTAATAGATATAGTTTAAATGAAACAATAATTTCTTAATTGAAAAGATTTTGTTTTGCCGAGAGTAGCAGAGTTGTTGAATGATAAATTATATGAATGAAGAAATTCACTCTGAAAACATTCCCGAAAACGAACCCTGGACAACTAGGCTAAGACCACGAAGGCAACCCACCCCCTCTCTTGAAAATAGCTCCAAAAGGAGAGCCGAAACGTCGAATAAATCTCAAAAACACGTAAAAACATAAATGACATAAATTATATATATATTGATGGATTTTTTTTGAGATTTGGGCCGTGTCTTGAAGTTTGTAGTGCTTAAAATCGACTTAAGTCAGAAAAATGGCCATATACTTGTTGTTTGTTTTAGATTTTTCATATATATCAGTGACATGCGGTCCATGGATGCTGCGCATCCCTAAAATTTCAAAACGTCAAGAGTGTTACAAAAAATCTAATGTTAAATTTGAAAAATAATACAAAATTCTACGTTTATCGATGAATTTTACAAAAAAGTGAGTGTGTGTGTGATTTCTATATTTGTCGAAAGAAAATTACAAAAGTATTTCATTTGGAAACCGATAGTACAAGTCATATAATCCTTGTCGGCTGATACCGATGAGAATCTTGGAAAGCTGTATGGTAGGGTTAGCTTATGTATTGTCGATAGGGTTTCTTTTTTCAGCAGACATGAAACGTGGACCTTGAAACTTACGCTGTAAAGACTAGGTATTCTATGTTGTAAATAATCGGTGTCCCATCATAATTTTATTTAATTCAACCAATTCAAAATTCTCCTTTCTTTAGTTGGTTTCGAAATTCTCCATATGCAAGCGAAAAATAAAATAAAATTTTAAAAATTGAAGGGTTATTATTGGACAGCAGTTTCTGGTTGAAATGTCACCCGCCGCTACGGAGACATATTTATATTTGATTTATATAATATATATATATATGTGTGAATGTTTATTTGCATCAAGAAGAGAACAATCTCTTTGATTCTCTTTATGAACTTACTTAATTCGATCATCACTTTTAAATTATATTTATTTAATTAGTTAAGTGATTATTAAATTAGAGCAACGAATATGTAAATAGAAAAATAAACATTCCTAATAATTTAAAGCTTTTTAAAATTGTTTTTTTATTTTTTTTACTAGTTTTTGTTTTATATGTGGATTAAATCGAGAAAAACACCATCTAATAGATTACTGGATGAACTACGATTTTGTCTATTATTATCTATTTTTTCAAAGGACAATTTACAAACAATCACAATTCTAGTTTACATTATTTAAATAAAAACAATTAGAATGAAAAAAATACTACTAATGAGAAATTTTCTTAAAACTTGTTTCATTTGACTTAATTTACACTTGTCAGGTTAGTTTTATTATTATTTTTATTTTTTCCTCTCCATTTCTGATTTTGATTTTTTTTTTATTAAAGCCAAAAGTAAGATTTGGAGATAAAATATTATTCTTTTATGTCGTTTTAAGGGTTGCGTTTAAAAAATAAAGCAGACCCTAATATCACTACCATGTCCCTTGTCAGAGCATTTGTAGCTCGAAAACTAAATAGAAATTTAAAAGTTAAATATATTGATTTTCATGAAAAATCAAAAATCGTATTAAAATTTTAATCGATTGACTATTTTGGGGAGGATCGAATTTTATGTAGATTCTATTTTTTATTATAGAGTTTGAGGTATCCCTGTAAATAAATATATCCTTAAGTAAAATTAGCTTTAATCTTTTTAAATTTATTTTGATTTAAAATGACAATACGAATTGGCCGTATTTAGGTTTATTTTTGTACCTGTCCATGTCTAGAAATGGGTTAATTTGATTTTATGAAAAAATTCTACAAATTCAGGCATTCCATCTTTATCAATGGCAAATAAAAAGGAATTTGATAACTCAAGTATTTTGGGAGAGGAATGCGGTTCTGCTCGCATTTATCCGACTTATTTCTTATTTTTGACGTTTCGTTGTACTTTAGGTAAAGAAAAAAAACAATCGTGGGATAAATATGATTCTTTTCTAAATTGAAATTTTTATATTAGTATTTGGAGAAGTTATTGATCTGGTCGGGATTCGTTATGTGCTTTCTAGATGGAAATCAACCGCCTTAGCTTTGCTCTAAGTAAATATAATGGAAAATTAATTGAAATTAAATACACGACATCGAGATCTAGACTTTGAGTTATAACAGGTAGTAATTTATAAATTCCTACATAATCAAATGCAAAACGTTTGCTTATACGACTTCAATAAGATGAATTCAGACCGCAATAATATTCACTCGAGTTAAATTTCAAGTACATCTCTACACTCAATTTCAAATTAGTAATTTTAATTGATGAAAAAACTCAATTATTCATCGCAGGTATATAATATTATATGTATGTTTTGGGCATTTTCATTAAAATGTATAATACAATAGTAGCATACATGATATAAATTTGACAATATTGAATTTAGTAATTTGTGGGCGAAACATAAATTCTATTTATGTTTGTTTAGAATCTCTTGCGTAGGAATAAATAAATTTTCCAATACATTTTCAAAGTCAATCTGTTATCATTTATCATTAATGATATCAAATCGTATAAACAATATAGATAAGTCATTTTGAATCTATACAAATATAATCATTTTGAAATATCTGATCTTTAGGAAATATGCCGGGAAAGTGTGAGTCGGATTCACATATCGGGGTTTCCTACCTAATATAATATATACTACTAGCTGTTTGACCCGCCTCTCCGTGAATTCAATTCATTGGCCGATATAGAGACCGGATCTTCGAAAAACTTGAGATATCAAGTTCGAAGGAACTAATTTTAAGAATTATTTCAGAATTTTAATTTAAGTAAGTACTTGATTGAAATTGAGTTGGTGTAAAAATTACTTAAAAATGACCACTTGGGCACTTTCTCACACTGTCCATTTAAAATGCATTCAATTTAAAAAAAAAACCTTCAAAAGATCTTTACACTCCCCATAAAAAAAAATATTTGTTATTTTTGACAACACAGAAAATTTGATTCTCCTCAAAATAATCAATCAATTAAAATTTTAATACAATTTTTGATTTCGGTGATTTGTAAATCTCATGTTTGTATCTTATTTAATTTACAATCTACAATGGTCTAGCACAGGGGCTCTTAACCTTTTATTAGTCGCGGCCCCCTTAAAATACTAAAATATTTTCGCGGCCAGTACCCCCCCCCCCCACCAATAGGTAACTTACTCTTAATTAATCGTATAAAAAAAACTCTCAGATGTATATAACAATTATTCATAAATAAATAAAAAAGCAGAAGTTAACATAACATTTATATATGTATATTTTTAAACGTTTTTTAATAAACAAAAAAATGCTTTATCAGATTGTCAATAATAACATATTTCTTGAAAAATAGGTATATTTGCAAATGAAAGTATATTTGCTATGGTATAAAAATTTTAAACCTAGACTTATAAAAAATATTTACACGGTTTTATTCAACTTGTAATTTTATCTGCCTGTTTGGGTCAAATTTATCTTATTTTATTTTTTTTGGTAAAGAAATAAAAACTTAAAAAATTCTAATATTTTCGGGGGCCCCCCTACATATTTTCCGGGGCCCCCCTGTTAAGAATCACTGTTCTAGCACATGGGTTCTTAAATTTATGTAGTCCGAGGACCCTCTCTTGATATAAAAATAAAAAAAAAATAGATAAAATTCACAAAAATGATATAAAAATCACAAAACATAATGAAAATAAAAATATATTTTTGATTGCTCCGCGCTTCTTGGCTTTTCATCGTCTTGTAGAACTGTTTGAAATCATTTTTTATAATTTCGCGGACCCACGGTAATGGTTAGGCGGACCCAACAGTTTAAGGGCCAGTTGTATGTCGTTGGTAAACTCTTTCTTAACGTTGACAAAGGGTAAAAGGTTAGAATTCACCTTGTGCCCGGCGGGATGACCAATCAGATGACAGGCACTCTCATCTGATTGGTCATCCCGCCGGGCACAAGGTGAATTCTAACCTTTTACCCTTTGTCAACGTTTAGAAAGAGTTTACTAACAGACATACAACTGGCCCTAAGAATCGCTGGTCTAGGAGACAGACACTGTAGCGACACTAATAAGGTCCGGTTTTAATTTTTAAAAGAAACCCTAAAAAAGAAACTCCTCAAAAGAAATTAAATATTTGAATCTAGTAGATAAAAATTAGTGATTCAAATAATGAAAATCTTTATTCACGATTTAAAATATCAACTGAAAAACGAAATATTCGCTTTATTTAAGGACCTTAAATTTGGAATGGATCCAAAGAGGAATCTATTTATGACGACTAATATTAAAAGAATTTTCAAAATATCTCAAGGAAAACACGCATTTAGAATGTGTTTCTAAATATTTCTCTTACGATTAATCCAAGAATTACTAAGATCTATTAAATTGAAGACGAAAAAAGATATGATAGATAAATTATAGGAAATTTTATTATTATTATTATTATTTTTTGTTAATTTATCAGTTTTATTGATAATGTAATTATAAATATAGATATCATTGGAAATGATATCTCTACTTTATCATCATTTATATTGGTACAATAGAACAAACGAACAATAACTACGCTGATATTGCTCAACTTGTCTATTTCGTTATAAAAATACTCTGATTTAGTTAATTGTCGTGTTTCAATAACAATTTTTATTTTTTAACGATCCAACACCTAGCTTTTGTTTAGACCAATCATGACATTCGGAAAAAGTGCGAATATATATTATTTAAAGCTCAGGAATAAGCCAAAAGGGTGAATTTTAATACAAATTTGTGAAATTTTCTATCTAAAAAAAAAGATGGTGCACATAAGTTTAATATTTGTTTTATATCATTCGATAATTAAAAACGAAAAAATTAATGAATTGCGTCATTGCTCACTCTAAAACTAAACATATAAGAAAAAACGAAGATATTTTAATAAAATGCGAATGATATTTTGCTGAGAAGAATTAGAACAAAATTGTGTCTTGTGTTCAATAGACATATTTTTATTTATTTGAGATCGAGGGGTGAACCGCGACCTAATATGCTGTACACCTACTTCCACTTGTACTTCCAAATATTTCCAAGTATTCCAAATATTTCCAAGTAATTCCAAATATTTCCAAATATTTCCAAGTACTTCAAAATATTTCCCAGTACTTCCAAAATACTTCCAAAGAGGTGTACACCTACTTCCAATCGCGGATCACCCCTCGTTTGAGACTATATTTTGAAAAAGTATTACCTTAATCTTCATCCCAATATAAATATTGCATATAGGCATTTAAAAATATTTTAGTCATATTAGAATTAACATAATTCGGAGAGAATTGAAATAGTTCCGTGACAAATTTCAATTAAATAACCATATGAAATATTTATTTATATATATTAGACTTGAAATTAAGATAGTTTTTGAAAAATATATAGTCTTATGCAAATAAAAATTATATTAAGAAGAAGAGACAACTAAAAAGTTAAAAATCAATGAGAGAGTTCTCTGCTTAATCTGAGATGTTATAGATAATTAAAGTCCATAGCATATTATTTAATTAATCAAGTACGTTGGCAGGTAATTTGGACAGGAAGGAAGCAAATCAAAAAATTGTCATTGATTTTCGCGACGTTTAGCCAACTTTATTTTGGCTTTATCAGACGTCTCAGTGATTATGATTAATATTAAAATATAACAGATGTGCACATATTTATGAATAAAATCAATTGTAATTAATTATTTTTATGGTCCGAACAATGATCCAATTTATATAAAAAAGAAAGATTCAAATGACAGGACTAATTATAGTATTTACTTAAATAAGGCCTGATGAAGTCAAAATATAGTTGGCGAAACGTCGCGTAAATCAATGATAATTTTTTGATTTGCTACCTTCCTGTCCAAAAAGCTGCCAAAGTACTTGATTAAGTTATAGATAATTTTTCTTCGATGTTTCAAGAATTGTATTCATCCTTCTTTATAGACATTTGGGTTCAATTCCCGAGGGGTGTGAATACTACCTTTCTGACTCTAAGAATAATTATCTATAACATCTCAGATTAAGCAGATGACACTCTCGTTGATTTTTCTTAGAAAACACGATCTATAATTTATAAGTTTCAAGATTCACAGCAATATTCAATGAACTTTCAATTTATTCAACTGATTTGAATCATAAATATGAAATTTTATACGATTTTGACCTGTTTATCCATGTTGTTAAATATGCTGAACAATTGATTTCAAATTTACGAATAAACACATTTCTGTAATTCTACTAAATAAAACGTTTTTCTAAAAAATACATGTTTTGAAATTATATATCGGTCCTTGTATTTGGTTTTAAGTTACCCTACAGATTTAGTCAACAAAAATATAAACTATTACATTAAACTTTGATTTAAAATACGGGGTTTTAAATTATATATCGGTCTTAAGTTACCTTACATTCTTCTCAAGAAAAATATATTTTACAAAAAAAACTTAGTTTTTATTTATTATTTCTATAAAGAACACACAAAAGAATTATCTGACTTGTGTTGATTTCGGATTTTGAAAAACCTGACTATAAATCCTATCAAATATTTTGGTACTTATTAAGCAAACATTGATGTTATGTTGTAAGCATCAGATCCCTTACATTGCGGAAGTTAATCAACATGTAGCGAGATCATTTCTTGACTGGGTTTTAGTTGTTGGTAATGTTAAACGGGTTGCTGACATCCCAATGAAATCGGTTGAAAAAATTGCAGTGAATCCTGGGATCTTCTTAGATCCTAGGCCTAGGATCTAAGAAGATCCCCTAGGGGCTATACCGAAGTGTAAGACCCTGTGCTGTTGGCACTGTCAGTCTCATTGACAATGGGGTTTCTTGCATATTAGTAGAATTGATGAATTGATCTAAAGAAAAATTCCCTAATTAGTCTGTATTTTTACTTTCTCTAAAGGATTTGATAACAAATGGAAATGCTGATTTTTGAAATCTCACCCTCAGCCATTTTTTAGTTGATTTTTTATTATTGGAGCCCGACTCCGATCCAATACCTAAATATTGTCTATTTTATCATGGTATGCTACTTTCTAGCACCCTTATTATTAATTTATTAATTTGCTTCTTTTAATATTTAATATTTATGAACTAATTTACTATTTTTTTCGTGTTAATATTTTTCTAATACAGGCTATCTGCTTTGCAACGTTTTCGTTAGGGTAAAATTAAAATAGTAGTTTGCCCTGTGTAGCAGAGTTTTAAATTTTTTTGGAATAGCTCAAGATATTGTGTCTTCTGCATGATATATATAAAATAATTTATTTGAAATAATAGTTTCAAAGGTCTTGTCTTCATTTTTAGTAGATTTTGAATTTTCGTTAAGGTAAAATTAAAATAGTAGTTTGCTCTGAGTAGCAGAGTTTTAAATTTTTTTGGAATAGCTCAAGATTGTGTCTTCTGCATGATATATATAAAATAATGTATTTGAAATAATAGTTTCAAAGGTCTTGTCTTCATTTTTAGTAGATATTAGAATTTTTGTTAAGGTAAAATTAAAATAGTAGTTTGCTCTGAGTAGCAGAGTTTTAAATTTTTTTGGAATAGCTCAAGATTGTGTCTTCTGCATGATATATATAAAATAATGTATTTGAAATAATAGTTTCAAAGGTCTTGTCTTCATTTTTAGTAGATATTAGAATTTTCGTTAAGGTAAAATTAAAATAGTAGTTTGCCCTGAGTAGCAGAGTTTTAAATTTTTTTGGAATAGCTCAAGATTGTGTCTTCTGCATGATATATATAAAATAATTTATTTGAAATAATAGTTTCAAAGGCCTTGTCTTCATTTTTAGTAGATATTAGAATTAAATTAACTTCTTTTGGTAATACTTGGATGTAGTTCATTTAGTTATGAAATATAAATACTCCAGGTGTTCCAGAAATGGGAAGAAAAATCAGATGCTTTTGTCTTCATAAATATAGTGATGAAATAAGGTAATAATTTGAAAAAAAAATTTTTAAATCGCAGTAGAAGTGAACTTGAAATGCGTTTTATTATTCCAAAATCTTATTATAAATAAGTAACATCTTCTTCTCCATTCAGATGAGCAATTTTAAGCGGTATCACGAATTCCTGGAAAGCTGACTGGTGGCCACATCGGGTTTTACCGCTCAGGTTAGACAGATAGATGGAAAGCTAATGAAGGGATTCGATCTCAACTCAATTCGGATCATGTAAGAAGGCCCAGCCATCTTTTAGATTCTTCTTACGCGATCCAATTAAGAAAATAAAATAAAATAGAAAAAGAAATGAAATGTTTTGGCAAAGAAAAGAAGTGAGTTGATCTCGGAAAGGTCTATGCATCCAAATGAAGAAACCAACGAACCTAGCAACAAGCTGGAATTGATCAAACAATCGCTTTTATTAGATTATAAATTTATATAAAATTTATGAATATAGGTTTGTGGATAAGTTTAAGCTATTAATGAAAAGTGATATTAAATATTGGTGCTATCTTATATACATATGTCAGACGAATTTTGCTTTTTGATAATTGTCATTCTGTCAGGTCGTAATCTCTGTATTCAGGTAGGATTCTCTCTCTCTTTCTCTCTTTATATATCTATACATCCTATTTTCGGGAGACTAACTTACCTAGAAGAATAAAATTTGGATGGTCATGTTAAAGGAGGATTCTATCAGGAGCGCAGGCACTTCATCTTCTAAGGTGAGCAGCTTTTTGAAGAGACTGTCTTTAAAGCTCAACTTCGCGTTAACTTCCTATTTACTCCGAAGAAACTCACAGAATTTAATGACACCCAAATAAGAAAAGTTGTCCAATTTAATATTATTTCAATTACATTCTATATGCCAGTTTTTTTTTATAGATATGAACTGAATGTTTACAGAAATATATTTATTTATATTAGTATATAAATAAATAAATAAATAAATAAATATATATATATATATATGTAATTTTATATATATATATATATATATTATTTAAAAGTTTATAGATATATTAGTATAAATCAAGTATATATACATATATTTTAGTTTATAAATATTTGCTTATAACAATGCGATATAATATATATACACATATATATTAAATTAATTTCTCTGCGAAAAATTTTTGTTGTTCTTTCATATAAAAATTTAAAATCACTTAAATTTTCAAAAATAAAAAAAAAAATCAAATTTTCTTAAAACACACGATTCAGCGTTCTTTGTTAGTTTAAGACATGATCTTCACATCGCATGATAGAAAAAAAAAATTTATTAGCAAGACAATCCCAGGAGCAGAATATTAAAACACTTGATCGTTTAATAAAAAATCACAAAAAAGGATTACAGGGCATTTTGGTACACTGCACACTCTGGCGGCGGAACGTTCACTCACACGTTGAAAGTTGAGCGAAACTCGATGAACTGAAGTGAGCCACAAGCGCGCAGAGTTACTCGACGGGAGGGGAGGGAGAAAACATTTAAGAGTGGGGGAAGGCAGCGCATGCGCATGCGCCACAAGCTGGCCGCCAACAGTTTCAGAAAAACATGTCGAAAACAGAATTCAGGTCAAAATGAAGGAAATTGCTGCTTGCATTTCATTTACTGAGGTTTCTGAAGTCACATTTGAAACAAAAAATGGAATGATTTTGTCTATTTGGTATGGAATATGTTTATTAATTCAATATAAAATATTAAACTACTTGTTTCCATTATTTGAAGTTAAAAAAGGTTAAGTGACATGTGAATTCATTAGAAATTAAATATTTATCATTCTTAGCCATAGAATAACAAAATAAGATAAGCACAAAGCACACTCAAAATTTTAGAAGGTTTGTCTTCTTTATAACCAATAGATCGATGCAAACAGCTCGTTAAAGTCTCCGAGTTTACCAAACCTATTGGTAAAAAAACGACACCAATGTATCAAAAAGTATTTTTAAAGATATTTTTACATCATCTAATAAAGAAAATTAATATTAATGCTAATTCATCATTAGTTTACTTGTAAAACATGCTCAATTTCACTCATAACCGATTCACATGATTAATATTAAAAGGCTAAAAAGTAAGAGAAATGATTAATTAAAAAAAAAAAAATCAAGTCAAGAAGAGGAATTGAAACATCCCTAAGTACGAAAATTCTTTGTTTTTACTTTCACAGATAAATTGTAAATCATGGTTAGTGATGAGCAAAGCAAGACCAAGACCAATTCATGCTCATCACTAATTAATATAGGCAGAGGGTGTGTTTGTAAAGTCTTCTATAGGGTGTTTAGAAAGTCCTGATCACTTTTAAGAAAAATATTATTATTATTTTGATTTTGAGTATTAATATTAGTGATGAGCAAAGCAAGACCAAGACCAATTATGCTCATCACTAATTAATATAGGCAGATGGTGTGTTTGTAAAGTCTTCTATATGGTGTTTAGAAAGTCCTGATCACTTTTAAGAAAAATATTATTATTATTTTGATTTTGAGTATTAATATTAGTGATGAGCAAAGCAAGACCAAGACCAAGACCAATTCTGCTCATCACTAATTAATATAGGCAGAGGGTGTGTTTGTAAAGTCTTCTATAGGCTGTTTAGAAAATCTTGATCACTTTTAAGAAAAATATTATTATTATTTTTGTTTTTGAGTATTAATATTAGTGATGAGCAAAGCAAGACCAAGACCAAGACTGCAAGACCAAGACCAATTATGCTCATCACTAATTAATATTGGCAGTAGGGTGTGTTTGTAAAGTCTTCTATATGGTGTTTAGAAAGTCCTGATCACTTTTAAGAAAAATATTATTATTATTTTGATTTTGAGTATTAATATTAGTGATGAGCAAAGCAAGCCACCAAGACTGCAAGACCGAGACCAATTCTGCTCATCACTAATTAATATAGGCAGAAGGTGTGTTTGTAAAGTCTTCTATAGGGTGTTTAGAAAGTCCTGATCACTTTTAAGAAAAATATTATTATTTTTGCAACGAAATTTTCTCTGGAGAGAGACGACTGGTAGAAATTTTAATTGAATGTAATGGAAGGCCAAGGTAGTAGGAAAGAAAAAATTAACACATATAAAATAAAGTGAATTTATTGAATCCTTCCTCCTTTCCTTTCAACCGACGTTTCGGAGGATTTTCGAATCGAAACAAATAAAATGCTTCTCTTTCCACGTAGTGTCAAAATTTCTCATTTTAACAAAGCATAGAAAAACAATTTTTTTCCTTCTAATTAAGAAAAGAAGGAAAAAAAATTCGTTTTTCTATGCCTTTTGTTAAAAATGAAGAAAGTTTTTTGAACACTACTGTGGAGAGAAGAAGGAAACATTTTATTTGTTTCATTCATTGACCCTTTGAAACCCTGAAGAAGGAGGGAAAATCCTCCGAAACGTCGGTTTGAAAGGAAAGGAGGAAGGATTCCAATAAATTACACTTTATTTTATATGTGTTAATTTTTCTTTCCTCACTACCTCTGGGCTGCCTTCCATTACATTCAATTAATATTATTATTTTGATTTTGAGTATTAATATTAGTGATGAGCAAAGCAAGACCAAGACCAAGACCAAGACCAAGACTGCAAGACCAAGACCAATTATGCTCATCACTAATTAATATAGGCAGAAGGTGTGTTTATAAAGTCTTCTATAGGGTGGTTATAAAGTCCTGATCACTTTTAAGAAAAAATTATTATTATTTTGTTTTTGAGTATTAATATTGGTGATGAGCAAAGCAAAGTCTTACCTTGCAGTCTTGGTCTTGGACTTGCTTATCACTAATCATGGTTATAGGATATAATGTGAACCGAGGGGTGAACCGCGACCTAAAATCGTGTGACACCTACTTCCACTTCCACTTTCATTTCCAAGTAGAAGACAATAGAATACAATAGATTATCTAATGAATTCCAAAATAATTCCAAAGACAGTGTACACCTAATTCCATTCGCGGTTCCCCCTGATGTGAACTATTGCATTCGTCTGCCGGGGGGGGGTCCTGATAATTTAAGGAGCTTCTACCTCCTAGGGGGAAAAGTTAATTTAACTTTGTGACTTCTAGTTGGAAGAAATAGATGCCCTTAATATTTTGAAACCGGATTTAGAACATAAAACTTGATATTGTGGTCCCCCAGAGGCCAAAAAGTGACCAAAAACCCATTGGTCGTATGAACGTATGTATGAAATATTTAACCTCCCCTACGTTTCGCAGCCGTAAATCTCAGAGCTACGAAATTCAAAACTTATTCAAAAGTATTTCGAGATTTTAGCTAAAATCCAAGAAAAGTAAGTAAATGTTTACTTGAAGATTTTTGGTATTTTTTAATAATCGGTACACTTATCAAATATATTAAGTTCTTCAAAGAGTAGGGATAAATTCTGATTGGAATCAAAAGTGGATGGGAGTAAATTAGGTATGTCGCAAAATAAATACTTTAACCGTTCATATCTTGTATACGGGGTAATTGGCGGAGCTTTGGGATTGAAACTTAACCTATCTAGAGGCTAGAAAAGTACTTCGAGATTTTAACTAAAATCCGAAGAACAGGAAGTACATGTTTACGTGAAGATTTTTAATAATCGACACACTTACCAAATATATTAAGTTCTTTAAAGTGTAGATATACTAGTAAGTTCCGTTTGGAATCAAGGAAGGATAGTAAATTAGTCATACCCTCAAAAAAATAACGTCCTTATCTCGAAAACAGTAGAGTCGCAGAGCTTTGGGATTTGAAATTTAAGAGACTAGAAGAAGTAACCCAAGATTTTAGTTAAAATTAAAAGACAGGAACCACATGTTTACTTGAAGATTGTTGGTATTTTGCAATTTCGTATTTTTTTTTCCGGTTTTCTCAAAACGCCTTGCGGGATGCCCACATTGAAGTAATTTGAATGAAGAAAATTGGTATGATGATTTCAAATAAGAGAGAAACTAATGTGTCGTGTGGTGCCCATAGCAGTTGATTTAAATTAACATTTTTTCTCGGCTTTGCGAAAAATTACCTAACTTAATATTTTTAAATGAAGCACATAATATATTTTTATATTTTCAATGAAAAGATAGAATTGAAAAAAAAAATTGACACGTTCTGATGTGGCCATCCACTTGGCTTTCCAATACATTTCTGGCTGAGTTTGGTACAAGGGCTTAGATTTTCATTTTTTGACATTAGAACCCCCCCCCGCCGTGTTTTGGGCGGCAGTTAGTTTTTTCATTTTTAGTCTTCTGGTAGCCCATTGATTATGTATACAAAATTTGGTCGAATTCGGTCCAAGGGCCTAGATTTTCATTTTTGGACCCCCCCCCCATTTCGGGTGGTATGTTTTTGTATTTTTAGTGTTCTGGGGGCCCACTGATTATGATATGGTTGAATTTGCTCAAATGGCCTAGATTTTTATTTTTTTGACCCCCCTCCTAATTTTGGAGCCAGAAAAAATATATGTTCGTTATTATAGGTTCATTTTATAGTATATTTCATTTTTCTTGTTTTTTTAGTTTTAAAATTTTATAATTTTAAATTTACCTACCCCCTTTATTTTGGGTCGATATGCACCAAAATCTAATCGCTCTTAATCTCTATGCCCCAAAACTACGTGTGAAATTTGGTTTTGAAATTCCCACTATTTTTTGAGCTAGTGCGTTCACAAAAAATTTGGTAGCGCACAGACTAACAGACATTTGGGCAAAACAATTATTATCTCGAAAAATATAATTTTTTCGGTGTTCACTTATTAGAGATTTTTTTAGAGCGAAATCCCATGGTTTACCCCAATTTTTTTAATCAAAATAGTTTAAGATGTTTTTGAGATATTTCGAAAAAAAAGAAGCAAAAAACGACTTTTTTCATACACAATTACATTACTTGACCATACCCTGTATGGTAAAATAAAAATTCTACCCTCACCCGACTCCCTCGACTCGCTGGCAATCATCGAAGAAATGTCTCTGTATCGCTTTCCCTTTTCTATAGATACTATCACGGCAGGTGCTCTGATGAGATAAAATCAATAACCCCTCCCCAAAGCACGCTTTGCACGTAGCACGCGCGTTTATGGCCGACTCCCAACACTCTTTCGCGGTCAAACTAGAAAAGTGCCGGACCACGTCATTCGCCAATACATATGTCCCCATGACTTCAAGGAACTGGAACTCTCTCCCAGCCTCCATCTTTCCCAGCACCTATAATCTTCAAACCTTCAAAACCGGGTGCATAGACACCTACGTCTACCCCTCTCACTGACCCAACTTTCCTTCTCTTCGGTAATGCAAGGGTCTTTCGAGATCCATAGGAGCTGCATCTTTACTGGTGCACACCTTCTTGCATTCGATTGCATTAAAGAAAAAAATGAAATGCTTGCTTAACAACTCGGTTCGGTCTTTGCCTATTACCTTCAGTGAATTTTAGTAGTGATTTCGAATGACATTTCAAAAAAGACTGTCATTGTTGCTTTAACAAATAGAAGATAAAGAGTAAATTTCGGAGAAGTAAATAGAAAAGGTGATTAACGAGTTGTACCTGAATATGCCCCACGCGGGTTTCTCCTTTTTTTTGTTTTAAGAAAATTGGTATGTGGTGCCCATTCCAGTTGATTTTATAAATGGCCATATTTTAATGCTGTGGAAAATTCAATTTTCGTCACATATGGTAAATCGGAACTCGTAAAAGTCTTTGAAATCATGTTTTTAAACAATATTATTACTCAGATTTCTACGCATGCCTTAACCAGTGGGGGCGGGGGGTCAGGGTGTTTTAACGCACGCTTCCCGAAAATCTTCCGGTAAACATCGATCGCCGCACAGGATATAAATAAAACGTTTAATAAAAATTTAATAAAAGAAATATTCCTACAAAATAAAAAAGCAATCAGGACAATTTCGGCACTGACACAGTAAAAAGTTTTGGGTATTTTTAACGCCATGAAATTTGGCATGCTGGTTGAGTTTCGAACACAAATATAGGAAAAATTCGAAAAACACAGACTTTCTTTCTTTCAACTCTAAAATGAAACGGTAATTTTTGAATGATAAATCTGAATCTATCAAATTTCTAATGACCCTAGAATGGTAACATTTGGTCTGATAAATTTTGAAACACTAAAAAACTCAGACTTCCCATTTTACAATTCCGAAAATAAAGGGTTGAAAGATACATTTTAATCTATTAAATATGTAATGTCCCTAGGATGCTAAAAATTAGGAATATTGGGTCATGAATAAAGGTGAGAATATAATCACAAAAATCTTACTCCACTTAACCTCTAAAATGAAGAAATGAAATTCGTAGGATAAAATATATATATATATATAGAATCTATCACAAAACGCTTCTGTGAAAAAACGGACCATGTTCGAAAAAGTAGCGATATCTAGGAGATGCTGCCAAGCATAATATGAAGTCGAAAAAAATAGTACTTTCAATTAAAACGCATTCTTTCAATTTTAAAAGACAATCCAGATTTATGGATTCTATATTTTTAATTTAAATTATTTTCCTGATTGGCTGGTCACGAATTTAATTAATTTATCATAATGGAATCATTTTTTAATTTTCTAGGATCTGAATTTTTTTCTATAACCATAATATCTCTTCATAAAGAAACTTGCCTTTTAAGGCTTTCATGATGATCTGGAACTTTTTTCGAAGTTAGGCCACCCAGCAGCATATCTCATTACAATACTATGAATAAGATATGAAAATATCATCCATTTAAGGGGGTTCGGGACTGTTTATCATTTTTATAAGAAAATTCTCAAATTTTTAACATCGAATCATTGTTGTATTAAATATTTTTTAAGTTGATCATCTGTCCCATGACCGAGAAATAAATTATTGAAAAGCGTCCTTTTAAAATGGAAGTAGTGGAAGTGGACCGAGCTTTTAAAAAGGGCTATAACTTCTCACAAATTATACGATTTTCAACAAATTTATACAGATCAATAATTCAACTTTTATCAATTGAATGATACAATTTTCCAATAGATAGGGACAGATCCTAGTTAATTACTTATTGATAAATGTAAAAATATAAAGTTATTTGCAGCCAACAGAATATAACAAAAGCACTAGTGTAGAATTCCAACTCTATTTCTTGAAATCGTTTTTCTGTTAAATAAATGTTTACATAATGAGAAAATTTATCTCAATATTCTTTTTATTAATATTATCAAAACAAAGATTTTTTCGAAATTAACGTCATTATTAACAAATTTTTTTAATTAAAAAATTTAGTAGGCAGACGTTGTCACTCTGGAGAAATAGAGAAAAAAATTCGAACAACAACCAGATAGATAGAAGCTGTCCCGTACTCCCTGAATATAACAAAATGATGGCTGGGCAACACCTGATTTCAGGCAACTGGACTAGCTTAGATGCATGTAAAATAATCGCAAAAGGATAGAAATCTTTCTGATAATTTTTCTTTTCATGGAATCGAATGGAAGAACCCGCACCAGGAAGATGCAGCCCCTATGGTTCTCGAATGGCCCTTGCATTACCGAAGAGAATGGAAAAGTGAAAGGCTGGAGGCGGAGGTGTTTGTGCCCTCGGGTTTTGAAGGTTTGAAGATTAAAAGATGGAGGCCGGGACAGAATTCCAGTTCCTTGAAGTCATTTATTTATTTATTTATTTATTCATGGGGACAAACGTATTGGCGAATGAAGTGGTCCAGCACTTTTCCAATTTAACCGCGAAAAAGTGTTGGGAATTGGCAAAATAAGTATTATGCTCAAAGCATGATTTGATGGGAATTACTGACTTTAACTCATCAGAGTACCTGCCGTGATAGTATCTATAAAATAGGGAAAGCGTGGAAACACTTCTTCAATGAGCTAACTTGATTCTAAATCTTTGAAGTATAGTGAAATTTTTTTAATTTTATAGGATCTGATTTATTTTTAAATAACCATAATATCTCTGCATTAAAGAAACTTGCCTTTTAAGGAGGTTCGGGACAGCAGATCTATCTGGTTGATCTACGAAAAAATATTTTGTATTTCTACAGAGTGACAACTTCTGCCTACTAGATTTTTAATAAAAAAAATTGTTAATAATGACGTTTATTTCGAATAAAAATCGTTGTTTTGATAATATTAATAAAAAGAATATTGAGATAAATTTTTTCTCATTATAAAAACATTTATTTAACACAAAAACGATTTCAAGAAATAGAGTTCGAATTCTACACTAGCGCTTTTGTTATATTCTGTTGGCTGCAAATAACTTTTTTTTTTTTTTTACATTTATGAATAACTAATTAACTAGACTGTCAAATCTATTGATAAATGTATCATTCGATTCATAAAAGTTGAATTATTGATCTATATAAATTTGTTGAAAATGGTATAATTTGTATAGAAGTTATGGCCCTTTTTAAAACCTCGGTCCATTTACTTCCATGTTAAAAGGACAATTTTCAATAATTTATTTCTCGGTAATGGGACAGACGATCAACTTCAAATTTCGGGAATAAATATTTATTACATCAATGATTCGATGGTAAAAACAAATTTCTTGGAGAACTCTTTTTCTTGAACTTCTTCTTTGAAAATGGCATGGTTTCTATAAATGAAACCTTAGTGGGAATTATTACCTTTATCTCTTCAGAACAAACTCCATAGTAGTGTTTATGATAAAGGTAAATAAACAAGATATGATAAAGAAAAGAATCAAAAAAATAATTTTTAGAAAAAAACCGACTTCAAAAAAATTAAATGCGACAAATAAAATAAGAACTCAAAATAAAATAAAACGCACTAAAAGGTATAAAATAATTATCTTATTTATTTAGTTACACCTAAACGATGAAATTGTTACATGAAATCACTTTTTTGAAGTCGGTGCCAAACATATACATTTTTTGAATCGCACTCGATTGATCTTAGTACGTTTGGCGGGTAATGAAGAGAACATCGCGTAAGCTCGCTTATATAGTTTGTTTGGCACCGACTTCAAAAAGGGATTTCATGTAACAATTTCATCGTTTAGTTGTAACTAAATAAATAAGATAATTATTTTATACCTTTTAGTGCATTTTATTTTATTTTTGAGATATTATTTTATTTGTTGCATTTAATTTTTTTGAAGTCGGTTTTTTTTCTAAAAATTATTTTTCTTTTTTTCTTTTTAGTGATGTTAACAATAGCGACTTATGATAATACCTTATTGCATGCATCTCGTAAGAGAAAGATTCGGGCGAAGGAATCAGAAATTGATAATAAAATTCAATTCATAAATAGAGAAATTATCTCGAACGTTAGCGGGTTTTAAATGAACGTTTTAAGATTTTTTTTTTAAAGATTTTATTTATTATAATTTCGTTTATTTGCTCATAAGAATTGAAGATTTCCGTTATTTTGTCATATTTTATCATTAGAACTTGACCAAATTAATATGGGACCACCCCTAAGGTATCTTATTTCCAATAAAAAAAGAAATTATGCGTAAACATACATAACAAAAATGGTACAATACCAATAAAAAAAAACGGGACCAATCGGGTACGTGACTGAACCCAATGCAAAAAAATCGTCCAAATCGGTCCACAAGGTAAAGAGAAATAAATGTTCAAACACAAAAAATAACAGACATTCCGTTGAAATGATAACCTCCTCATTCGTCGGTTAATTAGAATTTTCGAATAAATTAGCAACGTTTTGGGCACTTAAGTTTTTTAAGTGTGGATGAACAAATGTTGATGGAATACACACAGTGAGCAACAGGTGGACTTTCAAACCATGCTTTTCAATACCAAGAGATCAATATTATTCGAGTGATTCTACCTTCATCTATTAACATTTGAATATATCTGTAAAAGAGAAATCTAAACTTTGTAATAGCGCTTTAAGTTTTTGATTACTTTTCTAATTTCACGATGGGCGCTTAACTGGGAAAATTTTTTCAGATAGTCTTTTTTATATTATTTCATAAGTTTGAGCCTTCGCTCCATATGGGTACATCCTGTTTAAATTTAAATGTTTTTATTTTTACTACCATACACAGCCTCTTGAAGACAGCGTATGTATGTTTGGGGCATTTTTCGTTAATCCCAACAATTATTGTAATTTTTCCAAATTTATTTATTTAGAGTAAAATCTGACAGAAAATATTTCTTTTTTTACATGGTAAAAATCTTGAATGAATTTATTTTATTTTTATTATTTTTGTGAGTTTGAACATTTTTAGGGATTTTAGAGTGTAAGGTAGACAGATTAAGGACATTAATTGTCCCGATTTTACTTTTGTGCAGAACCCTATAAAGTGTCAGAATTTGAGTGGTGCTCTCATAAAGAGGATTCCGTTCTTAATGTTCTTGATTGTTAAATTAAGTTGAATTTATCGATGAGAAAATTAAACCAAGAAGCGTGAATTTTCCGTTTAAGGGGGCTCGGGACTTTTTTTTATTAATGATATTGATCTGAGAAGGAGAAACACCAGGAGGAGCATCCCCTAAAGGCCTGTATGGGATGGCCCCTCCATCGTGAAAAGAACAGAGTAGAAGGAAAGAAGCCTTGATCACAAGCCAAATCTCAGAAAGTTAGATACAATCCAATTTACTAAGTTTTTTAAGGGCTTCGAGCAGTGGTAAATTCTCCGTTCGATAAATTAGGTTAAATTTATCTCCCACTTAATTTTTTTTTTCCAGGCCCTATACTTACAGAAAAAATATCTGAGTATAGCCGGGAATCGAACCCGAGACCTCCGGGTTGCCAGCCAGACATGCTGACCACACCAGTGAGGCGGACAGTTTATCATGTTTATAAGAAAATTCTCAAATTTTTACCATCGAATCATTGATGTCTTAAATATTTATTCCCAAAATTTGAATTTGATTGTCTATCCCATTACTGAGAAATAAATTATTGAAAATTGTCTTTTTAACATGGAAGTAAATGGATTGAGCTTTTAAAAAAGGGCTATAACTTCTATACAAATTATACAATTTTCAACAAATTTATATAGATCAATAATTCAACTTTTATGAATTGAATGATACATTTTCCAATAGATAGGACAGTCTAGTTAATTACTTATTGATAAATGTAAAAATATAAAGTTATTTGCAGCCAACAGAATATAACAAAAGCACTAGTGTAGAATTCCAACTCTATTTCTTGAAATCGTTTTTCTGTTAAATAAATGTTTACATAATGAGAAAAAATTTATCTCAATATTCTTTTTATTAATATTATCAAAACAAAGATTTTTATTCGAAATTAACCTAATTATTAACAATTTTTTTTATTAAAATATTTAGTAGGCAGAAGTTGTCACTCTGCAGAAATACAACAGATTTTTTCGCAGATCAACCAGATAGAAAAGCTGTCTCGAACCTCCTTAAGTAAGAAACTGATATTACCTTATAAAATACTTGAAAAATCAAAATCGTTCATAATTGTCCTTTATAAGTTGAGCCAGGGACGCGCCAAGTCTATTTTGCGCCGTCGTGCAAAATACTGATTGGCGCCTTTATATGGACTGAGCCCAAATTACTGCGGCTACAATATTTTTTTCTTGTTTCAAGGTTTTTTTTTACAAAAATAACTAATAGGGCGAATATAATATATAGTTTCAGCCGTTTTGAGATATATTCGAAAATACAAAGGAAAAAAAAACTTTTTAATGCTCGATTACTACATTTCATCATACATCATTTATTATGTAGTAATGTAATAAAAGTGAATTTAAAAGAAGTTGAAAATGTGAATCTTTTAAAATAAGAGACGCATGTAGGTGAATTCAAATTGTCTTAATTTTCAAAATAAATTTGTTCCTTATATCTTTTACCTCTATATTAGCAGAGGGTGGTGGAAGCATCACCCAGACACAATCATGTTTAAACCTGTCGAGGGACGCTCGCTCTTTGCCATACAAATAGTCACATCTCGTATAATGGGAGCCCCTGTTAGTTAGACAACATAATTGGCAGATCAGTTAAGGGTATGAGTACCTTGGGAAAAAAATGGCGCAAGTCATATCCATATTTTTACTTTATTCAATGCGAAGCAGATAAAGTGTTGGATCGGTTTCCCGCCAAGAGCGTCTTCGAAGGCTCTTCAGGTAAAGACTACGGAATCCATGTTCTCAATAAAATTCACAAATTGTAGTATTCATTTAGGTTGAATTTTAGCATGGTTTTGCCAAAAATTACAAAGGGTCTCGTCTACAGGCCAAAAAGTGCGATTTTTTCGTATAATGCATGCAGATGGATAGATGGATGGATGGATGTACATATGTTACTACTTATTTTCGTCGACGATTTTTTCCACAACGTTCAACCGATTGAAATAAAAGTCAAAAGCTACCATTACTTTAACAAAACGAAGCCCTGAATAGTTTTTGGTACATATCGGCCCACAAACAAACACAGTACTTTATTCCAGTACTTTTTTAATATTTTCTAAATATCTTGAAAATGACTTAACCAAATTTAATTTTGTAATTAAGTAACTTGAGGACCACAAAAAAGGTTATATAAAATTTTTAGTAAAATTATATTTTAAAGTACTTTACCCTAGAGCAAGATAGTACTTTTTAAAATTTTTTTAAAATTTATTCATTTTAACGGTATAATATATACGAGCCCCGTCCCATCTCAATTGGTCCACCAATATTTTTTCTTTTTAAATAAAATTATGCTAATTCACGGTAAATTTAATTTAAATATTTATTTTTATTATCATTTGGAACAACATTTTAAACAATTTAAAACATTTTATTGTAACATTTAACTTAAAATTATTTTTTAATTGTTAAAAACATATTTTTACATAAAAAATAGTTCTTTGCTTTTCACGAAATTATTTTTTTTTTTTAAGAATCTTTGAATATGTGGAATAATCAAGTAGGCTTTGCCTTTTTCCAACAAAAGAAAGTTTGTTTTGTTTATTATTAGTAAAAATGACTCGTGGAAAGGTTGTTGATGAAAAAATTTGCTCAATTATTATCAATTTATTTAAAAAGGGAAAATCAAACGCGGAAATTGGCGATCTAGTTTATTTATCAAAGTTTACTGTCCGAAATATTATTCGAGTTTATAAAACAAGGTGTACAATAGCTACAAAACCTCGGTATGCGTCGAAATCCAAAATATCAGATGCTGATAGACGGGCATTGAAGAAGATTCTTAGAAAAAACTGGCGTTCGAACTATGGTGAATTATCCGTTCTTTGAAGCGATGCTGTGGGGCGAAGTGTTTCAAGATCCACGTGCCATAGAGAAGCCCTTAAGTTAGGTTTTAAAACTTACAAGGTAATTTTATTGCAACTTATTCCAAATTTTTTTTTGTAATTTTACTAATTTTTTTTAGGCGAAAGAAAAGCCACCCTTGACATAAAACAAAAGAAAAACCGGCTTAAATGGGTTAAAAGTCACATTAATTCGACAAGTGATGAATGGAATAGTGTCCATTGGAGTGATGAGTCTCGTTTTGAAGCTTGTGTTGGGTACAATCGAAGCAGAGTTATTCGTCAGAAAAATGAAGCTTTCAATTCAGATTGTTTAAAAAAGAAAGTAAAATTTCCTGCTTCAGTTATGGTATGGGGTTCAATGTCTGCTAGAGGTGTTGGTAAACTTCACTTCATTGATGGAATTGTAAACACCAATAAATATTTAGAGATTTAAAAAAAATCGTTACTTCCAACAATGGCTGATGCAAATAATAATTTTGTGTTCCAACAAGACGGGACGGCCTGCCATACATCAAGAAAATCTTTAAAATGGCTTTCTGATCATAATGTTCCACTTTTGGAGTGGGTGGCAAACAGTCCCGACTTGTCACCAATAGAAACTCTTTGGCACACAATGAAAAAGCTATTACAAATACAAAAAGCTAGAAACGTAGTCGAATTAAAACACAAACTTCAAAATATTTGGGATACTTTCACTCAAGATAAGTATCAACACTTAATAAGTACGTTGCCCAAAAGAATTCAAGCCGTAATTAAAAATAAAGGCGACGTCACACAGTGGTAAAGGTTTTGGATTTTGTATGTTTTCCTTGTTTTTAACAATTAAAAAATAATTTTAAGTTAAATGTTACAATAAAATGTTTTAAATTGTTTAAAATGTTGTTCCAAATGATAATAAAAATAAATATTTAAATTAAATTTACCGTGAATTCGCATAATTTTATTTAAAAAGAAAAAATATCGGTGGGCCAATTGAGATGCGACGGGACTCGTAGCTCATGCTCAATGGTCAATGGTTGCCTTTAAGGCCTTGGCGTCGTCGTGCACCGCACGTCCTTGCACATATGGACGGCGCCGTTCCTGAGTTGAGCATTCAATCATTTTTTCAGAGTTTTAAGCTAAGTGGTTTCTAAAATATTTTTGGTACAAAAAATGGCTACTTTTACACCCTTTACACTATCACATTAAAGGGAATTAAATTTTTAAAAATCCAGCCTATTAGAATGATATTCCACACCTTAGGATATTTTTGATAACACAAAAATTGACCCTCTCCAAAATAATTTCAATTTTAATACGATTTTTGTTTTCGGTAACTGATTACTTACATGTAGGTACAATGGTACATATAACTGGTAAATAGAGCCGTAGGGTGATATTACGGCGTCCGGTGCCAAAGGATCAAATGATGCCCCCCCTCCGTCTTAAATTTTTTAGTGCAAATAAAAAAAGTTTTTTGTGTATAAACGTTTATTTAAAATTATTAATAAATATTTAAAAGGATTGTAGGGAGTTGGACCAGAATTTAAATCAAACGCAAAGTTTTTTAATTAAATGATCCAAACGTTTCGTCACTGATTAGCGACTTCCTCAGTGGCTCATTTTATAAACTTATTTGTCAGGTATTATAACTACAAGAAAAAACATTCCAAAGAGTAACATAATAGGTATGTCTTCATCGAATCATTCAATTTGTTATCAAGACAATATAAAATATTAAAAAAACAATTGGAATTGTTCTTCCTTAAAATAATTATATAAAAGAAACTTGAAAATAGATTTAATGGTTGATGAAAGATTTTATTCAATTTTGATTTTTTTTATAATTATTGTAACGAAGAACAATTACAATTGTTTTTTTAATGTCTTATATTGTCTTGATAACAAATTGAAGGATTCGGTGAAGAAATACTCTTTGGAATGTTTTTTCTTGTAGTTATAACACCTGACAAATAAGTTTATAACATGAGCCACTGAGGAAGTCGCTAATCAGCGACGAAAAATAAAATTAATGCTTCTTCAATTTTAGATATTTATTTGCAACGAAATTTTCTCTGTAGAGAGACTGACTGGAAGAAATTTTAAATGAAAGTAATGGAAGGCAGCCCAGGGGTAGTGAGGAAAAAAAATTAACACATATCCAAATAAGGTATAATTTATTGGATTCTTTCCTCCTTTCCTTTCAAACCGACGTTTCGGAGTATTCTTCCCTCCTTCTTCAGGGTTTCAAAGGCTCAATAAAGGAAATAAACAAAATGTTTCCTTCCTCTCTCCACAGCAGTGTTTAAAACTTTTTTCTTCCTTAGCAGAAGCATTAAAATAGAAAATCAATTTTTTTTCTTCTTTAAGAAATTAAGAAAAGGAAGAAAAAAATTGTTTTTCTATTTTAATGCTTCTGCTAAGGAAGAAAAAAGTTTTAAACAGTGCTGTGGAGAGAAGAAGGAAGCATTTTATTTGTTTCCTTCACTGACCCCTTGAAACTCTGAAGAAGGAGGAAAGAATCCTCCGAAACGTCGGTTTGAAAGGAAAGGAGGAAAGAATCCAATAAATTACACCTTATTTGGATATGTGTTAATTTTTTCTTTCCTCACTACCTCTGGGCTGCCTTCCATTACTTTCAATATATAAAAATTCCGCTACCTTCGGGAAAAAAATTTCAATTTAATTCAAATAGATATTTATCTTTCACAGCCCGTGACCTTGTTTTACTGGAATCTAAAAAAACTCAAGTTAACCCCTTTACTGACCGAGTTTCTCTAGTTTCGCAATTTTCATTAACAAAAGTTTGAATTTAGGGTTTTCGTTCTAAAGTAAAACGGGTACCTATTAATGTCCTTACAATGCCTGTTTGTCTGTTCTTCTGTCAGAATTTAGCTCGTAACCTAAATAAGGTCCAAACATCAAATTTACAACTTCTGTGTATTCATTTTTCCCTAAATCCAAAAGTGTATTAAAATTGTAATCGAATGTTTATTATAAGGATGGTCCAATTTTTGTGGGGTCAAAAGTAAAAAATATTGTTATCATTGATTGTGATGTATCTTTGTAAAGTTCTTTTTACGTAGAATTAGGATTATTTTTTGAATTTATTTCTATTTAAAATGACGCTACAAGTGTTGTTTTTTAGAGACTTTTTGTTCGGCGTTAGAAATGGCTGAAATTAAAACCTTAAAAAAACTCCACTAATTCACTCATTCTTTTCTTATCAACTACAAATAGGAACAAATTAGATGTTTTAAATATTTTGTAAATGATAAGGTATGGAAGCTTCGAAATGTGGTATGAATATTTCATTTCAAGGGTCCGATTGCTGAGTATCGAGAATTTATTTTAATAAAAATCCAGTTTCTTGTTTTTACATCCCGATAAATTTGAATATATTTTATTTCAAGTTCTAGCCCGTGCCCGCAGGGCACATATCAATATAATAGTTTTATTTAAGTAGATAGTAGTGCCCCCCTAGCTTCATGAACCTCCCCAGTTTCAAGAAAAGTACCCCCCTCCCCTCTCTGTATCTAAAATTTTCTTCAATTATTTTTCTGATTTGCCAACAAACGAGGGACAAAAATCACACAAATATGCAAAATATAGCTTAAATGGCTAAATATGCAAAATAAGATTTCTCTTGCTGGGTCCTGATACCCTAAAACGCTCAGATACAAAAGATTAGGAGGATAGCAATCAACGACGGGTGAACCGCGACCTAATATGCTGTACACCTACTTCCACTTGTACTTCCAAATATTTCCAAGTACTTCCAAATATTTCCAATTACTTCCAAATATTTCCAAGTACTTTCAAATATTTCCAAGCACTTCCAAATATTTTCAAGTACTTCCAAAATACTTCCAAAGAGGTGTACACCTACTTCCAATCGCGGATCATCCCTCGGCAATCAAGGAAAAAAACATGCATTATATGGAAAATTCGAATCCTAGTCATTATTATAAGTTGAGATCCATCTTTGAAGATTAGAAGAAAACTATTGGATGGTGTATTTTTATATAAATCAATGAATAATAATAAATATTGAATTATAATACTCGAACTTCTCTCACTTTCAGATTGAATTATAAATACCAAATCATTTAAAGAATACTTAGAATTTATAACAATTCTATGGAGCAATTTGTGATTTTTATTTCTGATTTAATTTCAATTAATATACATTTTAGAAGAATAAGTTTTAATCTTTAAAGTTTATAATTGTAAACTGACGTTTGGTCTGTATATCTTTAATAAACAAATAAATAATAGATGAGATTAATTTCTAATCAAACAAACAGTTCGTTTATTTGAACTTGAAAGTTAACTCGAGGATTTTCGAAAAACACGAAATGATAAAAACAAAAACAAAATCAAACTAACCTCGTATGCAGCAAATTTTCCACGGATGCCAAGTCAATTTGGATTCGTTGTCTAATATTTGTTTGGTTAAGAATTTCCAACTCACTCAGTGACACACCAGACACACAAGGCAAACGAACTGCTCGCTGTTCACAACAGTAATGAATATTTTTTACTCGATCTCAGTGGGGGCAATTGCCCCGTTTTCCCCCCTCTCCGACTCCCATGACTAACATTTTGCCTCCGAATTTTGGAGATTTTTTATATGGGATGTGTATTTTTGCCTCTTTATTCAGGATGATATAGTATTATACTTTAATATTAATTAATAATTAATTCTAACAAGTCTGTCTTTAATAACACTGTTCGACAAAAAATTTCTCCCCGTAAATCTAACAATGGATTTCGGTAGAGTTTCATACGCTGATTATCATGCAATTTCCCAATTTTTTACAACACATCAGAGTTTTGAGATATTATCGGTCAAATTGAAGAAAAAGGCCATTTCGACCTATATTCGAGCCCCATTAAATATTAAACAGCAATATTTGAAATCAAAATATTTTGACTACAAATATTGCTGAAAAAATCGGGAAATTGCATGAGAATCAGCGTATAAAACTCTACTAGAATCCTTGTTAGGTTTACGCGGAAAAAATTTTCTTTAATTTTTGTCGAGCAGTTTAATTTATGAGTTTTACGAAAATGTGAAATTTTTCAAAAATTCATTCTGACGTTGTCCCGTTATTGATTTGATGATGCTATCAAGGGACAGGCTAATTCTAAGATCAAAGATTATATATTTAACCTATTGAGTATTTAAGGTAGTTTTACCACTGCTCAGAGCCCCTAAAACCTTAGTAAATTGGATATTGAATTGTATCTAAGTTTCTGAGATTGGCTCGTGATCCCGGCTTCTTTTCCTTTTACTCTGTTCTTTTCACGATGGAGGGGCCAGCCCATACAGGCCTTTAGGGGATCCACCTTCTGGTGTATCTCCTTCTCACATCAATATCATTAAAAAAATAAAAAAAAAAAAAGTTGTTTCGCGACAATACTAGCAAAAAGTTAATGCGAGTGTATAATAAATTTACTACATTTTTATTTTTTGGAGTAGGTACTACCACTTAAATATCTGTGGTCTATTAAAATTAACATAAATATGTTTAAAATAATAAATTTTGATTAATGACATTTCTTGATTCTGGAAATCGTCAGGAGATTTGCTTAATTCATGAATTCGGCAAAATGTTGCCGATTTCACAAATCAGGAGTAACATATATTATACTTATATAATACCATTTAAAAGATAAATAAAAAATATTTAAAATATATAAAATAATTAAAAATTTTAAGGTAGTTGTTTCACGACAATACTAGCCAAAAGTTAGTAGTATATAGAAGTTAGGAGTATTTAGAACAGACAATAAGGATAAATAAGCCCAAAACTTTTTGCTGTTTATATACCAATATTAGCCAATCACGTGCTCGTTTGAGAAATCTGGCAACACTGTCCGAGCTTGTATATTTTTATCATAGAAATTTCAGGTAAAGTACATTATAAAGGGAAATTTATAAAACAAAAAGTTCTTAATAAGCGATTGAAAGCTGTAGCAACAATGGCTGAAGCGAAAAAACGTAAAAAAAAAGTACTAAAGTTAACCCACTTTTTAGGTTAAATAAATACGTTGTTGCCAGCTTGTTTTTTGTGTAAATTTTTAATTATTTATTTATTATTATCTCAGAAATTGTGTTGCAACTATGAATTAAAATTTTCTTAAAAAATGTATTAGTTATTGTTCAATGTTGGTTTAGTTATTTATAACAATGGTAAGACGAGTTTCTTAATTATAATTAAATATGTATGTAAACTTTCCGATATCCCGTATAGTGCAATGTATAAGTGTCTGAAAAACTTTATCTTTGGAATTTGATATCTCCGGAACTATAGTGTTCATAAATTTTGTTTTGCCACCAGTCGTTGCAGAAATATTTAAATAATAATCTGTTTAAATTTCAAAAAAATCCTAAGAAAACCCATTTGGCGGAACAACTATCTTAATTGAAAAGATTTTGTTTTGCCAAGAGTAGCAGAGTTGAGTTGATTCATAAAGAGAAATCCTTGAGGTTGTCCTCTGCTTGATGCAAATAAACATATACATATTTATACTACATATATATACCAAATATAAATATGTATATATGAGCTATTATTTTGAAAGTGTGGCATAGGTCCAATTAAAAAAAATGTATTAATGCCAGTTTTAGCTAGACATTGATGTCTTCTTTTTATGTTTATAATATCTCAGTCAATGGAGTACAATACCCTCATGAATTTAATAATTAATAGAGATTGTGGTATTTGTTCAAGGTGAAACATCTTTTATAAAGATAAAAGTAAATAAATATTAAATGCAATATTCATTTACTATGAATTAAGATTTCTAGGTCACTTGTTTCACATTAAAATTAAAAAAATAAAAGATGTAAATTTTTTCAATATATATATTTTGAGCTGTAAGCTCATCTTCAGGAAAGTACAGAATCATAACTAATTAATAGAGATTGTGGTGTTGGTGCAGTTATCTAGTTATAATTCTTTACTTTCCTGAAGATGAGCTTACAGCACGAAATATATATATTGAAAAAATTTACATCTTTTATTTTTTTAATTTTAATGTGAAACAAGTGATCTAGGAATCTTAACTCATAGTAAATGAATATTGCATAAATATTTATTTACTTTTATCTTTATCTCATGAATTTGTCAAAATAAATATATCAAAATATATATAAATATACCTATGTATTTATAAAAATGTTAATAATTTATAAATATCACGAAATAACAAAAAAGGTCTTTCAAAATAAACGGCTCATATATTATATATAATTTATTTGTTGGAGACAAGAGTTTCGAAGTGATCTTCATCATCAGTTTTGTTAATTAGATATATTTTATCTGTAAATTCTCATGGATTCAATTACAGGATTGGATGTAGAAAATTCGTTTTCCTAGACTCCCAGGAATTCTTCGAGGTTAAATTGGCAAAGTGCCGGACCATATCATTCGCCAATACGTTAGTCCTGACTTCTCTCCCGGCCTCAGTCTTTCCTGACACTTCTAGCCTTCAAAACCCGGGTGCACAGACACCTACGCCTCCAGCCTTCGCTTGATCACTTTCTCCTTTATATTTATTTATTATATAGGTGTTTTAGGGCGCATCAACGACAAGGGTTATTAGCGCCTCAAATACAAGACAACCTAGAAACGTCTTAAATAAATAGTATCATAGACAAATAAAATAACAAGATAAATTTTATAAAATAACAACAAAATAGACCTATACAAAATAACAACAAAATAGACCTATACAAAATAACAACAAAGATAATACTATATAAAATAACAACGAAATAGACCTATACAAAATAACAACAAAGATAATACTATATAAAATAACAACAAAATAGAGCTATACAATATAACAACAACGATAAACTATATAAAATAACAACAAAAGCTGTAAAGGGACTATTTAATAAATATACAACAGATTAAATTAGTAAAATCAAAGAAGTAGAAGAGGGATATTTTAGATATGGTTAAAAAGATTAATATCACGCAAATACCCAAGCAGGTTTTCATAGCAATCCATATCAGAGAGAATATCCCTGATGTTTTTATTTTCAAGTTTATATTTTATCCTTTTAGTATTGTAAAGTGGGCAATCCACTAATATGTGGGATACATCAATTCTCCTGTCACACGTAATACACCAAGGTGGAGCTTCTCTATTAATTAAAAAGCCATGAGAAAAGAAACAATGACCAATTCTCAAACGAGTTGTTATTGTTTGTTCTCTCCTACTATTATATTTGTGTTTTAACAGTGGAGTAATATTTGGTTTGATTCTTTTTAAAAAATTATTTTCTATTTCCTCCCATTCATTTTCCCAGTTCTTCAGGATTAAGTTTTTTGAAAATAATTTTATATCCTCATAGCACAATTCGGTGAAATCGTAAGTTAATTTATTTGCTCCCTTTTTTTGCTAGTCGATCGACTTCCTCGTTACCTAAAATTTTCTTGTGGCTAGGGATCCACATGAAGTGAATTACTTTATCCATTCTGATAAGATCTTGGTGTATTATTTGGATTTTTTGGATAATAGGGTGAAATATATATAAATTTTGGATTGCTAATAAGGCACTTAATGAATCTGATAAGATTATTGCCTTGTTACTTCTTTGATTTTTTAATTTGAAAAGTGCGAGTTCAATTGCCTTCAGCTCAGCATTAAATATACTTGTAATGGGCGAGAGTTTAAAATGGCCAGATGAACTGTCCATTTTAAACGCACATCCCACATTTTTTTCGAATTTTGATCCATCTGTAAATATCAGTGAGAAGTTCGGATATCTGTTTAGCAATTCTGCTAGCAAGATGTTATACGACCTCTCATCAAGGCTCTCTTTATTAAATTTAGCCAAGTCCAATAAACAAGATGGTTTGTTTAAGAGCCATGGTGGTTCTGGGGTATTAATTATTCGAATTTGTTGGTCCAAGTAATTTCTAATTCCTTCTAGGTTTTCTTTTATTCTCAGAGCCAATGGTTTGGTATTTTTTGGACAATTTGAGAACTTGCTTAAGTTTGTGGGATTGAAAATGTCTTTATATGTTGGATGTGTTGGAAGAGAATTGATTTTTATAGCATAGTTCAAAGATAGTATTTCTCTTCTAACTTTTAAAGGGGGTTCGCAAGACTCCGCCAGAAGACTTGAAATTGGACTTGTCCTGAAAGCTCCCAAAGCTATTCTGATACCCAAATTATGGACCATATCGAGCTGTTTTAGAACGCTCTCTCTAGCAGAAGAGTAAATGGGTGAACCATAATCTAATTTACTGCGAATAATCGCCCTATATACTCTCAGTAAACTGATAGAGTCCGCTCCCCAGTTGGAATTGGAAAGCACCTTTAGAAGATTGAATGATTTTAGGCATTTCGTTTTTAGATCTTTGACGTGATCTCTCCAGTTTAGTTTCTTGTCAAAGACTAGACCAAGAAATTTTACACTGTCCCTATATAATATGGGACTCCCATCGATGTATAAAGATGGATCTTGGTGGGATGTTCTAAGTCTGCAAAAATGTAGACAACATGTTTTATTCTTTGAAAATCTAAAACCATTTTCTGAGGCCCATTTATTGACATCATTTATTATAATTTGCATTTTTGTTTTTATAAAATTCAAATTTTTTGATCTTAAATATATTGCAAGATCATCGACAAAGAGAGAGTGCTGAACTGGCGACTTAATTAATTTTGAAATGTTGTTCAGAGCTATCGAAAAAAGTGTACAACTAAGAACAGAACCTTGTGGAATTCCATTTTCTTGAGTGTGTACCTTAGAGAGAGTGTTGCCTACACGTACTTGAAATGTTCGGTCTGTTAAAAATTTCTGTATAAAAATACCTAAGTGACCTTTAATACCCCATTCTTTCAATTGTTTTAAAATAGAATATCTCCAAGTTGTATCGTAAGCCTTTTCAAGATCAAAGAAAATGGCTATTACATGATCTTTGTTTATAAAGGCATTTTGTATATAATTTTCGAGACGAGCTAATTGGTCAATGCAAGATCGTAGGGGCCTGAATCCGCATTGATTATTGGAAATTAATTTATTATTTTCCAAATGCCACATCAAGCGTTTATTTACCAGCCTTTCGAAGACTTTACAAATACAACTTGTCATGGAGATAGGGCGGTAATTTTGCACGAAATGAGGATCAAGATTCTGCTTGGGAATGGGTACCAAAATTGCTTTTTTCCATATAGATGGAAACGAATCCTTTTGCCATAATTCATTGATAATATTTAATAATGTGTTCTTAGAATGTGGATTCAAGTTTTTCAGCATTTGATTATGAATATTATCTGGTCCGGGGGCAGTATTTCTAGTTTGATTTAATGAATATTCGAATTCCCAGACCGAAAAGGGTGCGTTGAAATATTCAACATTTGTTGAAGAAAAATTTATAGATCTTCTCTCGGAAATGTTTTTTATTTGAATAAAAGTAGGGTCGTAGTTTTCTGAGGAAGATATCTTAGAGAAGTGCTGTGCAAAACAGTTTGCGATCTCAAAGGGTCCTGTTATTGTATGGTCATTATTTTTTATTTCTTTAATTATTGGAAAATTTGTCCCTTTAATTCTTTTAATTTTGTCCCATACTTTTTTGTTTGGGGTATAATAGGAAATAGAGGAAATAAAATTTTGCCAAGACTTTTTTTTACTTTCTTTTATTAAGTATTTAGCACGGGCTCTAGCTTTTTTAAAAATGAGCAGATTTCCAGTGGTGGGATTTCTTTCAAATTGCCTTAGTGCTTTTTTCCTTGTTTGAATTGTATTTCCTATTTCTTTTGACCACCACGGGACGGGGACATGCTTGACTCTAGTTTTTGACTTTGGAATAGAAAATTCAGCAGCTTTGAGAACTTTTTTAGTGAATTTTTCTAATTTATTAAAAACATTACTATCAGCGCTGTCATAATCGATAAGAGATAATTTATTAAAAAGTGGCCAATTCGCCTTAGCGATTTGCCATTTTGAATGTGTTCTGATAGGAGGAATTTTATTTAAATAATTTAAAATTATGGGAAAATGATCAGAATCACATAAATCCGGATGTCTTCTCCAAAAAAATTTTGTAGCAATAGATGATGAAGAAAAGGATAGATCTATTGATGAAAAAGAGCCATATGCTGAGCTGAAGTGTGTGTATTGGTCAGTATTCAAGAGAGAAATATTATTATTATTATTCAATATTAATTCAATTATTTTTCCTCTTGTAGATGATGATTGACTACCCCAGATAGAGCTGTGGGCATTAAAATCACCCAACAATAGAAAAGGCGGGGGTAGTTGTTGAATAATATTTTCGATTTCATTTTTAGACATTTTTTCATTTCCTGGTAAATAAATACTACAAATAGTAATGAGGGGCAATTTCATTTGAACTGCGACGACTTGCAAATTGCTATTGATGTATATAGGTGCAGAGAGCAGGTTGTTTTTTACAAGAATCGAAACACCTCTGCATGCCCGTTGTTGACCTTGGTCGCAATCTTTTCTGTAAATATCAAAACCTCTTAGGTTGACATTATTTGTGGGAGAAGTGTGAGTCTCTTGCAAAGCTATTACCATTGGGTCGTATTCATCAATAAGCAGTTTAATTTCTCCTAAATGACTGAAAAAGCCATTACAGTTCCATTGAATTATATTATTTGTATTTCCAGCCATCAGAAGAGAATGGAGAAGGAAAGTGATTTAGTAATTTAACGATTCTCAAATTACAGATACAGCAATGATAGTAATGCACGTTTTAAACAAATCATTTATTATTTATTTTCCTCTTTTTTTCTTTTGAGATCCACCACGACCCCTAACCCGAGCCCCCCCAGATGCCCCCCCACGGAAAGTCCGAAGTCCCCCCACGGAGCGCACCGAGGCGTCCGAATCGGAGGCAGATAGAGTTGAGTTACTTGAATTTAAATTTTCTACAATTGTTAGAAGAGGTGTACTAGTATTTATACTCATATTAGTATTTTCTTCTTGTGTTTCAAAAGGTTCAATAGCAGGAGTTGTATTAATATTAGAATTATTTGTGGCAATGGATTCGATTTTATTTGTCAGAGATTTTATTTGTTCAGTTAGAGTCTTAATAGTATTTTTAAGCTCCTCACAAGAGGAACAAGAGGTTTTATTCTGTAATGTAGAGGCAAAACTTGTTTGTTTAGGTAAATTATTCTTTTTAAATTGAGCTTTTGCTGCATAATAAGATATATTTTGCTCTACCGATATATTGATTATTTCCTTTTCCTCAATAAACTTAGGACAAGATTTAGAGAAATTGGGATGAGATGATTCAGGACAACTAAGACATTTTGGTCCATTTTGACAATCTGGGGATTCGGGGTGAGCGGGGTTGGAGCAAAAAGAACAAATAGGGGCTGATAAACACCGAGAAGATGTATGGCCATATAATTGACACCGGAAGCAACGCATTGGGGGTGGGAAATATTTTCTCACCGTAAGGCTGTAAAAACCCGCTTTAATTGACAGTGGTAAAGTTGGAAAACCAAATGTAAGAATAATTAGGGGAGTTGGAATTATTTGTCCGTGATCCTTCCGAGTAATTTTATGAATATCTATGACGTTCTGATCTTTCAGTTCCAAAAGAATTTCTTCTTTCGGAATATTGACCAGATCTGGACAATAAATTACTCCTTTGGATGAATTAAGTGTGGCATGGGCCTGAGTTTTGATTGGGATATCAGCAGTAAATTGATTCAATTTAAATAGTGATTCGGTCTGTTTGTCATTAAATGTCTCAACCAGAAGGGTGCCATTTTTTAGTTTCTTAATGTTTTTTACTTTACCAGCAGAGTGAGAAATTACATGGTTTATCAAGAAAGGAGAAATTTTAGAAAGGTTTTTTTCACTATCAGCATGGCTGATTACAATGAAACGAGGTTGGATCTTAGAATTATTTGTAAATAAACTGTTCTGGTTTATTGATAATAAATTATCAGAATTTTCGCCATACTGTGAACGAGGCCTTTTAGGTCGAGCTCGCGGAGGGACTTGAAGGGGGGGAAACATTTCGTTCCCCACCATGGATTAGCTTGGGAGAATTGCGACTTGCAATTCTCCCAAAAATAAATTAATAGTAAAAATAAATATTAGAATATATATCTATAAAAAAATGAATAAAGATTTGAAATAACGAAAGAAAACAAGAAATAGAAAAAAAAAAAAGAAAAAGAGATAGGTTATCTGTGATAATGATGAGTGGTGTCTAAGAGAACAGCGAAAACACGTCCAACTGCCAAGAGAGCTCACTCACGACTGGCTTTCTCCTTTTCTTCGGTAATATCTACAAGGGTCTTACGAGATCCATAGGGTCTGCGTCTTCTTGGTGCACATCTTGCATTTGATCATATAAAAATATGATATTTGAATGCTTTTGAAGTAGTTTTTGGAGATGGACTGATAAGTGAATTTAATGGATTTTGATGAGGCATTCTAAGGAACAAAAAAGAGAGATAATTATAACTATATTTTTTATTCAAAGCCGACGTTTCGGAGGTTTTTCCCTCCTTCTTCAGTGTTTTGAAAAGTAAGTGAAGGAAATACAATCTGACATTCCCCTCTGTCTCCTCTTTCAGTGGCAGTGTGCTAAATTCTGCTGAGAATGAAATACTATATAATATTGTTACTTCCACTGAAAGAGGAGACAGAGGAGAATGTCACATTGTATTTTTTTTCACGGACTTTTCAAAAACCTGAAGAAGGAGAGAATAAACCTCCGAAACGTCGACTTTGAATAAAAAAAAAAAAAAAAAAAAAAAAAAAAGATAGTTATAATCGAGGGGTGAACCGCGACCTAATATGCTGTACACCTTTTTTTTTTAATGATATTGATGTGAGAAGGAGATACACCAGAAGGTGCATCCCCTAAAGGCCTGTATGGGATGGCCCCTCCAAAAGAACAGAGTAGAAGGAAAGAAGCCGGGATCACGTGCCAAAACTCAGAAAGTTAGATACAATCCAATTTACTAAGTTTTTAGGGGCTTCGAGCAGTGGTAAATTCTCCGATCGATAAATTAGGTTAAATTTATCTCCCACTTAATTTTTTTCCAGACCCTATACTTACAGAAAAAATATCTGGGTATAGCCGGGAATCGAACCCGAGACCTCCGGGTTGCCAGCCAGATATGCTGACCATTACACCAGAGAGGCCGACAGCTACTTCCACTTGTACTTCCAAATATTTCCAAGTACTTCCAAATATTTCGAAGTACTTCCAAATATTTCCAAGTAATTCCAAATATTTCCAAGTAATTACAAATATTTCCAAATACTTCCAAATATTTACAAGTACTTCCAAATATTTACAAGTACTTCCAAAAATTCCCAAGTACTTTCAAATATTTCCAAGCACTTCAAAATATTTCCAAGTACTTCCAAATATTTCCAAGCACTTCCAAATACTTCCAAAGAGGTGTACACCTACTTCCAATCGCGGATCACCCCTCGGTTATAATTATATCTCTTTTTAGTAACTTGGACTGCAAAATTCATTAAATATGATATTTGATTGATGACTATATTTCCATCTGAAGGTTCGCGATTTCTGTTTTTTCTCACTTTAATAAATATTTAATTTATTTTGATAATTATTTTCCCTGAAGTGCGCGATTTCTATTTTTTACTTCCTTTAATAAATATTTAATTTATTTTGATAATTATTTTCCCCGAATGCCAAAGAAATAATTTTGCTAGTCCTTTGACTAATTTCGGTTAGTTTAACAGCATTTTTCATTGTGAGTCCAAGCAGGCACGTAGATAAGAGAAGGGTCCAAGGAGTTCAACCCCCCCCCCCCCCCCCCAGCATACATGTAACAGTTAAATTTTTCTTTTCAAAACACATCCTATCACCGATCTTTTGTCATGGGGGGGGGGGGGGCAAGCTTGAATTTGCGGCCGCTCCTCCCAACCCCCATTACAAAACATTTTTCGCTTCCCAAATTGTGCCGTCTGGGGCACGTGCCCCCCTTTCTAGATCCAGTCATGCCTATCACTACATAGCTGTGTCTAAATTATGTATATTATAAAATCATTTCTTTCTTCAGTTTAAAATCCCAGAAAATCTCATAAACCTAATACAAAGATATTTATTCCAACAACACCGCCAGAATAAAAACAGAAGGAAGACTGTCCCGAAGCATTCTAGTGAGCCAGGGTATTAGGTAGGGAGACTCTCTTAGGCCTCTGCATTTTAATAGAGTAATGGATGAAATCATTGGAGAAATAAAAAACCTAAAAGAATATTCCATAGGGAACAAGAATTTAACATGCGTTTGCTATGTAGATGATACAGCACTCGTTGCAGAAGATGAAGATTCCCTCCAGCGTCTCCTGTATAAATTCACCTGTGTTGTACAAAAATTCGGTCTCACCCTGTTAACCAAGAAGACCAAAACTCTCACAATCTCTAAATCACTACTCCGATGTAAACTCCAACTATACGATACGATTGTCGAAGATATCATTCCTTCACCTACCTTGGCATTCAAGTGACCTCTCATCGAGACCTAGAAACAGAGGTAAAACATCAGGCAACAAAAGCCTAAAAAATATCGGGTTGTCTTAACAGTGCAATCTGGTCAAACCAATATGTAAGAACGGAGGCCAAGGCGCGAGTCTACAAAACCGTGGTACGTCCAATATTAACCTACGTAGCTGAGACAAGACCCGACACTACAAAAACCTCTTAATTATCGGAAACAACTGAAATGAAGACATTTCGAAGGGTAATGAACGTGACCAGGCTCGATAGAATGAAGAGTGAAGTTATTAGAGAAAAATGTGGAATACAAAAGGTGAGAGAATGAATCAAGAGAAGAAGAACAAAATGGTAAGCGCATGTGGGAAGAATGCCAGAAGATCGGTCTGACTGGTAAAGAAAGTGATGACGAAGAAGGCGATCGGAATAAGAAGTAGAGGTCGTCCCAAGAAGAGATGGTACGACGATCTGGAAGAAACAAACCTATAGGTTTAAAAACAAGAAGAAGATAAAAGCATTTCAATTTTTACCTACGCCAGGGTGTGGGCGAATAAGTTACCTGAACAAATCAGTTGCTCAGCTACCAAACCCTCCCTCCCCCCATAAAAATCTATACCTACGTGCCTGAGTGCAAGTGTTTTTCTTTTCACTTTGGAAAACTAATTTTCAAGATGCTCGTGTAACCAGTAGCCACACAGTACGTAAATACTTTTTATTAAGATATGTTCTCCATATATATATTTATTATTATGTTTGATTCCTCACTATCTCGAAATATAGTCGATATACCTACATACATTTACATTTATTATGTATTTTATTCCGTTTATAGTCCGTATACAGACATTTCTGAGTTGCAGGCAAAGATATCTGATGACCGGATCCTTACTGTCTCTTTTGACTAGAAGAATTTCTGCTCCCTATTAGATTATTCTAGATCAGGGGTTCCCAGCTTGGGGGCGATCGCCCCCAAGTGGGAGATTTGGGTTATCAGGGTCAATAAATAAGTGGAGGGTGATTTGGGGGAGATGAGTATTCAAAGAAGGAAAAATTATAATAGGATTATTTCATCATTCATCGCCAAGTTTGATATTCACAAGGTAAATATTGGCCGTCAAGAGCTTATTAAGTTTCCGACCATTAAAAAGTGTTCACTGTCAGATAATGAGACTCCCGAACTCCCAAAAGACAAAATCCTAATTTTTACTGGTCACCTTGACCAGTTAAAAACTGACATGGAATCAAGATTTGAAGATTTGACCAAGTTACAAATTCCGGGTTGGATTCTAGATTCATTCTCGTTTGAAGCTGTGGATAAGCTTGATAACTCTTTGCAGACGGAGTTTCTACATCTGAAGTATGACTGTGAGGCGAAAATCATTTTCAAGCAGAGCGGTTCCGAGTTAGCTTGGGTGAAGCTTATGGACAGTTATCCACAACTGAGGGGAAAAACTGAACCTGAACTTTTTTTATATCCGGTAATAAAATTGTTTAAAATAATAAAACGGCTTTATTATTTACACTTTACTTCAAATTAAAATTAGGCATACAATGAAAATGAAAAGGGGGCGATAGGTGTTAGTCAACCTCCAAAAAGGGGAGATGGCCTAAAATATTGGGAACCACTGTTCTAGATACTATTCAGGGCCGCCCCCGTGAGGGTCTGACCAGCACAAAGGCGCCTGATTATAGAAGGCATCATTCCAAAGAAAATAAATTTAAAGTAAATTTTATTTAATTTTTTCGTGATCTAAAATAAGATAGATCTCTTAATTAATATAAGAAACTATAATTGAAAAAAGTGTGGATGTGGAAGTAGTGATATTTAAATATCACTACAAAATTATATTTAAAATGATTTGATTGTTTTTTTTGTTGTTGTATTTTTGTATAAAATAAATATAAATTCTTTTCTAAAACAATATGGAACCGTTTTTTAAAAGTTCAAAGATTTCGGGAGAAATTATCACATTATCCATGGAATTTGAAAAATTATAGCTGCTTTAAAATGGAATGTTAAAGCAACTATAAACAAATAAATATTTTGAAATTAGACAATGATACAGATTGTCTTGGAGATGAAATTACCTTGAATAGAATATCTTCTACCATCAGTAAAAATAAAAAAAATATAAATATTTACTAAAAAGATTTTTTCTAAAAATTTTTGAAAAATATTAGAAATACGTCCATATCTGACCTTTTTTAATTAAATTTTTGTGGTTTAAAATTTCAATCATTTCTAAAACGATTCATTTACATTACTTTTTAAAGTAACAAATTTTTTCCAAATTTCATTGATAATGGGAGAATTTATCCAGAAACTTTCAGACTTTTAATAAACGTTTCTAGATTGTTTTATAAAAGAATTGTATTTATTTTATACAAAAATATATATTTATTAAAATTACCATTTCAATAAAAAGATCACCTGAAATTTGTTTCCGAGTTAAGCACCCATCGTAAATTTAGAGAATTAATAAAAAATTTTGTACTAGTATTACGAAGTTTTGACTTCATATTCCAGGGAATATTTATTTATCTGTTAATAAATGAAGGAAGAATCCCTCTATTAATATTGATCCATTAGAATAGAAGCACATGGTTTTAAATTCCACCTGTTGCTCATTCTCTGATTCAATTTTCATTTTTACTTTATCCAATGCGAAGCATGGGAGAAAGTATTGGAATCGCTCTCGCGGCAAGCGCGACTTCAAAGGGTCCTCAGGTAAAGACTAAGGAACCCATGGACTCAATTAAAGTCACAAATTGAAGTATTCAATGAGATTGAATTTTAGCACGTGACGGTTTTGCCAAAAATTACCTGGAATCTCGTCGAGAGGCCAAAAAGTGCCATTTTTTGGAAGTTCGTGGGGATGGATGGATGGATGGATGGATGGATGTGTGTGTGTTATCGTTTTTTTCGTCCACGATTTTTTCCACAACTTTGCGCTGATTGAAATGAAATTGAAAACCTACCATTAGTTTAACAAAATGAAGCGCTGATTAGTTTTTGGTACATATTGGTCTACAAACATTAGTACTTTATTTCAGTACATTTTTAGTTTTTTCTAAATATCTTGAAATTGACTTAACCAATTTTGATAAAATTTAATATCCTAATTAAGTACCTTGGGGACCATAAAAAAGGTTAAATAAAGTTTTTAGTAAAATCATATTTTAAAGTACTTTACTCTATAGTAAAATAGTACTTTTTTTAATTTTAAATTCTTTAAAATTTATACATTTGATCGTTTTAATATAGCTCATTTAACCTAACTTAAGTAAGAATGGTTAGGCTTCTCGCTGTGAAATGGTAAAAATTTGGGAGGAAATTTTTTAAGTAACCATAGCAACCGCGTTGTTTTCTTATCCGTTACCATTGCTGACGACATGGAGGAATCGACTTAAAATCAAAAATAGCTATTGATTCTCATCTAGTACTTGAGGAATAACCATTCTATATTGGATTTTTGACGTTTCGGTTTTCATTGGTAACCATTGCTGAAGACATAGAGGAATCGAGTTAAAATCAAAAATAGCTATTGATTCTCATCTAGTACTTGTGGAATAACCATTCTATATTGGACTTTTGAAGTTTCGGTTTTTATTGGTAACCATTGCTGAAAACATAGATGAATCGACTTAAAATCAAAAATAGCGATTGATTCTCATCTATTACTTGAGGAATAATAATTCTACATTAGATTTTTGACCCTTCGATTATTATTGGTAACCATTGCTGAAGACATGGAGGAATCAAGCTTGAGTTGTTTGCCATAAAAGAATTTAGTCTTTTTGATTTTTAAGTCGATTCTTCCAAGTTTTCAGTAGAGGTTGCCATTAATAATCAAAACATCAAAAATGGAATTCAATAAGGTTATTCCTCTAGTATTAGATAAGAATCGATCGTTATTTTTGATTTTAAGTCGATTCCTCCATGTCTTCAGCAATGGTTACCAATAATAATCGAAGGATCAAAAATCTAAGGTAGAATTATTATTCCTCAAGTATTAGATGAGAATCAATTGATATTTTTGATTTTAAGTCGATTCCTCCATGTCTTAAGCAATGATTACCAATAATAACCGAAATGTCAAAAATCCAATGTAGAATTGTTATTCCTCGACTGTTAAATGAGAATCGATCATTATTTTTGTATTTAAGTCAACATGAACTGCATATTGCAAGTGATATCTGATTTATATAAAGGAATAAACATATTAATATTTCAAATGAATTTGGATAAAGTTTAGCAACGATCCGTTGCAGTTTATTTTCTACAATTAATGTAGTTGTTTCGCGACAATACTAGCAAAAAGTTAATGCTAGAGTATATAGAACAGACAATAAGGATTCATAATTCTTAAGGCCAAAACTTTTTGCTGTTTATGTACCACTACTAGCCTATACCTTGCTCGTTTGACAACACTGTCCGAGCTTATATATATTTTATCATAGAAATTTCAGATAAATTACATTATAAAGGGAGATTTATAAAACAAAAAGTTCTTAATAAGCGATTGAAAGATGTTGCAACAATGGCTGAAGCGAAAAAACGTAAAAAAAAATACTAAAGTTAATTCACTTTTTAGGTTAAATAAATGCGTTGTTGCCAGCTTGTTTTTAATGTAAATTTTTCATTATACATTTTACATTATTTATTCATTATCTCAGAAACTGTGTTGTAACTATGAATTAAAATTTTCTTAAAAAATGTATTAGTTATTGTTTAATGTTGGTTTAGTTTTTTATAACAATCTGAAGAAGAGTTTCTTAATTATAATTAAATATGTATATACATTTTCAGATATCCCGTATAGTGCAATGTATAAGTCTGAAAAACTCTATCTTTGAAATTTAATATCTCCGGAACTATATTGTTCATAAATTTTGTTTTGCCACCAATCGATGCAGAAGTAT
>JALMQS010000165.1:1437386-1537827 GCA_024734495.1 Forficula auricularia
ATAACTAACTTAAAAGAAAAAAAACTCAAGAATTATATATTGTTCATAAATTTTGTTTTGCCACCAATCGATGCAGAAGTATTTAAATAATAATCTATCTAAATTTCAACAAAATCCTATGAAAACTCTATATGGTGAAACAACTAACTTAAAAGAAAAAAAACTCAAGAATTAAGAGCCCAGACGTCGCGAATTTATTAAAAATTCTTAATTAATTTTTCCTGCCCTTTTCCTTTATCAAGTGATACTAACATGTTTTTTTTTTGTGACGGGTTAAAGCCTAAAGCTCTGAATTAAAAGAAACATACAATTTCCAAACACTCAAAAATTCTATTTATAATTTGAACAAACAAATTCCTCAAATAGAATATAGAAGTTCAAATTGCCAATGATAGAAAACTAATTTCTAAAGACAACTTCTAATCCAGAGTTGTCATGGATGTTTTTACTACATATCAGAAGGGCTGTATTCACTCAATTTACCCTCTCGGGAATTGAACCGAAGGCCAAAAGCAATCCGGCCACTGCGATTTGGACCCATCTGACATATGTTTCGCACTAAATATTTCATTCCAAAATTTAATACTATTTGTAAAAATTCAAGGCCTAATAATTCTCTTTTAACCAGATATTCTTGTTTAATAAATTGGTAAATGATTCGAATTTTGAATTTCTTCAAAAATCGGAAGACATTTTGACTATTTCCAAAATTGAATATTAAAGTTCAAATTTTCTATAACAGACATTAAATTTCAGAAGATCACCAGAAATTGTGATTTACTAAATGTGAGGCGGCATGAATAATCTATCTACTCTTATTAAACGAGCAAAATTGTTTATATATATATATATTCACATATACTAGATGAAGGAGGAAGTATCAGCCAAAAGATGGAATCACAAAACACCTTGCTTGCCTAAATTTTATTTGGCCATCTTTCAGTCAATTAGGCTAAAAATTTTTTTATAAATGGATGTTAATTGATATATATTTTTTATGCACTCCCATGAAGCTAAAAAGAAATTTTTATTTTTGACAAGGCTTGGTTCGATCACATATGTGTACCGCATTTTGTGTATAACTGTAAGTCTAAATAACCAACTTGGTCAACTTATAATTTTTATAAAAAAATATATCAATTAACATCCATTTGTAAAAAAATTTTTAGCCTAATTGACTGAAGATGGCCAAATAAAATTTAGGCCGAAACGTCTCATTAAAGGTGTTTTATTGAACCCAGTGATTCCATCTTTATTGATAATTTCCTCCTTCATCTAGTATAGTTTCATCACAGCCACGAACTTCATACAATATATATATTCACTACAATTCTCATCTGTCTGATTCTTTGGGGAATCGAAACAGATGAATTTTGTTCAGTTTTTTCAATAATAAATTTTATACTAATGTTTAGTAGCAGATTTAAATGAGCGAAAGTTAAAATTTTTATCCGGCTGTTTGTTTATTTTGCGGTTTGGATCAATTCGCTTTACAGGAATCCGCTAAGAAGAAAAAGATATAAGATTGGACGAGATCAATATATCCACGCCTAAATGGAGAAGGCATTTGCGGGCTTAACGCAGAAGATGTCGGATCATACCCGGCTGGGTCCTGGCTTTGGACTTGGAAACAAATCTTATTTAATTTTATTTTTTATTTCAGATCCTATACGATGAAATTCACGGGTTAGGAGGGGCTCTTGTGTTGGCGATTCGATCTGTCACGGTCTCATCTTCGGCTAATAAATATATATATATTTATACTAGATGAGGAAAACAAATAAAAAGATGGAATCACTGGGTTAATAAGATTTTAATGAAGATGTTTTGAATCTAAATTTTATTTGGCCATCTTTCGTCAATAGGGATATACACAAAATGCGGGTACACATATGTGATCGAACCAAGCTCTGTCAGTCAGGCTCGCTTTCATGCATTTAACGTGCCTGGACCTGAACTTTTGGTCCAGGCACGTTAAAAATTCGCATAGAAGTTAAAAGAAATTTTTATTTTTGAGTAAGGCTGTCTGATCACATATGTACCGCATTTTGTGTATAACTCCTAATTGACTGGAAGATGGCCAAATAAAAATTTAGCCGAAATTGTCTCATTAAAGGTGTTTTATTGAACCCAGTGATTCCATCTTTGGCTGATACCTCCTCCTCATCTAGTATAGTTTCATCACAGCCACGAACTCTACAATATATATATTTGTTTGTATCTTAGTTCTATTTTGAAACGGCGTTACCGATTTTGATGAAACAAAAATTTATTAATAAGTTTTGAGGATGAGAAAACGATCTGAAGAATTGGACCTCGACAAATTTAATCTTTCATTAAAAAAGTTTGTTTACATTTTTTCAATTATCTTTTATTTTTAATTGGTTTTTTAATTTTAAAACCCACTAATAGGTTATAGCAAAAATTAATATATATATATATATATATATATTAAAATTATAAATTTTTTGTTTGTTTTTAATTAACAGGTTTCTAAATCATAACAAAACATGTGTGTTTACAAATAAACTGGTTGAAGTGGCTTTGGACTTGGAAACAAATCTTATTTAATTTTATTTTTTATTTCAGATCCTATACGATGAAATTCACGGGTTAGGAGGGTTTTGTGTTGGCGATTCGATCTGTCACGGTCTCATCTTCGGCTAAGTTGTTTTTTATGGGTTTTTAGTTAATTGAAATAATTATTCACATGTGGTTGTCTCGATAAAAATGTATAATTACATTTTTATTCAATTTTCTTTTAATTATTAATTAGTTTTTTAATTTTAAATTCCACTAATAGATCATTACAAATATATATATAAGATTTGTCTAGATTAATTTGTAACAACGCTTAGAGAAATTTCTCTAAAAATTACCCTCTTGCCTAGAATCGAACCGACAAACTCTTGAACTATGGTCATCAGCTCTATCCACTAGACCAATGTCACATAATATTATATCTTGATTTCTTTTACTAAAACTATATATTTTTGATTTAGACTTTGTGTCTAGATAATATTGTATTCATTTGAACTGGAATGAAAATGAAAAAAAACACCAATTTTAAATTAAGAAACATTAAATATATATTAATTAACGAGACAAATTTGAAATATAATTCTCAGCTCGGAAACTGGATATTCCAATCGATTTTCATTAACCAGGCAAATTTGAAATATATATATTCGAATTTTGAAATGAAAGACTCCAATTCATTTTAAATTAAGAAATATATTGATAATTGTTTCTCCCCCCCCCCCCCCCTCGCCACTCAAAAATTAAAGATGCGAAACTTTTAAGAGACGATGTATTTTCGGTAGTTTACGGGCATACATTTGGAGTGTGGTTTTTTAAGATGAATAAAATTTTTGACCGAGACGCTGCCCGCCAGGGCACCAGCTCCGGGAGGGCCGAGCTTGAGGCGTGCCGAAGGCACGCACGAAAAGCTCGTTATTATATATATTAAAAGTTAGACAATTTAATTGATTAAAAATCGAGTTTTTTTCTTTATATTAGAATTTGGCACCAAATTTAATTGATGAACTCAAAAAGTGTTATTTAATTAAAAAAAATTATTATACAGATATTTATTTATATACCTATACACATAATCTGTGGGCCACTACAAGGCTTGAAATGCAAAAAAACTGAGTGAGGGGCGGGGGTGGAGTTGATGGTGGGGGAGATGTGTGGGGTGCAGTGTGGAGTACTGGTGGAGGGGTACGGGGGGTGGATGTGGGGGATGCGGGAGGTGGGGGGTCCGGGGGAGGTGGGGTAGGGGATTAATATATAGCTTTTAACTGAAGTTAGTGAAATTTACCGAGCATCGCTCGGTGGCCAGGTACTTTTTATTATATTTGATAAGAGTTGTGTTCATACTCCTTTGAAAATTGAATCCGGGTCAGTTGGTTACACTCTGGTTTGGTACTCAGGTTCACTTTCCAAGAGGTGAATACAAGACCCTTTTGGGATGTAATAAAAATTACTTATGACAGATCAGATTCAGTAAATGACCATCTCTGTTAATTTCTTTAGATTTCTCAGCTCGTTTGTCCCTATTTCAAATATAATTTTTGTAAAAAAGGTGTGGCTGTCCGATAATTGATTAAATTAAAAAAAAAAAAAAAAAATGAATAAACGACTTCTAGCGAGGGAAATCCCCTTCCGCTCTCCGTCTTTCCTCAGACCTACAGCTTTCAATCGTTCAACTTTAACTGGGACCCAATCCTTGAAATTTCTCCCCCTTTTTTCTCACTCCAAAAATAATAAAAGTTTTACGGCTTGTATTCGATCTCTTTAACGACCATCTACTTAATCGTTGATTTCATTTACCAAATTTTAAAAGTTGTGCAATTTATTATGAATGAATTCTTTGTTACCGTAATGAAAATTCGACGAGTTTCCAAAAAAAAAAAATATCAGCAATAGACAAACACCCAAAAATATTCAGCAGAATATTTAAAACACTGTGCAAAATTAAATTATAATTTTATTACAAAAATTATAACATGATATCCATAAAACTTAGGGAACTCAGTGGTGTTGATTGATGGTGAAACATTTTGATAAATTAAATCTCATTAATTAATTTCCTTTTTTTTTTTTTTGAAAAGTATGACAATTTATCAAAATTGAACGTGGAAGAAGCCATTTCCATTTATACGGAAATTATTCGCGATGCAGCCGCCATTTCCTAGACTTTCAGGCATGCAGAGTCAGGCTCAAGCAGTCCGTTCTTCAAGATGAACGATTCAGGCGGATATAGGCAACCAGACGGGTTGCCTTGATGAGCGCTCGCAGTCAGGAAGGCACCAACCAAATAAACAGAAACCTATTAGTGTCGTTAGAATGTCTCTCGGTTTGACTGGTCTCTTTGTCCATCTGTCTGCGCATTCTAAACCACTTTTAAACACCTGCAAGCCCATAAATAACCTAAAAATGGACTCTCTTCCACCGTCATTTAAAAAGGAATTATAAAAAATTAATCTGATTTTTCTTAAAGAGATCTTTGTAGGGATATCTTAAATACACTTAATGATAAAAAACATTTCTAATATATAATATGATTCTTCACTTCAAGAGAGAGAAATCAGCTAATTAAAAAAAATAACTCAGGCGATTTTTAATTAAAAATAAGATCCTATAATGAAGTTATTTTAGCAAAACCATTTACATACTTTTTATAACTATCTTCCTGTGAAATTGAGTTTTCTACCTAGATGGGCATTGAAAATACAAGACACGGTTGCAGCCTGAGATTGAATTTTGTTTTAAATTAACGAAAATAAAAACCGATATATCGCTCCTAATTTCCATGAAACAAATCCATCAAATTGGTATTGATTGAAAGTAAATAATATTTAATGTGATAAAATTATTTCAAAAAATTAATGATTTTTTTCAAGATTGCTTATTTAATTCTCTCTGATCCAATAACGTGTAGTTTTGGCTGTAAATACATGAATATTTAGAAAGTACAACATTCTAAAAGCTTGAAATCTCTTGACATATCTTAACAGAAGTAAAATTTAATCAAATAAGCGTTCATACTTAGTTATATGAGTATGAAATTTTTTTTTTGGTAATGAATAAAATATTTATTCTCTACTTTTTAATGGATTTTTAAGTTAAATCTTGTATTTTAAAAGTTTTTTTTTAAATATTTTTATTAATTATATATTTATAAGAATACTAATGCATAGATTAACAATTAATTCTATCAATTTTGGGATAAATTTCCTATAATCGCTGTCAACGTGTCAATCATTTAAGATATGCTATAATATAATATATAAATAAAGTGTTTTTTACCTTGACTTTGAGTGAGTCTTTGTTTTCTAAAATACGTCAATAAGCCGCCCCCCCCACCAATTTTGGGAGGTTAGTTTTTGCATTTTAGTCTTCTGGTAGCCCATTGATTATGTATACAAAATTTGGTTGAGTTTGGTCCAAGGGCTTAGATTTTTATTTTTTGACCCCCCCCCCCCCTAATTTCGGATCAAGAAAAAATATTTTCGTTATTACCTATAGGTTCATTTTATAGTATATTTCATTTTTCTTGTTTTTTTTTTTTTAGTTAGAAATATTATAATTGTAAATTTTAAGCCCCCTTTTGCCCCCCTTAATTTTGGCTCGATATGGACCAAAAATCTAATCAGCTCTAATCTCAATGCACCAAAACTACGGGTGAAATTTGGTTTTGATATTCACTCTACTTTTTGAGCTAGCTCGTCCACAAAATTTGGTAACGCACAGACTAACAGACTCACAGAATAATAACCTAACAGACATTTTGACAAAACAGCAATTATCTCGAATAATGTAATTTTTTCTATGTTCACTTATTAGAGCTTTTTTGTAGAGCGAAATGCCATGGTTTCGCCCAATATTTTTTATCAAAATAGTTTCAGTTGTTTTTGAGATATTTCGAGAAAAAAAGCAAAAAAAAAAACACTTTTTTCATTCACTATTACATTACTTGACCATACCCTGTATGGTAAAGTAAAAAATACGGGAGGGGGGTTATTTAACAGAAAACGATTATATTGCTTTTATTTTTTTATATTAACTATCTCTTCCTATTGACGTACAAATAATAAACCCGCCCTGCCATCCTATTGTTACGCCACTTCAAATAAGATTCAAGGCTTTTTTTGTTAAGAGAAGTGAAGTAGGTACTTATTTCGCGATCCGTAAGATCGCATCAGCCTGCTTCAAGATCAAAACAATCCCTGTCCCGTCTGTCTATTCTTTCCATTAATATCTTTGTAAATATGCTATGATTACGTACATTGTAAACAACATATATATTTTCATCTATTTACATTAAAAGCTTTACCCATCTGTATCTGTGTGTTATTTTGCCTTTATATAAGGCTCATCAGTTTTTAAAATCTTTAGGCAACTAAAGAAAAAATTATTTTCTACAAAATAAATGCCTGTATAAATCCCGGCTTCAGCATCGTTGATGACGATGTTCAAGCGGGAGGCCCGAGTTCGAGCCTGGCTAGCATATAAAATTTCTGCCGGCTAAAACTCGGCTCCCTCACTAACCCTACTGACACTTTACTGATGTGCTGTCTAAATGGGCTTTGTTCCTGGTGACAATAAATAAATTAAAAAAAAAAAAAATAACTGCAGTTTAGAAATCTTTTTAATAAAAATATATTTAATTTGGAATAACAAATAAATCCATTAAATTTGGAATAAATAAAGTTCTATTCTGGCTGTCAATAATGAAAGGTTTCGCTTTTATTGCAAGCCATGTGTGTATGCAAATGTTTTGGGTAATGGAGAAAAAAATTATTTTACTGTACTAACTTGAAATAAAAGCGAGTTTTGCATAAAATATTTTTAAACCATATTTTAAAAAAATAATAAATAAGTAAGTAGGTTATAATGAAAGGCAGTCCATAAAAATATTACAGTAGGTATATTATAGTAATATTACAATATTGTTGCTATCACTGAAAGGAGAGACAAATGGGAACCGAGTTATACTCACCCATCAATAACTATTCAATACCATGAAGAAGGAGAGAAAAAAGTCTCCGAAACGTCGGTAATTGAATAAAATTTAAATAATCTATGGACTAGTCTTTCATTATAACCTACTTGTTTCGCTTACCAGTCCGTCTTTCTAAGAAAATAAATAAGTATTTTTCCTACCTTGCTTTTGAGAACTTCTTTTTCTTGACGACAAATTGAAACAAACACACGGATTTTCACAAGCGCTTTGGTAAAACACGAACACCAATTCGAAATAATAGAATAAACAAATAATTGTTTATTGTCAGTTTCAATGATGGATCTCAATCTTGAGCAAGTAAAGATTAAACCCAGGAACGATGAGAATTTGACCCGCACATTCGAAATGGATATTGGAATGTCAAGTGCATGCCATGGCTGCGCTCGAAAGCCACCCTGTGGTCTCTCGAGCCGCTTATTTAAATGCTCCCCACCCGATGGGCAAACAAGAAAAGAGGGATAGCTGTGACCACTTGACCACTGCCCAAGGAACAACAACAACAACAACAACAACAGTCACCCGTTTGCCTATTTCTATACAAAATAAAGTATTTCATTAGAAAAAAATATATTGCAGAAGTCGTATTCATTAAGATAAGCAAATTAATCCGGCATTATGCCAATAAATAAATCATAGTTTTTCACAATAATTCCATTTAAGTAAAATAAACTTATAAATCTGTTGAATTGATTTCTTTGACATTTCGATGTTTGATTATATTATCTTATTCTACGTAATCTTAATCTTAATTTTTTTTTTTTTTATTTAATCTTTCGACACTATTTATGGATCCGTTCAATTGCAAAACGGAACGCTATTAATATCGATACGATGTCCCACTGCCTGCCTGTATGTCTGTTTGTCATAGTAGGTATTGTAGCAGTAGTAAAATAAATGATACAAACTTGAAATGCACCAGTTATAAGTTATAGGGTATGTAGTTTTTAAGGAATTTGGTGTTGGTACTTGGTGAAACATTTTTTAAATTATTGGATAAAAAATTGTATGTATTAATTTTCTTCAAAATTGTATCGAAATTTTAATTAAGGTAGTTCTTTCGCAACAATCCACATAAAAAGTTATAGCCCAGTAACTACTCTATACATATGAACGGTGATAAAATTTTAGGTTATGTTTTGTTAACGTGACTGTACTTCTCACACTACTATATCCTCTTTATGAATGGATTGTTTCCAAGCCATTGATCTTATATCCCCTCTACTAAAAATAATCGCCCAAATATGTTTTTTTTAATTTTTTTATCAAAACTACGAGGTAAATAATTTCAATTAGAGTTTTCTTATTAGAACTTGGAATGAGAATAGAAAAAAAATGCTAAAGTTTTAAAATTTTAACAGTGTGTTTATTTTGCTTTTAATGGCTTATATTCCAAGTTTCAAAGACTTCATGAATTTTTAAATTTGTGAAAGAACTATCTTAAATTATTATTTTGGGGGGAGATTGAATGTTTCGTGTAGACAAAAATAAAAATATATCATTTTTTCATGGAGAGTGAGGCAAAGTCATAGCCAGCAGGAGGGTCAGGGTGTTAGGGTGTTTCTTCAAAATGTTGAGGTAAAAATCAAAGTTTTACATAATACAAATAAACGTTCAAGTGCCGGGAGCACTGAGCGATGCTCGGTAACTTTTTGCCTCTAAGCTTAAGTTTCAAATTTCAAGCCTCTGCGACTTTCCGAAGACGAGATATGAACGATTAAAATATTTAATTTGCGACATGACTAATTTACACCCCCTTCCTTTATTTCAAACGGATTAAAATTTATACTCGACTAATAACTCATGATATAATAATAAAATGTTTCACCTAGAACCAACACTTAACTCCTTAAAAGTTAATAACTCATGACACTTGATAAATTCACCAATCTCTAGCGAAATCGTTAGAGCCGTTTTCGAGAACCCGATTGGATATACTCTATATACAAGAATTCCTTATTTAATAATATAAGATTAAAACTTAATACAAAAAAAATTCTGATAAAAAAGCAATCTGGGCATCTGGGAGGTCATGACTCCTACTCCTACGAGTATGGTACATCCATACTCCCCTAACTCATCGGTGAGTAACCCCCCGAAAATTGTTTCTGCTTTAGCGTGAGGTATCTCTGTAAAAATATCCTAAGTTATTTTTAATTTAATTCTCTTTAAATGACGATATGAAAGGGTCCCAAAGGGGCTATTTATAACTGTCGGTGTTCAAAATTAGATTAGCTTGTAATTAAAGTAAAGAAAAGTTTTTTAGAAACTTTTTAAAATATAAAATACTAGGTAGATTTCACATAAATTTTACACAACCTACCTATTATTGTATATTTTAAATTTTAAAAAGTTTCTAAAAAAAATTTTCAAAAATTTTCTTTACTTTATTTAATGTTTCACCAAAAACCTACATCATTCTCCCTTAACATAACTTGTAATTATGAAAAATTTTAAAAATTCCTATATTCTATTCTTGTCTACTAAAAAAGAACGAATTTGATATCTCATGAATTTCGGAAGAGTTAAAATATGGAACCTTTTGAATATGTGCCCTTCAAGACCTTCGGAAAATAACTATTTTCGTGAATGATTTATGATAGTGTACTGAAATGAGGAGTTAATAAAAAAAATAAACTGATGTGGCCATCCACATGACTTTACCATACACCTGGCCCCTCTCTTATATTTAATACTTAATCAAATAATTTATAATTAGTTATGGAAGAACCCTCCCCCCACTCCCCGCCCTCTCTTAATTTTGGGCCTATTAGCAATTAATAATATCTCCTTTTAATTATGAGACTATTTTATTAGAAATATCAGCTTTATTTTATTTTTGTTTGGAAATATTTTTAATCCCCGCCCCCTTCTTTTTTAGTCACTATCATCTTCACATAGTAAGTCATTTTTAGTTTTACATTCTTACAGTGAACCAAAGTTAAGGTAGTAATTTTTATAAAATTAAAACCATAACATCTCCAAGAATCTGAAATTTACTAGGAAAAAGGACTAAATTTTTTATAAGGACAAAAAATGTATAAAATACTCTAAGTGTATAGGCGTTAAAAAAATAATTTTATTAAATTTCCAAACTGATAAGTTCAATTTTGCTAAGCGCCTTAATTTAAAATGGTATATCATTATATCGATGATTATTCTACGGAGCAGAAATCAAGGAGGATTGTGCAACGTATAGCAGAGTGGGGGTATTATTAATTTAAATATTAATATAAATAAAAAAATAATTGCCGATTAAAATGGACTGTAATTAGATTTATTAGAATTTAAAATAAATTGTGGATTATAAAAATATGAATTCAAAAATTGAATACAAGTGATGGTAGAAGTAACTTAAAACTATATAAATCAAGATAAAAAGTTTGAAAAATGAATGTTAAAATTCAGCTATTTGAAAAATACAAATATGCACAAAAATATAAGCCAAGCTTATCTATATACCGGGTGAGTTTTTTTATCTTGAGACAGTCTTATAACTCAAAAACAGTGCATTATATGAAAAAAAGTTTCAAATAAAAGTCTATTTATATGTAGGGGGAAACTAAACCACGCTATTGTCTGTTTACCCAGAACAAGCTTTCAAGGGTATTTCAAGGTCAAGTTCTGTTTTTTTAAATAGAAACCTATATATTTGTTCACCTATCTACAAAAAAAGTGAACAACTTTCATAAGAACTATTTTTTTATTCGATATCAAATAAACAAAATATTAAATCAATTAAATCTCAGAAAAAAAACCTAATAATTATTTTTAACATTTATTCAACTTGATTATCAAATATTTAATTATTAAATAAATAATTTAATAATAATCAATAATTTAATAATTTTCCGAGACTGTTCTGTGATATTCCAGAGTGTTACCCAAGTTATCTGGATGAATTCCATTTCCAATTTCGTTATTTTGGCCTTTTAAGTTTCTTCGTAGCCTTTACATTTCCTGATTTTTTTTAATAGATTTACAACACAATGAAATGAAGCTCTTGAGGGAGTATCCCTGTCAGGAAAATGCTTGGCATCCATTTCAATTGCAGCCCCACAACGCTTCTTCGATATTCACCCTATAAATACTTTTAATTCTGTCTTCAACAAAAAATTATCCATTTTTATTATGATAATACATTATAACTATCTACTGGATTGACACGAGAAATAAACTTTTTTTAACTCAAGAATTTTAAGTATTTCATTTAAGTAGAAAATAATCTCTTAAATCTGTATAATAAAGTTTTAAGATCATTATAAACACTTATTTTCATTGTTTTTACTTTTTATTTATTTAATAATTAATTATTTAATCATTATTATTTAAAAATTAAGTTGAATAATTGTTAAAAATAATTATTAGGGTTTTTTTCTGATATTGATTTAATATTTTGTTTATTTGATATCGAATTAAAAAATAGTTCTAATGAAAGTTGTTTTTATGTATATTCAGAATATGTACAGAAACATATAGGTTTCCATTTAAAAAACAGAACTTGACATTGAAATACCCTTGAAAGCTTGTTCTTGGTAAACAAACAATAGCGTAGTTTAGTTTCCCTCTTGATATAAATAAACTTTTATTTGAAACTTCTTTCATATAATGCACTGTTTTTGAGTTATAAGACTGTCTCAAGATAAAAAACTCACCCGGTATATATATAAATTATATACAAATTAAAGTAATAATATAATTTAATCAAACTTAAGATGAGGAAAAATGGACAAAGTGCTCCCCGTTCACCTGATTCCTGATCCAATGAAGTTATATTTGGTATTCAAAAAACCTTAGGGAATTCTTGGAGGGATTCGAGAAACCAGTTCAGTTTTATTAAAATTAATTAATTAACGTCAATCGCGTTTTTAGCACAAATTGCTAAATAGATAGCCAGATAAACGTGAAGCGTTCAACACAATTTAATTTATTTTCTATTTGGTTGTAAATCAAAAAAACAAATAGAAAAATTCAAAATCAATCTCAAATTGTTGAAAAAATAAATTTATGCCTACGCGTTATCTGGCTATGGAATTAATATGAATTTTGAGCACTCTCAAAATTCATACTAGACGCCCACAGCGTAGGGTTCAAAATAAAAGGGGACAAATTATTATGGTTCAGGCTTTTTTATAGACACCAAAGCATGCAACTAAAGAGAAAAGGATGGAAAATAGTCCCTCAAAATTCAAGGTACAGCACCACCTATAGTGGAATTCGTCGAGAATTTCGAAAAGGAATATTTCGAGAGCTCAATTTGCTAGCACCAGAGGACGTTCCTCAAAAACAATTAAATTACTCTTTAGGACCTTGTAGAAATATTGGTGTAAAATTAAATACCAGAAATATAAAATTTGTAAATTTTTAACACTAAAACATAAAATAAAAATATATTATTATTAATATTTTTATTTTATTTTTTTTAATAGGATTTTATTTCAAACTACACTAAATATTAAATTTTTCTTAGTATTAATTAATAGAGATTGTGGTGTTGGTGCAAGGTGAAACATCTTTAATAAAGATAAAAGTAAATAAATGTTTTTTAAGATATTAATTTACTATGAATTAGGTTTTCTAGCTCACTTGTTTTTAACGTGAAACAAGTTACCTAGAAAACCTAACTCATAGTAAATTAAAATCTTATAATTTTAATCAAATTAATCACAAAAATAAAAGCTTCAACTGCTTCATTACTAATAATATCTTATAAAATATTTATTTACTTTTCTTTATTTTCTTAGTAATTTAAAAATTTACCTACTCACATACTATCAATAAAACCTAGGGATTTTAAACTTTAAACTTTTTATAATGAGCGCTCAAGCTAATATTTTTATTCATGTGAATAAGCTACTTTTAAGAGTAATTCTTACTAAAGAAAAGTTTTATTTTCTACTTTTTAGAGCATTTTGAAATAAAGGCGTTTTTTTAACAAGTATATTTTTCTTTAATTGAAATCTTATATGTAATTTCCATTCATTTTTTTCTCTCAAATTATTTCCTTCCCTTTTCCTTTCAATTACCTAAAGAAAAAAAGAAAAAAAATATTTTTTCCAATTAATTTTTTTCTTATTTACATTTTAGTCGAAGTTATGTTTTCCATTATAAATATACAATTAATTTTCAGAAATAAAATTAATGAGGTTTTCATTTCAAATTATTTAAACTCTAAAATGTCCGAATGCTAGCTCATACAAGTACATCGAACCTGGTGGATAGAAATTTAAATTAATGCTGGATCTCTTTATTTTATCATTCATTATAAAAAAAATAAAACCGACTTCAAAAAAATTAAATGCAACAAATAAAATAATAATAACTCAAAAATCAAATAAAATGCACTAAAAAGTATAAAATAATTATCTAATTTAGTTACAAGTAAACGACGAAATCTTTACATGAAATCACTTTTTGAAGTCGGTGCTAAAAAAACTATATAAGCTAGCGTATATATAGCGTCGGTGCCAAACGTACTAAGTAAGATCCGTCGAGCTCGATTCATAAAATATACATATATGTTTGGCACCGACTTCAAAAAGTGATTTCATGTAAAAGTTTCGTCGTTTAGTTGTAACTAAATAAGATAATTATTTTATACCTTTCAGTGCATTTTATTTAATTTTTGAGTTATTATTATTTTATTTGTTGCATTTAATTTTTTTGAAGTCGGTTTTTTTTTTTTTATAAAAATTATTTTTATTTTTCTCTTTTAGTGATGTTATTAATAGTCACTTAAGATAATATTTTGTATGCATCTCGTAAGAGAAAGCGTAGGGCGAATGAAACAGAAAATGATAAAAAAATTCAATCCATAAATATACAAATTCTCTCGAAACGTTTGCGGGTTTTAAATGAACGTTTTAAGAATGTTTTTTTTTAAGATTTTATTTATTATACTTTCGATTATTTGCTCATAAGAATGGGAGATTTACGTTATTTCGTCATTGATCATATCATCAGAACTTGACCAAATTAATAAGGGACTACCCTTAAGGTACCCCCTTTCCAATAAAAAAGAATCATCGAAATCGGTCAAGGTGATAAAAAGTTCTCGCTGAACATACATAAAAATATATAAATAAATAAATTGTTAGGTATCCTGACTACCATGGAGCTATACTGATCCAAACGCAGAAAGAATCATTAAAATCGGTACATAAACAAAGAAGTTATGCCTGAACAAACATAACAAAAAAGGTCCAATTACCAATGAAATTTATATTTTTAACTAATCGGAAACTAGACTGAACCCAACGCAAAAAAATCATCAAATTCGGTTCACAATTGGCGAAGAAATCAGGTAACATAGACACACAAAAATTCAGTCAAATTGAGAAACTCCTTCTTTTTTGAAGTCGGTAAAAATAGAACGCATGCGGAAATGATTAAAATATAATTTTAAAAATTATATTTTCTTTTAATTTTTGATTTGAGATGAATGAAATATGAAAAATTATTTTTCTATTCTCGTAAAAAAACAGGGAGATAAGGAGAGGGCATATGCCTAGAAAAGTGTCGCCTGCCTACGTCATTTCTGACTAACAGTCCGACATCTTGTTACAACCAAAACATTGAGATTTTCATATAGTCATATACTAAAATATATATAATTTTACCTTCGATTTTCAAAATTATAACGTCCTCTAAATAAAAAAAACGAATAAAAGAATTATTTTAAATGAAAGTTTTTTTATTTTTACAGATACCATATATCTAGGGTAAATTGGAATTAAACTATCTATCTCCCTGTAAAAAACACATTAAATCGAATTAAATATCAGATTTAGAGTTTTATTAATTTTTAATTTCATTTATTACTAAAATATCATTAATTATAGCTATATTATACATATTTTACGTCTTTCGTTAATACACGCTCCCCATCACAGGTTGCCATCTTAATGCTATTATCTAAAAAAGTTTACAGCTGACAAATTTCATAAAACCTATGATTTTTCAAATTTTCAATTGATAAACATACTTATAATTTCTCCCGAAACCTTTTGATTTTCTATTAAAGGTTTAGAGATTGTTTTTATAAAGAATTGTGTCTATCTATGTAGTACCTTAATAAAATACATTATAAGTTCTTAATTCAACGAACCGGAATAATATCTTTGATAATATTAAAGACCAGAGTACCATTCCTAGTTTATCCTGATCCAGCCCGAAACCTTGCTTTTGATATAGAAGTAATATGTATTGGGTTTTCTATATACATGTTTATTTATGATGTTTATGCCATCTATTCCTTATTTCCTAAGCAGTTATCAGAAATCCCCCCTTTTTCCTTTTTCGTTGAAAGTCCAACAACTTGAATAATATTTAATATCTAAATAAAATTCGATAGATTTAGATAACTTTTATAATTGTACCAAGAATGTCACAAGATTGTTATTGTTTAAAACTTTATATGTGAGTCCCACTCAAACTTGAGTGAATTATTATAAAAACATTAATAAAAATTCATTCAAGCTAGATCCGGATCTAGATATATCGTCTCCCGAGGGAACATTAGTAATTACCCCCCCCCCCCTGGTAGTCACAAATAAAATATAACTATTGTTGTAAAGAAATCACGAGAGATTGTCAGGGCCATTGCTTTTTTGACATTTGAGCTGGTGAATGTAACCCTTCTGACAAGTAATACAAATTATCAATAGCCTGTCTGGATTGGGATATACCTACGATAGCTCATAGAAAGCTCATTCTTGTATCAAAATATTTGTATTTCAGGGAAGTGATTCGATTTTGGACTCGCTATCTCTATAACTTCTGGTTCAAAAATCCAAAAAATATCATTTTTTGGATGATTTTAATGAATTTAAAGGCCTTTTTATGAAATAGACATAAATAAACAAACACCTGTCAAAATGTTAATCCCCAATTAATTAAATGATATATCATTTATTATAAAACCTATAAATATCATATTACAAATTATTGATATATTAAAATTACCTAATAGATTGAATTTATTTATGACAAGTTAATTAAATTAGAAAATCAATTTTCAATAGTTTATTATATTTTTTTTATTACTAAGCCTGCAATTTTAGCACGTGACGATTCTGCCAAAAATTACCTGGGGTCTCTTCGAGAGGCCAAAAAGTGCCATTTTTTTTGGAAGTGCGTGCGGATGGATGGATGGATGGATGGATGTTATCGTTTTTTTCGTCCACGATTTTTTCCACACCGTTTCACCGATTGAAGTGAAATTGAAAACCTACCATTATTTTAACAAAATGAAGCGCTGATTAGTTTTTTGTACATATCGGCCCACAAACATTAGTACTTTATTGCAACGAAATTTTCTCTGGAGAGAGTCGGACTGGTAGAACTTTTAATTGAATGTAATGGAAGGACAGCCCAGGGGTGGGGAGGAAAGAAAAAATTAACACATCAAATAAGGTGTACTTTATTGGAATCCTTCCTCCTTTCCTTTCAAACCGACTTTTCGGAGGATTTTCCCTCCTTCTTCAGGATTTCAAAGGGTCAATGAATGAAACAAATAAAATGTTTCTTTCTTCTCTCCACAGTAGTGTTCAAGACTTTCTTATTTTTTAGCATAGGCATAGAGAAACAATTTTTTTCTCCTCCTTTTCTTAATTAGAAAGATTAAGATTAAGAAAAGGAGGAAAAAAAATTGTTTTTCTATGCCTTTGCTAAAGAAGAAGAAAGTTTTGAACACTACTGAGTAGAGAAGAAGGAAGCATTTTATTTGTTTCATTCATTGACCCTTTGAAACCCTGAAGAAGGAGGGAAAAATCCTCTTCCTTTAAAAGGAAAGGAGGAAGGATTCCAATAAATTACACCTTATTTGATATGTGTTAATTTTTTCTTTCCTCACCATCCCTGGGCTGCCTTTCCATTACATTCAATTATTAGTACTTTATTTCGGTACTTTTTTAGTTTTTTCTAAATATCTTGAAAATAACTTAACCAATTTTGATGAAATTTAATATCCTAATTAAATATCTCGGGGACAACAAAAAAGGTTAAATAAAGTTTTTAGTAAAAGTATATTTTAAAGTACTTTACTCTAGAGTAAGATAGTACTTTTTTAAATTCCTTATTGTACCAAAAATTTAAAAAAACTTTAAAATTTATTCATTTGATCGGTAATATAGCTCATTTAAACTTGCTTAAGTAAGAATGGTTAGGCTTCTCGCTGTGAAATTATAAAAATTTGGGAGGAAATTTTATAAGTAACCATAGCAAGTGCGTTGTTTTTTATCTGTTACCTTTGCTGAAGACAGAGGAATCGACTTAAAATCAAAAATAATGATTGATTCTGATCTAATACTTGAGGAATATGCATTCTATATTTGATTTTGACGTTTCGGTTTTTATTGGTAACCATTGCTGAAGACATAGAGGAATCAATTTAAAATCAAAAATAGTGATTGATTCTCATCTAGTACTTGAGGAATAACCATTCTATATTGGATTTTTGACGTTTCGGTTTTTATTGGTAACCATTGCTGAAGACATAGAGGAATCAATTTAAAATAAAAAATAGTGATTGATTCTGATGTAATACTTGAGGAATAACAATTCTATATTGGATTTTTTGACGTTTCGATTATTATTGGTAACCATTGCTAAGACATGGAAGAATCGATTTAAAATCAAAAATAGTGATCGATTCTCATCTAATACTTGAGGAATAACAATTTTACATTAAGTTTTTGACTTTTCGATTATTATACTCAAGCTTGAGTTGTTTAAGAATTTAGTCTTTTTGATTTTAAATCTATTCTTCCATGTTATCAGTAGAGATTGCCATTAATAGTCAAAACATCAAAAATGGAATGCAATAAGGTTATTCCTCTAGTATTAGATGAGAATCGATTGTTATTTTTGATTTTAAGTTGATTTCTCCATGTCTTCAGCAATGGTTACCAATAATAATCGAAACGTCAAAAATCCAATATAGAATTGTTATTCCTCAAGTATTACTTCAGAATCAATCACTATTTTTGATTTTAACTCGATTCCTCTATGCCTTCAGCAATGGTTTCCAATAATAATCGAAACGTCAAAATTCCAATGTAGAATGGTTATTCCTCGACTATTAAATGAGAATCGATCATTATTTTTGACTTAAAGTCAACATGAACTGCAAATTGCAAGTGATATCTGATTAATAATAAAGGAAGAAACATATTAATATTTCAAATGAATTTGGATAAAGTTTAGCAACGATCCGTTGCAGTTTATTATTATTTAATGTGCGGCTGAGCGATTCTTTCAGTAGAATGAAAATAACTACAAAGGGCAAGGATATAATTATCTCTCTTACTTTCAAGAGCTAAGGGGTATTGCAAGGATGCCTGAAACTGTGGAATCTACTTAGAAGAGAATTCAGACTATTAGAGATGCAATTCTTAATTTCTATTATTCTAGGAATGGTCTTTTCTACTCGGACCAAAACGATACCAACTCGTTATATAGAGAGAGAATATTCAATTGGACTTGATTAAAATTCAGACAAAAATGTACAAAACACAAAAGCAATTACTTGTTGCGTCTCTAACTAGCAAGCGAACCGTGTCTTGAAAAAGTTTTTAATTTTTCTTCTATTTTTTTGTATCTTTAATCGCGTCGAGAAATCCACTAAAATTTAGTTCACAATTAATTTTGCCGAGGCAGCATTTAATAATTTGTTTTCAAATAATCGGGACAAAATGACAAACTGACCGGAACACCTGAACCATGCCTTCAAACCGGGACGAAAGTCTAATAATTATATTCCATCCGGTGTCTCAAAAGAAACTGAGGCTCATCATGGATATATCTCAAATAGGTGGAGGCTCATTTTAGGTTTCATTTTGGAAGAATACTATTATATTAATTTTATGTTTGGTTTATATAGTAGGTACTTTATGATATAAATTAATTGCTAACATTTTTATGTTAAAAAAATAAGAAATGATAATTCCCTCTCTGTGTTTAAAGCAAATGCGTGAAACAAACAAACAAATAAATAAATAAATTATTCTATTTTTGGCATTAGGATTCAATTCCCGAAAAGGTAAAAGAGCCCTTCTGATATTAAAAAAAATAATCTATAACACCTTGAATCTAGTAGTTTACCACCTACTTTGATTTTCTATAGAAAAATCTATTTCTAAATGAGAATGAAAATTTTACCATTATTTTTACTATAAATAATAAAAAGACACCCGCTATGTAGGTTTGTATTTTTATTTGCATCAAGAGAGAACACGCTCTTTGCCTTACTCTCAAAAAGATTCAAATACTTTTTTTTTTTGTTTATTTACTTTACTTCTATCAAGATACTTTGTTGACCTTAAAATTAACATTTTCATATTTTACAAATTAAAAGAAACTTACATAAAAGTATAGTCCCTGGAGGACCGATCGATGCTCGTTAACTTTTTTCTTCAGTTAAAAGTATACATTAATATTAATTTCAATTTAAAATTTTGATAAAAAGGTCGATTTTTATTTGGAATCAGAATTAAATAAAAAAAATGTGTACGTGGAATCCATGCCCAACAAAAGAGAAACTTTTTTGTATTGATATATGTACTTGCTAAAGGGTGGAGGTCTACAAATTATATCGAATTTCGTAGCTCTGAGATTTATGGTTGCGAAACGCAGGTAGGGGTGTACATTCTCAACTATGTAAACATCAACGTCCGGTTATTCTATTTTAGCCAAAATCTTGTGGTACTTCTTCTAGCTTATAGATAGCTTAAGTTTCAAATTTCAAGGCTTTGTGACTTACCGAAGACGACTTATGAACGATTAAAATATTCAATTTGCGACATGACTAATTTACACCCCCTTCCTTTATTTCAATCGGATTAAAATTTATACACGACTAATAACTCACGAGACTTGATAAGTTCACCAATTTTTAGCAAAATCATTTTCGAGGAACAGATATACCATCACATACAGTCCTATTTCAAAAAGATGAGCCGGATACAGAGCATGGTTTAGTTTCATTCTATTTATAGTAGAATAAAATATTCTAGGTCCAATTATTTCATTATACCATTGAATTCTACCAACCTTACTTCTCAACAAATAAGGGTTGAAACAATTTAAGTCTTGAAGATTCTATCCATTGTCTTTGTTAATCTTTATTATTATTCATTTAAATTGTAGTCATTATATCGTTCACTGGGATTGCTTTTGTTGGAAAATTTATGCTAGCATTTTTGGCCATTGCATCTGCTTTCTCATTCGCACAAATTCCAGAATCACTTTTAATCCTCCCAAACATATCATTCGACTCAAACTCACTAGAATTCAGGGATAAAATTTCAATGCTAGGCGTAACTCTAGGGTCTGACCTTTCATGGAATGACCATATCTCAACCACTGCTAAAGCTGCAGCGCGCAAGCTTGGTCTCCTATTTAGGTCTAGACGCTGTTATACTCCCAGTCAACTTCTTATGCTGTATAAGGCTCAAATTCGTCCCTGTCTCGAATATGGCTCTCATCTGTGGAGGGGTGCATCCAAGCATTCTCTTGCTACACTGGATGCAATTCAGAAGCGAGCAATTAAACTAATAGGAGACCCGGCTCTAACCAACTCACTCGACTCCCTGGCTCACCGAAGAACCGTTTCTGCCCTTTCCCTGTACTACAGATACTATCACGGTGTCTGTTCAGTCGAGCTGAAATCTCTTATCCCCCCTAATGCCCTCTTTACGAGAAACACGCGGTTTTCTAACGCTCAGCACCCCTTCGCTGTCAAATTGGATAAAAGTCGAACAAGCGCTTTCGCCAACTCTTTTATTCCTATGACCTCCAGAGACTGGAACTCTCTCCCTGCCACCATCTTTCCCGCGACTTATAACCTTAAGCTATTTAAGACCCGTATCCACAGATACCTTCGACCTCCGCCCAACCCATAAAATTCTTTCTTCTTCTTTTCACGATGGAGGGGCCAACCGAGGCCTTTAGGGGTTGCACCTTTTTGGTGTAACTCCTTCTCTCATCATTATTATTAAAAAAAAAAAAAAAAAAAAAAAGTTCTATTTCTTTGCCCATTTGTCCAACTTGGTATATTTCTTGTTTAATTTTCAATAGAAGAAAATTTAATTAGGCAAAGTTGTTAGTACTGATAGGAAGTCTCAACAGATTATAAACTTTTTACAATTGACATTTTTACTTTATCCAATGCGAAGCATGGAAGAAAGTATTGGAATCGCTCTCGCGGCAAGCGCGACTTCAAAGGGTCCTCAGGTAAAGACTACGGAACCCATAGACTCAATTAAGGTCACAAATTGAAGTATTCAATGAGATTGAAAGCACGTGACGGTTTTGGCAAAAATTACCTGGAATCTCGTCGAGAGACCAAAAAGTGCCATTTTTTTTGGAAGTGCGTGCGGATGGATGGATGGATGTATGTGTGTTATCGTTTTTTTCGTCCACGATTTTTTCCACACCATTGCGCCGATTGAAATGAAATTGAAAACCTACCATCAGTTTAACAAAATGAAGCGCTGATTAGTTTTTGGTACATATCGGTCCACAAACATTAGTACTTTATTTCGGTACTTTTTTAGTTTTTTCTAAATATCTTGAAAATGACTTAACCAATTTTGATGAAATTTAATATCCTAATTAAGTACCTTAGGGACCACAAAAAAGGTTAAATAAAGTTTTTAGTAAAATTATATTTTAAAGTACTTTACTCAAGAACATATTAATATTTCAAATGAATTTGGATAAAGTTTAGCAACGATCCGTTGCAGTTTATTTATATAATTTATTGTTTCATAGATAGCCATTGCTTCTGCTGTGAAAATAGATGCTTCCTCAGGAAGAATATAAGCTTTTCCAGTTTTTAATTGAGGATCGTAAATTCTCATTGCTGAGAAGTCATTATTTCTTTTTGATCTATCTGTAAAAATCTGATAATACTCTTTATAAAATTTATTTATATATATTTTGAAGGATATATTATGTGATAGGCTGGTGTTTGAAGCATTGCTCAAATTTCAATCAACTTTTAATAAATAATTTAATATTCTTAGATTCGTATCATATATGGGAGACCTTGAATATGGTTGAATCAAGTGCCTGAATGGACTTATTTTTTCAAAACATTTCAGCAAGAATGGTGTCTTATTGGGGCTTCTCAACCAATAACCAGTTTGAACTGACGAGATCTTTAAATTCTCTAGGGACTCTATTGCAGAATTATTATTTATATGTATTTTTTTAAGTATACTAATTTACATCCCAAATTATATAATCTTATTTCATTAGGAGATTCATTTGCTTCCACTTGAAGGGCATTAGTCGGGGATGATTTCATAGCTCCTAATATGGTCCTTAGACCTCTATATTGTATAGCGTCTAATTTTTTCTTGTGAAGGTTGTTTGCATAAATGAAACCTCCCTAATCTATATGGGATATTACCAATGAGTTATAAATAAGTTTCAAAATTTTTGGATCCGCGCCCCACCATACTCTTGTGAGAGATCTCATTATATTCAAACCTTTCTCACATTTAGATTTCACGCTATTTACTTGAGATACAAAAGTTAATTTTCTGTCTAGAATAATTCCTAATAGTTTAATCTCTTTGAGGATTTTCCAATTATTATTAGCCATGGTAATTTCTTGTGTATTAGAATGATTTCTTTTCGTGTGAAAATTATAGCAGATGATTTTTCAACTGTCAATTCTCTCTCCCTCTCTCTCTCTCTCTCTATATATATATATATATATATATATACAGGAATTGCTCGTTTAATATAATAAGATTTTAAATAATTCAATCTGGGCTTAAGGTTTTCTCAAGTTTGCTAATAGTATTTCACGACGAAGCCATATAAATCGAACGAACTATAAAATAATTCAAAAAACGCATTTATAACTTCTTGCAGCTTGAATTACATTATGAAATTAATTACTTATAAAACAATCAATAAGAACAAACAATACACAATAAAATTTAGAATTGAAAAATATAAGAAACAATAAAGGATGAGAGTCTTTGTCAATCCAGTAATTCTTTTTTTAAGGTGAATTGTTTATTCTTTCAACTATTATTATATTTGTTTGTTTCAATCAAAAGACGCACTCCGGGATTTATTTTTATAATTCAACAACTCCGCAACTCTAGATAAAAATCTTTTAATTATATTTAATAGTCAAATTTAAGTAATTTTCAACATACACTATGGGTGGTCTAAAATCTTTCTAAATCTCCAAGGGTCTGAGTTTATTTATCAAAGGAAAGGAAACATATGTTTGTGGGTGGAGAGGCTGTTCAACAGTTACAAAAATAAGAAAAAAAGAAAAAAAAAACGAAAACTAAATAAAAGATGCGAAAATAGCTTGGAAATACTAATTCACAATTTTCTTTCTGTTTTACTAATATGAGAATAATATAAGAAAAAATGTAAATAAGTGTTTCATTTCAATTTTTAGAACTACTGAGGATGGTCGACCAGTGGTGACCGAAACTGTATAGTTATCAATTAAATAATACAAATAGTTATTAAAATTATTGTTTTATTATATTTGTGACAAAACCAACCCTTCAATTTAATGAAAAATTTAAATCAAGTCACTTAAGTTCTGGAAGAAATTTACTAATATAATTATTACTATATTGACACCCAATTGAGTTAATTCAGTTGTTTTTCAAATAAATCTTGACTTCTATTGTGAACGAAACCTCATATAGGTCATTCGAAAGATACCTACCATATTTTATTCAACTTTCTTGTTTTTTGTTATTTTAGTATGAAAAAATTAACGTTTTTAAAATATCTACTCTTATTAAACAAGCAAAAATTGTACATATATATTTGTTTGTATTTTTTTTTTTTTTTATTTTGAAAATGGCTACCGATTTTGATGAAACAAACTTTATTAACAAGTTTTGAGGATGAGAAAGCGATCTGGCTAGGTCTGGACCTCGACAAATTTAATCTTAATTGACTTTTTCTTAATTAAAGTAATTATTGATAGATGAAAATGTTAATAAAAAAGTTTGTTTAGATTTTTTTCAATCTTTTATTTAATAATTGGTTTTTTAATTTAAAATCCTACAAAAAGACCATTACAATTATTATAATATATTAAAAGTAAGCAATTTAATTGATTATAAATCGAGTTTTAAATCCCACAAAAAGTTCATAAGAAATATTATATATTAGAATTTGCCATTTGAATATAAAACTCGATAAATTGTTATTTAATTAAAAAAAATAATTATATGGAATTTATTTATATACCTATATACACATAATCTGTGAGCCACTAGAAGTCTAGAAATGCAAAACTGGGTGCGCGGGGTGGGGGTGGATGTGGGGTACAGTGATGGGGGGAGAGGTCCGGGTGGAAGGCGGGCAGCGGGGTTGGGGTGGGTGGGGCCCCCCAGGGGGCGTGTACTATATATATTTGTATTTTTATCAGAATTTTAAATTAAAAATAATATTAATATATATCTTTTATTTTAAGCAAAAAGTTACCGAGCATCGCTCGGTGACTCCAGGTACTATCTCCTTAAACTTAAACATATCTGTTTTATTATTATTATTAATATTATTTTTTAATGTAAATATTTACCCACCTATGGTAGAAGGTGCGATATCTATATATAAAATTCTTTGCCCGATACACTCACTCACTCATCATCAAAACAGCCAGAACCACTGGACATAGAAACATGAAATTTGGAGAGGATGTTACATCTATGACATAGGGGGTCACTAAGAAAGGATTTTTCGAAATCTGACTCCTAAGGGGATCAAAGAGAGCAAAAAAGTGTGCTTTCACTGATTATTCGATATCTCTTAAGGACAATAAAATATCTACTTGCTTTTTACTTATTAAAATACTAAATTAAAATAACTAAAACTAATTTCACGATTTTTTAAATTCGACCCATAAGAGGGTCAAAAGTGGCAAAATATCTTTGCAATGTGTTTACACTAATTATGCATTTTCAATTAAGAACGATAAGATATCTACTTGATTTTTACTTAATAAAATTCTAAATACAAATATCTAAAAAGTAATTTCAGGATTTTTGAAATTCGACTCCCAACTATCCAAAATGTGAGTGGGGGCAAAAAATTAAAACTTTCCAATCTTGATCAAATTTTGTAGAGTTATTCTTTATTACTTTAAGAAACTATTCCTCTAAAAATCGGGGGGGGGGGGGGGGGGGGGGGGGGGGTGGCAAAAAATATAGAAATTTTTGGCTTTTTTGTACATTTACTCTTTAGAAAACTGAGAGTTATTTATTTGCAAATATCTAAAAAATAATTTTAAACCTCCCAAAATGTGAGTGTGGGCAAAAAATTAATACTCTCTCCGATATAAATTTCAATGTTAGTTTTTAAGACTATATAAAAAATGTATGGTGTAAAAATCAATAGCCAAAATGAGTGCGTGGAGGCGGGAAAGAAGGGGCAAAATATTACAAATATATATTACAAACCTAATAATCACATGTCGAGACGCAGCCCGCCAGACCACCTGCTCAAAGCCGATAGATGGCGTGCTGAAGGCACGCCTGGAGCAGCTCGTCTTATATATAAAAATTATTCTGTGTGTGTGTGTGTGTGTTCGTCTTTGCGCGTTCGCGCATCGTTCATCCGATTGAGTTGAACTTTGTAAAGTTGTTGTATCTGACATAGACAACAACGAACAATAAGTGTGTGTGTGTGTGTGGGGGGGGGGGGGGGGGGGAGCTCAAGAAATGAAAATCTAGGCTCTTGTAAAACATTTATAATTATCTTTTTAATAATTGTTTTTATGATTTTAAATCGCACTAATAACTCATTACAAATATTATTATATATTAATATCAGGGAATTTAATTAATTAGACAACTGGTTCAATAAATTGTTAATTAATTAAAAGAAAATAATTAATTAGAAGTATTGAGGATGAAGTCGTTGAATTTAATGCTGAATTGATGGAAAAGACTTTCCAAAGCTAAAGAAAAAACTACTAATCTTATATATAAACATTAATTCGTGTGTGTTTTCACGAGTTTGATATGTTTTTCATAATTTTTGTACAATACAAGCAAATAGATATCTAATTTATCTTTATTTGGTCTAGAGTCCTTATCCCAAAAATCACATCCAAATGCTTAATACTACCAACGGACACCAAGAATAAATAACTGATCGAGTGTTTATTGTTGTAAACTTAATTAATGAAAATAATTTTAGATATGAAATTATCAGGTCTCAAAGGAAATTGAATCTATTATCTTGATTTTTTTAAAGAAATTTAATTCAATCAAGAATACTATTCTACAATTCAAAAATATACATAAGTAGGTATATTAAATACAAGAAAATTGAACAAAAATAAACATAATTTTTTCGATTATTTTGTAATTAGTATCTTTGACTGAAAATAAAATATACAAATTAGCAAAAATAAGTAGCGAAATTTAAGATTCCGAGCAAATATTTCGTGTATTATAAGCATAGGAACATAGAGCATACAGATTCAAATATTTATATGCCTTATATGTGTATGTATATGTGAATCGATTCTTATTTATTAGCTTTGATGTTACATTTTCTAACTTCAAAAAGAACCTTTTCATTTAAATTTTGTATAAATTGAAAATTTCTCGTTAGGGCAGCGGAAGACGGAGTCTTGGTCCAAATGAAGTAGCTCTGGGTTCTTAAATTGAATTGACAATAGCACAGAGAACACACATATCAAGATGAAAATCCGCATCGTTAGGAGGTAAAACACAATCGTCTTCTGGGAAGAAAAACAGCCCAGGTGCGCTGGCATTGTCTTCAGTTCAATGGAACTCCTCTCGTTATGCAAAATGCCGCATCGTCATTTATTTGCTTACCGAGTACTTGGACGAATTTTTTAAACAAGCTGAAAATTAAAACGAAAAGCTAATTTATATAATTTAGCTTCAATTAACTTTGTCAGATAACCAATTAAATTTTGTTGAAAGGTCACATTTAGAAACGAGATGGAAAATAAGTAGAAGATTCGGGCTTGTCTAGCTTCCTTAATTATTTTTTTGTTTTATACCATGTAAGTAACCACTGGTCCCGATCCGGCCCTCCACCAGCTTCAATCCGGCCCGCGAGAGATTCAGAAATTTCAAATAACGTGCAAAAAAAATTAAACAAAGGCAATTGCTAAATCAGCTGTACAGTCATCTTAAAGCAAAACCTAATACCTTGTGGGAAACACAAATGAGAAGTAAAAACTGTTTTCATTTTTTAACATTATCCAGTCACGAAAACATTGAATACGGTCGCTATGCTGAAAAAACTGAAACTACTGTCAGAGCAATTCACTGATCGGTTTTCCGATTTTAAGAATATGGATAGCACTTTCAATATCCTTGTAAGTGTAATATGGAAGATGCTCTGCTTCACTCTACAAATGGAGTTGATCGAGCTTCAAGAAACTCATATTTGAAGTCTAAATTTGATGATATGGAACTAAGCGAATTTCACAGAACATACATTTCCGAAGAAAAGTATCCACAGGTGAGAGTTTTCGCACGAAAAATAATTTTACATTGGGAAGCACATATAAATTTGAGCACCGTTTTTCAATCATGAAAATTAATAAAAATAAGGATCGTTCTCGGCTTACAGATTTTAATTTAGAAAACAATTTGCGCCTATGTACTAGTGATATTGACCCCAATATTGATCATCTTGTTTCTCAGCTTCAAACTCAAGTCGCTCATTAATTTTCATTTCTGATTTTTCTATCTTTTTTTTTTCACAAAGAGAAACAAAGAGGTTGTCCTCTGCTTGATGCAAATAAACATATACACATATATATCAAGATGATATCTGTATATGTATTATTTATTTGTTTGAGACTATAGCTTGAAGACTTGGTCTTCATCATCAGTTTCTTCAATTATAATGTTGTTATGGAGTCAATATCCATATGATATTGACTCCATGAAAAACATTTATAATTGAAGAAAGACTGATGATGAAGACCAAGTTCCTCGAAACTATAGTCTTAAACAAATAAATAATATATATACAGATATATCATCTTGATATATATGTGTATATGTTTATTTGCATCAAGCAGAGTGACACCCTTGTTTCTCTTTGTGAATCAACAACTCTGCTACTCTCGGCAAAACAAAAAACTTTTCAATTCTATCTTTTTTTGTTAATTTTCTTTTTATGTTTGATTATGCTAAGTATTATAATTAATAAATAAAAATTATTGCTATTTTATTCACTACTACCTACTTATTTCTTACCTACGGCCCGCGAATTCGATTATGTCCCGAAATTACGCCTCAGCTAAGCAAAGGTTGCCCATACCTGTCGAAGCAATTGTGCATCTTGAAGGATTAAAGATGGTAAGATTTGAAAAGAAAAGGCATGGAGGCAGGCCCACTCCCGAGAAGTAATAGGGATAAACCTCCTGGTAAGAAAATTCATTCGACACTACTCCAATTTAACCGCGATGGAGTATTAGAAGTCGGCGAATCGGGTGTTAGCAAGCTTTGGTGGTGAATTATTGATTTTATCTCATCGAAGCACATGCCATGATTGGATCTAATAAAATAGAGAAGCCAATCTTGATTTAGTTTCAATGTTTTTTAAAACTTCTTATATGTAATAAATTGAGCTGAAAATGAATTTATTAAATGTAAAGTGGAACAGTAAATCTCTAAGAACTTCAAAATTCTTACTAAAAAACGAAAGGATGCTATCAAATCAATTAATTAATTGATTGTTATTAATTCTTATCGAATTTTCCCAAAGACCAAGTCCCTAGGAACTTTTATTTAAGATTTACAAAATTATGGAGAGTTGTAGATTCTCCCTTGAACCCTATATATTGAGCAGAAATGTAGTCTATGTTCAGATGCATTTCGGTTCTATTTAGATCTCCATCTGAATAGATAAAAAGCTTGTAAAAAAGCAACAAGCCGTCTGGCTCCCACATTTTCACAGGTTCTTAGTTCTATATACTGTAGATCAAGGTTTAATTAGAGAAAAAAATTGGTTCTATCATTCCATGTGACGTCACAGACTGAAGATTACATTTTACCCTATATTTTTATTTAGCGAACTCTTCATAAGACACAACAATTCCTATTTTTTATTTTTTTTTATTTTATCATTTAAAATAATATAAAATAATGTAAGGATACTGTACCTAAAAACTCTGAACAAAAAAATATACATCAATTAATTATTATTAGATAATTTTCATTTTTAAGGGTAGTTTATTTGAAGTCTAATTTGAAATAACGCCAATTACTCCTTTGAAATAATTAAAAAAAAATTAAATTTATAAATGTTATAAAACAATTAATTATTAATAATTATATTCCATTTGGACGAAATCGATTCAGTACTTTTTGAGGTTGGTTAAAAACCCCGATAACCGTGTAAAAAGGGACGTTTTATAAAAGAAACTCAATATCACAAGTCAATGTTTCGTTTCATTTGACATTTTTAACTTTTTTCAAACCTTATTTTTAAGACGACTCGTGCTATTTAAAAATCGTTTTTTAGAAGGTTTTCGGGGTTTTTGACCATTTCTCAAATAACAATTTTTAAGAAAAAAATAAAATCGACTTCAAAAAAATTTTCACCGCAACATATAAATACACTAAAAGATATAAAAATAATTATTATCTTATTTAGTTAGAACTAAACGACGAAATATTAACATGAAATTACCAGTCGGTGCCAAAACAAACTTACACTTTATAAGCGAGCGTACCCGCCAAACGTACTAAGTAAGATCCGTCGAGTGCGATTCATAAAAGGTATATGTTTGGCACCAACTTCAAAAAGTAATTTCATGTTAATATTTCGTCGTTTAGTTGTAACTAAATAAGATAATAATTATTTTATACCTTTTAGTGTATTTTTATATTTGTTGCATTTAATTTTTTGAAGTCGGTTTTTATTTTTTCTTAAAAATTTTTATTTTTCTTTCTTTTAGTGATGATATTAATAGTGGATTATATCATCAGAACTTGACCAAATTAATATGACACCATCCCTAAGACACCCCCTTTCGGATAAAAAAAGAACCATCGAAATCGGTTCATAAACAAAGAGGTTAGGTCTAAACAAACCTAATAAAAAAGGTCTAATACCTATGAAAAAAAACGAAAAAAAAATGGGACCAATCGGAAGCTAGACTGGACCCAATGCAAATTTTTTTTTCAAAATCGGTTGACAATTGGCGGAGATATGAGGTAACATAGGCACAAAAAAAAAAAAAAAAAAAAAAATTCAGTCGAATAGAGAATTCCTCCTTTTTGAAGTCGGTTAAAAGTACTTAATCAATTTCGTTCAAAATTAAATTCAATTATTAATAATTAATTGTTTTAAAACATATATTAATTTCATATTTTTAACTGACTTCAAAAAGGAGGAGGTTCTTTTTCTATTCGACTGAATTTTTTTTTTTTTGTGCCTATGTTACCTCATATCTCCGCCAATTGTCAACCGATTTTGAAAATTTTTTTGCATTGGGTCCAGTCTAGCTTCCGATTGGTCCCATTTTTTTTTTCGTTTTTTTTTCATATATTAGATCTTTTATTAGGTTTGTTTAGACCTAACCTCTTTGTTTATGAACCGATTTCGATGGTTCTTTTTTTATCCGATAGGAGGTGTCTTAGGGATGGTGTCATATTAATTTGGTCAAGTTCTGATGCCGATATGATCACTATTAATAACATCACTAAAAGAGAAAAATAAAAATTATTTTTAAGAAAATAAAACCGACTTCAAAATTAAATGCAACAAATATAAAAATACACTGTGTTGTATAAAATAATTATTATTTTATTTAGTTACAACTAAACGACGAAATATTAACATGAAATTACTTTGAAGCTGGTGTCAAACATATACCTTTTATGAATCGCACTCGACGGATCTTACTTAGTACGTTTGGCGGTACGCTCGCTTATAGGTATAGTTTGTTTGCACCGAATTTCAAAAAGTAATTTCATGTTAATATTTCGTCGTTTAGTTGTAACTAAATAAGATAATAATTATTTTATACCTTTAGTGTATTTTATTTGTTGCATTTAATTTTTGAAGTCGGTTTTTATTTTTTTCTTAAAAATTATTTTTTTAAAAAATTATTTCAAAGGAGTAATTAACGTTTTTTCAAATTAGACTTCTAATAAACCACCCTTAAAAATGAAAATTTCCTAATAATAATTATTTAATTACTTCAAATAAACCACCTTTCAAAATGCAAATATTCTATTAAAAATGATTTGATATAAAAGAGAAAATAAAATAACACATAGATATGAAATTTTAATGATTGAATATGTAATCTGTAATGAGAAAAAAATAAAACATTTTTTGCATTTCTAGCCGACTTGCTACTGGAGAGAGGAAACCAGATATTTTCATTAAATTTCAATCAAACTACAAAATTCTTATTTGAAATGCTATTTTGTTAAATTAGAAATGTACTCTGAACTCCGGATAGATCAAATTGATAAAATAAGACCGCTTTCTTTCTTATTTATAATACTTTTTGGTCCGTTTTATCAAGAGGCTGGGACGGAAGCGAGGCATTTGTTATGGATTCAACAAGTCTATTCAGTCGACAATATTGATATATCTTTTAATATATTTAAATGTACGATTATATAATATAATAAATAAATAAAATAATTTAAGAAAAATATAATTATATACAAACAGCTTGGCTGGCAACCACGGACAGACTCAGAGGGCAGAGCAAAGCTATAATCCTAATATTAGTTTTAAGTAAATAATTTAAAAAATTAATATACATTTTATTAAAGCGTTCTGAAGTCCGGTGGGGATTTGTGCATCGCCAAATGAAGGAGAAGAAATTTCAGGGATACCTACGGTCTTGAATGACTGAAATTTACATGTCGCCGGAAAGTCGGACGCGGGAAGAGAGTTCCAATCTCTAGAGAGTTGGCAAACGTGTTTGTCCTATATAATACTTCATTTAATCGCCAAGGGGTGTTGAATTCTTGAGAACATATACTTAGGGGGGATTAATGATTTTATCTCGTTAGAATAAAAACCATGGTAGTATCTAAAAAAAAGAAAAGGGCGGAGACGGTTCTACGATGGGTCAGGGAATCGAGAGAGCTAATTTGAGAAGAATAATTTTTAAGAAAAAAATCGACTTCTAAAAAATTAAATGTAACAAATAAAATACACTAAAATCAAAATAATTATTATCTTATTTACTTACAATTAATCGGACGACATTAACATGAAATTACTTTTTGAAGTCGGTGCCAAACATATACCTTTATGAATCGCACTCGACGGATCTTACTAGTACGTTTGGAGGGTATACTCGCTTATAGGTATAGTTTGTTTGGTACCGACATCAAAAAGTAATTTCATGTTAATATTTCGTCGTTTAGTTGTAACTAAATAAGATAATAATTATTTTATACTTTTTTAGTGTATTTTATTTGTTACATTTAATTTTTTTTGAAGTCGATTTTATTTTTTTTCTTAAAAAAAATTATTTTATTTTTCTCTTTAGTGATGTTATTAATAGTGATCATATCATCAGAACTTGACCAAATTAATATGGCACCATCCCTAAAATACCCCTTTCCAATAAAAATCATCGAAATCGAACAGATAAACAAAGAAGTTAGGCCTAAACAAACCTAACAAAAAAGGTCTAATACCAATAAAAAAAAATGGGACCAATCGGAAACTAGACTGAACCCAATACAAAAATTTTTTTTCAAAATCGGTTGACAATTGTCGGAGATATGATAACATAGGCACAAAAAAAAAATTCAGTCGGATAGAGAACCTCCTTTTTTGAAGGAGCAAAATGTAAACTTATTTGATATAAGTAAAAGTAATAATTCTAAAAAATGAATAATTATTCTTTACTAATATACGCATCTCAATTAAAAAGATTAAAGATATTCAATTTAAAAACAAACACTAAAATTTATTATTAGATAAATCTAACCGGTTGGTTGTGGTTTGTGGTCTCTTGTCTTATCAGTGGTGGGTACACTCTTGGAACGTTCTTAATATAACACGAGACTCATTTTCAAACAGCTTCAGGCATGTACTTATAATTTATATTAACCACCATAAACAACAATCACCTTGGCGCCTAAGGCCAAGTTTCTGAATAATTATTTTTGTAACCTATACCTGCTACTTTATGTAATCATAGCCGCCGAGAGCTTACCTGGGATCAGGGGTTGAATTTTATCGTGGGATCCCTTCATGAACATATTTGTTAAAATATATTAATTATCCACCCAACAAATTTAAAAGGAGGCTTGTTTTTTGTTCGACTCGTATGTTTATATCTATGTCAGTTGTCTTGGGACTTTTTCGAGGAAATTAAAAATGTTGCTAAGCTTCTATTAAGACTTCCTCACAATTAATATATTACCCTGAAATTCTTCTTGTTACTTTAGAAAAATATATATTACAACCTTGAATAAATAATTTCTTTAAGTCACCAGCAAAATTTTACTTCGTGTATAGAAAAAATATTAATATTTATCCGAAAGAGATTGAAACCTTCGAACATAAATACTTGATAGGCACCAGAGGCCGATTTAGTACTTGAGAGGCTCCAGATGCAATTCAATTTTGTGGCCCTCTTCGAAATGGTACCGCGACATTTCATCCCCCGACAAAATATCCCCGACAAAACATCCCCCGACAAAACATCCCCCGACAAAATATCCCCCCGACAAAATATCCTTGCTGAAGACATAGAGGAATCGAGTTAAAATCGAAAAATAGCGATTGATTCCATCTAAAGTACTTCTGAGGAATAACCATTCTATATTGGATTTGTGACGTTTTCGGTTTTATTGCAACTATTGGTGAAGACAGAGGAATCGAGCTAAATCAAAAATAGCGATCGATTCTTGTCTAATACTAGAGGAATAATTTTATTGCATTCATTTTTGATGTTTTGACTATACGGAAAATTTACTGAAAACGTGGAGGGACCGACTTGTAATCAAAAAGACTAAATTCTTTTTATGACAAACAACTCAAACTTGAGTTGGTTACCAAAAATAATTTAGTCTTTTTGATTTTAAGCGATTCCTCCAATGCTTCTTTACTTAGAGGTTGCCATTAATAGTCAAAACATAAAAAATGGAATGCAATAAAGTTATTCCTCTAGTATTAGATAAGAATCGATCGTTATTTTTGATTTTAAGCCGATACCTCCATGCCTTCAGAAATGGTTACCAATAATAATCGAAGCGTCAAAAATCTAATTTAAAATTGTTATTCCTCGACTATTAAATAAGAATCAATCGCTATTTTTGAATTTAAGTCAACATGGACTGTGTGTTGATTAGAAAAAAAATGGGAGCCCAAAACACACCAAGCCAGACGATTGGCTGTTCGGTTTTTAATGTGTGTTTGATTAGGAAAAGTGGCAGCCCGAAACACACCCCGCCCGACGATTGGCTGGTTCGGTTTACAATGTGTGTTTGATTAGAAAAAAAAATGAGATCCCGAAACACACCCCGCCCAACGATTGGCTGTTCGGTTTTCAATGTGTGTTTGATTAGAAAAAAAAATGAGAGCCCGAAACACACCCCGCCCAACGATTGGCTGTTCGGTTTTCAATGTGTGTTTGATTAGAAAAAAAATGGGAGCCCGAAACACACCCCGCCCGTACTAAACTTTCGGAGGTTCGTTAATATATATTTCAGTTCGGGCTTCGGCTGCTGTATAGCTCCTTTTCGGGCAGGTTTTTAGACGGTTCGGTTGGCTAACGCCAACCGAACCATTTAAATGGCAGCCCGAAAAGGAGCTATACGAACCTAACCGAGCCGAACTGAATATATATTAACCGAACCGGAGTCGATTTGCATTACTGACGCCAACCGAACCGTCTAAAAACCAGCCCGAAAAGGAGCTATACGAACCCCACCTGAGCCGAACTGAATATGTATTAACTGAACCGGAGTCGATTTGCATTTACTCATAAGATTCACGCGGGGAAGGGTTATTTTGTCATGAGATATTTTGTCGGGGATATTTTGTCGGGGATATTTTGTCGGGGATATTTTGTCGGGGATATTTTGTCGGGGGATATTTTGTCCGGGGATATTTTGTCGGGGGATGTTTTGTCGGGGGATGAAATGTCGCGGAATCCTTCGAAATATGGTAGGAGTATTTTCACTTATTACACTAAATATTATCACAGTAATTAAATTAAATAAATTTGTTTTATTTTAAGAGCTGCATTTTGAGGCCTCTTTGATTTATGAGTCCCCAGGCGCGAGTCTCGTGCGCCTGTGCAGAAATCCGCCACTGATACACCCTGTAAGTATGTATTTATATTATTATTAGCCAAATATATAAATATATATTAGGGTGGTCCTTATTTTGGGTATTTTCGAATTTTTACGCTGACAGAGTCTCATATTGTTCGAAATAAATAAAAAATATCCTTGCGTTTCAAGCCCCTATCTCAATTTCAACCTGTGCCTCAGAGCGATGTAAGATTCCCATCTAAATGAATATGGGATTTTTGGCATTGAACGATCAATTTTTTATTCGGCCAAAGCAATAGTTTAAAAAATTTGAAATCTGTAGATTTTATCCTTATAATAGTAGCTACCCTTCAGAATTTTTACAGATTTAGCTATTATAATTTTGTAGTCTATAACTTACATGACAGCAACTTACATAACGCTCCCATTGCATAAAAATCTTGCAGACATTGCCTCTCAATTAATTTAGACTTATGCAAACTTAAAAACTGGGGATCCCAAAACTTAGTTAACTTAAATGCAGGAAAACTCAGTGTTGCCTTATTTTCAGGCGCGTCGACAGAAACTCTCCCAAACATATCATTCGACTCAAACTCACTAGAATTCAGGGATAAAATTTCAAAGCTAGACGTAACTCTTAGGTCTGACCTTTCATGGAATGACCATATCTCAACCACTGCTAAAGCTGCAGCGCGCAAGCTTGTCTCCTATTTTAGGGTTCAGACGCTATTATACTCCCAGTCAACTTCTTACACTGTATAAAGCTCAAATCTGTCCTTATCCCGAATATGGCTCTCATCTGTGGAGGGGTGTCTCCAAGCATTCTCTTGCTACACTGGATGCAATTCAGAAGGGAGCAATTAAACTAATAGGAGACCCGGCTCTAACCAACTCACTCGACTCCCTGGCTAACCGAAGAACCGTTTCTGCCCTTTCCCTATACTACAGATACTATCACGGTGTCTGTTCAGTCGAGCTGAAATCAATTATCCCCCCTAATGCCCTCTTTACGAGAAACACGCGGTTTTCAAACGCTCAGCACCCCTTCGTTGTCAAATTGGATAAAAGTCGAACAAGCGCTTTCGCCAACTCTTTTATCCCTATGACCTCCAGAGACTGGAACTCGCTCCCTGCCTCCATCTTTCCAGCGACTTTATAACCTTCAGCTATTTAAGACCGTATCCACAGATACCTTCGACCCCCACCTAGCCCATAAAAATTCTTCTTCTTCTTTTTCACGATGGAGGGGCCAACCCAGGCCTTTAGTTGTGCTCTTTGGTGTGTAACTCCTTCTCTCATCATTTTCATAAAAAAAGATATAACAGTATTTTATCTAGCTGTAACTCCAAAATTATAATAACTAAAAATCTGAAAACAAACTCTGAAGGATATCTACTATTATAAGGGTAAAGTTTACAGAGATTCAATTTTTTTGAAATATTACTTTGGCCGGAATAAAAAAATTGATCGTTCAATGCCAAAAACCCCATGTTATTTAGATGGGAAACTTGCATCGCTCTTAGGCAGAGGTTAAAATTGAGATAGGACTTGAAACTTGGAAGATATTTTTTTATTTATTTCAAACAATATGAGCTTCTGCCAGCTTAAAAATTCGAAAATACCCAAAAATAAGGGCCACCCTAATATAGGTATATATTACCTTTAAAAAGATGAAAACTTTTAAATTATTTTACAATATCCTTTATTTATTATTAAAAAATGTTCTCAAAGGATGAAAACCACCTTTAAAAAATGTTATCGACACTCCGAATTGATATTTGAATACTTGGTGGCAATCTGGAGCATGTTCTAGCTGGGCTCCGATTTTTTATTTCTCCATTTAATTTTTTCTTTTCATTTGAGATTATTATTTTCTATGAATTCGATAACTCAGCATATTTATTAAATGTCGTTTTAGTTTCAAGTGAGCCTTCCTGAATGCAAGTTCGATTCTCTTGTTTATTAAAAGAGAATATTCGGTATTTTCCATGGCCTCTAAGAAGAAATAGAGTAAGTACATCTTTCTAAGATTCTATTAAGACTTCCTCATGATTAATATCACCCTAAAATTCTAGTTACTTTTAGAAATAAAACAATTTTTCAATTATTTATAAAATATTAAAGATATAATTTTTCTAAGCCTAAACTATTTGAAAGTTGATTAAGATTACCAAAAAAAAGAATAAACAACACTATAGCTACTCCGGTTGGAAAAAAATTAGAATTAATCTAAAATATTCATTTTTTTTCATATCCATGTTTAGAAATGTATGAAACGAGGAGAAAAATCAGAATTTTTCCAATTTCACATGCATATTTAATAAATATTGCGTTATTATATTAAATTCAGGATAAAAAAAAATCTCAAAAAAAGAATCGAAAGGAAAATTCTATGATACTAGAAAATAATTGGAACAAACCCTACGTTTGTTGGATTTCTTTCTGAGTTGCCTCAAAATTATGACTTGTCTGTATCAATGCTTAATACGGCCGGGAGCCAGGTTTACTATCTCAATGAAATCACTTAAAAATGATGTTTTCTACTTTTCTGATCCAGAAGTAAGAGATTAATTTAATCAGTTCTCCACATTTGAAACACAAAAATTATTGAATTATTGTATATAGGAATCTAGACAGGCAGAAAAACAGCTATGGTCGAAAATGGTTTTTTTCATCTTTCATACATTTTTAAACACAATGAGAAAAAAAATAAGTGAATTCAAAACTAGGGCTGCCCCGCAGCCTGGACGTACCGAATAATTGAAAGAGATAGATACACGTCAGACACAGGACCTTTTAGAGACCCGGGGCAACTAATATTTTTGATTGCCTTCAAAATTCAAAACAAAATTCTGGATAACAAAATAAAAACAATGGCAAACACCTAACACACGTGTTAACAGATCGGGCGCTCTGACCGGGAGATTGAATATATAACATCTCAGATTTCAAATTCATTTTGTGATCCATATCAGTTTATATAAAAAGTGTCATGAGGGCCTATCGTGAAATGATGCTGGATTATAGCCAAATGGATCACATCTTTTCCATTCTCTCTTGGTCCAGACTTTAAGATTCAGCAGACCTTTAAATAGCTTCAACCAGCAGAAGTCTCGCATATATCTTGTTTAAAAAGGGCGATCAAAAACAATTGTCGTTAATGTGTTAATTATTCTTTGATGAAAAGTTAGTTTTTTTAATTTTTTAATATGTTTTTCCATGCCTGTATTCCACTATTTCATCTCGAATTTCTCGTTCGAAAATTTCAAGTTGCTCTGCGTGTAGTATTTTGGCCAAGTGTAGATGTATGACTTTGAGGTGTAGATTTAGAAAATATCTAGTAGCGTAACCATTTCTTCAGTTCTTCATTTAACCAGGTAATTTTGGCTATGGAAGTGGCTTTAATAGCTGCAGGGGATCGAGATGCACATTTAATGTTGATGAAGTTTGGTGTGAGATTTTTTTTTTTTTTTTTTTTTTTTTTTTTTTTGTGAAACCTACCTCGTATCTTACTCAAGTTTTATTATTATATTAAAATGTTTCACCTAGAACCAACACCGAACTCCTTAAAAGTTATATTCTTTGATATATTAATGAGAAAATTAACTTCACTATTTCAAAATAAAAACAATTTAATTTTATACCATAAGACGGAGTAATTTTGGGACAATGGACTTTTTGATTTATCCAAGAAGGATCATTGAAATAAAAAAATGGTGAAGAATTACTTATCTTTGCGATGAAGTCTTCTCAAAATTGGAAATGGCCAGCCAAGGCCGACAAATTTTTTACTCGAATGATAAAATGGTTCAGAAAAACAACCCAACTACTCAAGTTGTTAGTCGGTAAATTTCTCAAGTTCAGGAATTAAATGTGTATTTTTGACATGTTTCAAAGTCACTTAAGAAATTAAAATCAATTTATCATGTTAAATGTTTCTTTGTAAAAATTATCATGAAAATATGTAAGAAAAAAATAAATTAATGGTTTAATAACTTTGTCTTCCGATGAATTGATAACCTCCTCATTTTTGAAGTCGGTTAAATAGTGCTGTCCCAAAAAGTTACCGCACTTCACGGGGTAAGATTGGGACAATGAAGAAGAGTTTTTACGAGGGCGTCATGGGTCGTAGAGTAAAATCATCTCCTTGTTTTGAAAAATAAAGTATATTTCATTAACACCATGGTCTCAATATTATAGCGTAATATATATTGACAGGAGTCATGAAAAAATGAAAAGTGTTCCAAAGTTACCCCGTTTTACGGTGATTATTAAATTAGATAATTATATATAACATTTATTTATTTTCCAAAAATTTCGCTCATCTCAACATTAACAAATTAACTTATTATGAGCCTCCTAAAATTGATTGTGAGGCCCGGGCAGCTGCCACTCTTGTCCTCCTCCTCTGATAGGCCCTGTTCAAACATAAGGACAGTAAAAATCACGGACCTAAAGGTTTTGTTTTCACTTTTCAGTTTTTTTTAAATACAAGGTCACAAATTTTTTTTGAGTGAATCACTAGTAAACTTACTTACCTTAGCGCGTACCGAGTAGTCTTCTAAAGTTATTTCTTATGTCTATATTTTCTAAGCCTTGCTGTATGATCCTATTGTGTTTATTTGACGGTCGCAAAACTCGATTAGGTCAAAACAATGTCAAAGTGATGATCTGCCTAGTGGAAATTTCTAAGTAGCTTTGACCATATCTATCTAATCAACAACCACCATTATTACCATAGCCTGCTATCTTGCACATCTGTTATTCAGTAAGGAAATTCCTAATCATGTTTTGATTGACAGATTATTCATGATCATAGAAGTTGTTAAAAATTAATTTAGTGGGGGCAAGAAACTTTGCAAATTATGTAGAAAAAAAATTCTGTTAATTCGGTGTCTATGTTTTTTGTACCGGGTGTCTATTTTTTTACTTTATTCAATGCGAAGCATGGGAGAAAGTATTGTAAATGGGTCTCTGCGCGTGGCTTCAAAGGATCCTCAAGTAAAGTTAATTACGGAACCCATGGACTCAATTAAGGTCACAAATTGAAGTATTCAATGAGATTGAATTTTAGCACGTGACGGTTTTTGCCAAAAATTACCTGAATCTCGTCGAGAGGCCAAAAAGTGCCATTTTTGTTGGAAGTGCGTGCGGATGGATGGGTGGATGGGACATGTTATCGTTTTTTTCGTCCACGATTTTTTCCACACCGTTGCACTGATTGAATTGAAATTGAAAAACCTACTATTAGTTTAACAAAATGAAGCGCTGATTAGTTTTTGGTATATCGGTCTACATACATTAGTACTTTATTTCAGTACTTTTTTAGTTTTTTTTCTAAATATCTTGAAATGACTTAACCAATTTTGATGAAATTTAATATCCTAATTAACTACCTTAGAGACCACAAAAAAGGTTAAATAAAGTTTTTAGTAAAATCATATTTTGAAGTACTTTACTCTAGAGTAAATTAGTACTTTTTTTAATTTTTTATTTTAAATTCTTTAAAATTTATTCATTTGATTGTTTTAAGATAGCTCATTTAACCTAACTTAAGTAATAATGGTTAGGCTTCTCGCTGTCAAATGGTAAAATTTTGGGAGGAAATTTTATAAGTAACGATAGCAACTGCGTTGTTTTCTTTATCCGTTACCTTTGCTTAAGACATAGAGAATCGACTTTAAACCAAAAAATAGCGATTGATTCTCATCTAATACTTGAGGAATATCCATTCTATATTGATTTTTGACGTTTCGGTTTTTATTGGTAACTATTGCTGAAGACATAGGAGAACGACTTTAAGCCAAAAATAGCGATTGATTCTCATCTAAAACTTGAGGAATAACCATTCTATATTGGATTTTTGACGGTTCGGTTTTTATTGGTACCATTGCTGAAGACATGGAAGAATCGAGTTAAAATCAAAAATAGTGATCGATTCTTATCTAATACTTGAGGAATAACAATCTTCTACATTAAGTTTTTGACGTTTTGATTATTATACTCAAGCTTGAGTTGTTTACCAAAAAAGAATTTAGTCTTTTTGATTTTAAGTCGATTCTTCCACGTTTTCAGTAGTGGTTACCATTAATAGTCAAAACATCAAAAATGGAATGTAATAAGGTTATTCCTCTAGTTTTAGATGAGAATCGATTGTTATTTTTGATTTTAAGTCGATTCTCCATGTCTTCAGCAATGGTTACCAATAATAATCGAAACGTCAAAAACCTAATGTAGAATTGTTATTCCTCAAGTATTAAATGAGAATCGATGGCTATTTTTGATTTTAAGTTGATTCCTCCATGTCTTCAGCAATGGTTACCAATAATAACCGAAATGTCAAAAATCCAATGTAGAATGGCTATTCCTCGACTATTAAATGAGAATTATTTTTAATTAATGTCAACATGAACTACAAATTGCAAGTGATATCTGATTAATAATAAAGGAACAAACATATTAATATTTCAAATGAATTTGGATAAAGTTTAGCAACGATCCGTTGCAGTTTATTTTTAATATATATTTACCTGAGGGTGATCCACGATTGGAAGTAGGTGTACACCTCTTGGAAGTATTTTGGAAGTACTTGAAATGTACTAGACGAAGGAAGAGGTATCAGCCAAAGATGGAATCACTGGGTTCAATAATACACCTTTAATAAGACGTTTCGGCCTGAATTTTATTTGGCCATCTTCAGTCAATTAAAAAATTTTTTTACAAATAGATGTTAATTAATTTATTTTTTATACAAAATTATAAGTTGACCAAGTTATTATTTAGACTTACAGTTACACACAAAATGCGGTACACATATGTGATCGAACCAAGCCTTGTGAAAATAAATTTTTTTTTAGTTTCATGTGAATTTATAACGTGGCTGGACCCGTAAAAGTTTCAGAATGAAAGTAATGAGTTTATATAACTTTTTTTCTATATATTACATTATAATTAAATATCGGACCCTTATGGGAGGTCATCATAAATCTCATCATTATTTATTTACAAACAAAAAGTCAAAATTAGAATTTAATTAGCTTTTAAATCACATGCATTTCTTCCATTCAATCAAATTCTCACCAACTTTAGAAATAAAAATAATAATAAAAATATAAATGATGCATGTAAAAATGGTAACAGGTCTATACTTTCAGATATAGCTAAGGCTATCAGATATGCAAAATCCAACCCTCAAATAACGTTTACCCAATCGATAAATCAAAAGTTCCGGTTATTACTACCACTGAGTCATATAACAATATGATATCTCTATCGGATAAAGATACATATTGAATATTAAATATGATACGTAATGCAAATGGAAATATCATAGATCTAATTTTTAGTAATATTGGAGCTCGCTCGCATTATCAGAATATGTCCCAGGACTGTCTAGTACCAATTGATCCCCACCATCCTGTTATTACTATTGACCGTACCCTGACCTCTAATCAGCCCTATGATAGACAGAATATCCATTTTCGTAACTTCAAAACTACAAATTTTTCTATCTTCAACAATAGAATATCTTCTATTGACTTGAGTGACTTGTTTATGGATGGCACTGTTGATGATTGTGTGAAATTATTATACGATTATACGAAAATTAATATAACTATTAAAAAAATAAGTGAATAAATGTAATTATTCATGTTTATTATATAAAGAAGAATATTTTTTTTTTTACTTTTATCAAAAAAAAAATTGTTTTTAACACATTGTGAAAATAATTTCAAAAATAATGAATGAAAAAAATTAATATAACTTTAGTTGAATGTAATAGATGGCAGCCCAGGGGTAGAAAAATTAACACATATCCAAAGTAAGGTGTAATTTATTGATTCTCCTCTTTCTCTCAAACCGACGTTTCAGAGGATTTTTACTTCCTTCATCGTAGGGTTTCAAGGGCTCAATAAATGAAACAAATAAAATGTTTCCTTTCACAGCAGTGTTCAAAATTTTTCTTTTTAGCAAAAGGCATAGAAAAACATTTTTTTCGCTCCTTTTCTTAATTAGATAAGGAGAAAAAAATGTTTTTCTATGCCTTTGCTAAAAAAGAAGAAAGTTTTGAACACTGCTGTGGAGAGAATAAGGAAACATTTTATTTGTTTCATTCATTGACCCCTTGAAACGCTGAAGAAGGAGGGAAAAATCTTCCGAAACGTCGGTTTGAAAGGAAAGGAGGAAAGAATCCAATAAATTACACCTTATTTGGATATGTGTTAATTTTTTCTTTCCTCACTACCCCTGGGCTGCTTTCCATTACATTCAACTAAAGTTTCTGACAGTCCGTAATAGAAAAAAATAATAATAACTATTGAAAAAAATTATAGAAAAAACTAATATAACTATTTAAAAAAATTAATTAAATAAATGTAAGTATTATTTTTATAAACTTTTAAACATAATGTAAATTATAATGTTGTATCATGTCAAATGCATTGAAAAATTTTGCATTACATTCAGTCAATTTAAGAGATTTTTGATGGATCACATAAATGTGAAATCTCTTTTTCCAATTCCTCATCATCAGACGGAAGACGATAGATTTTTGCCTCTTCTGAAAAATTAAATTTATATTGATAAATATAAGTATTTTAAATTTTTTAAAGTTTTTTTTTTGAATTTTGATTTAGATAAGTAAGATAATTATTGATATACATAAATAGAATACTTTTATAAAAAACAATCTAAAGCGTTTATTAAAACACCAAACGTTTCGGGGTTAAAATTGAGATAGGGACTTGAAACTTGGGGGATTTTTTTTTATTTATTTCAAACAATATGAGCTTCTGCCAGCGTAAAAAATTCGAAAAATACCCAAAATAAGGGCCACCCTAATATAGGTATATATTACCTTTAAAAAAGATGAAAACTTTTTAATTATTTTACAATATCCTTTATTTATTATTGTATAAATTAGAATTGATAGTTTGACGAGTGATGCCCTCTAAGGGGATAAAAGAGAAACTGGCTGGATCAGCTCGTTGGTGAGTTGCTTGCCAGCCAGTCAGTCTTAGTTGATTCATTGATGATGTGAGTTGAAATGAGTAGTTGAAATGAGTTAGTTGAAAGGAGTCTGATAGTCAGTCTCTGTTTGATAAGTTGAAAGTTTGATGGGTTGACTGCGTTAGCAGATTGAATTGAGTTGAATGTTTTGTATAACTGCATCAGCAGAATTTTGATTATATTTGAATTGAGTGTAGAAGGATAAAAAACCAAAGTGAAAACGAACCGCCACAAGAAGTCTGCATTTACGCCACGCCATCACCATTGTATTATATTTCATTCGTATGTACAAAAACCATTATTTTTATCATTAAAACCATTGTTAATATCATATCAAAAAATCTTTGCTTTTATTTATTGAAGAAGGAGAAAATACACCTTCCTTTATCTTAATTAAAGAAATACAGTCCACACCATTATCCTCAGTTCATTATCATATGATCAGGGAAATTTACAAATTTATACATGGTCCATCGTCGCAGGATTATACATTAATCCTTCATAGCCAAAGGTAGAATTTTCTCAAAAAAGAAATTCTCCACTCTTAAAGTTTAAGAGCATAAAAGAACCAGAGATTCCTTTCAAGAAAAGGTTGGTGTAAAAAATTAAGTAATGCTGCAAGATATTGCAGAGAAAAATATTGCAAATAATTAAATTGCAATTTTTTTTGTATTGAAAAAGCAAAGCAAAGATTGGTTTTAAGCTGATTTGGCAACACAGCATTTGAAATTTGAACTGCAATTGGAAAATTTATCTATTATAGTCCTTTCTATTAAATTAAAAATGGCTTCCAGGAAAGTTAGATTATTTAGATGGAATACGGAACGCCTGCAAAATTCCGTAATTAAGGCCACGAAAGAAGGAAACCTGGAAAGCTTGAATTTATTAAAAACATTAAAGAGAGATTTGAACAGATTACTCGAAGAAAGGGCGGATATTGAAAATGCCGTATATGACGCGTTTGAAAATTTACAAGCTGAAGAACAGCCACTAAATTATGATGAATTTGATTTGGTAAAAAATAACAAATTCAAGTTTGGATATCATAAGGGATATTGAGTGGATTTTAGAAGAGAAAGAAGAAAAGATTGACCAATGCCAGAATATTCTCAAATTGATGTTAAAATGACAAGTCCAATAGAGGAATCAAATGCAAGTGTTCCTGTTATTAAATTGCCCATATTTGAAGATGGTTTTGTGGAATGGGTAGAATTTTTTGATTTATTCAAAGCCCAAATTGATTCAAGAAAAAATTTGTCGAAGACGGAAAAATTAATGCATTTGAAGAATTCGTTGAAGGGAGCCGCTTTAAATAAAATTAAAGGCTTGAGTATAATCGAGAGCAATTATGAAATTGCTTTAAAAGTTTTAAAAGATTATTATGAGTCGGAAAGACAAATAATATTTCAAACTATTGACAAGTTATTGGAGTTCCCGAAAATTAAAATATTAACTAGGGAAAAATTAAATTATATATATGATCATTTCCGAAATGCCTATTCTGTGTTGCAGAATTTTAAAAAGGTCACACCAGGGAATGATGATTTTTTTATAAGGATATTAATTAGGTGTATACCGCAAGATTTTATACATCTATTTTATAGAACATTAAATTCAAAACTGTACCTACAGTTTCCAATTTTTTTGAATTTTTAGATAAGGAAATTAGATCGTGGAACGCAATGGAAACAGTAAATTACCGAGAAGCCTCGACCAGCAAGTATCAGTCGACTTCTCCGAAAATGAAAAATAAATATTTAAAAACTTTTATCGACAGTGGTAACAAATAAAATTAATAAATGTTTCTTTTGTAACCAGGAAAATCACAAATTAGATAATTGTTTTAAGTTTAAAAAATTAAGTTTTAGTGAAAAAATGAACTTTATTTTAAAAATGAAAATATGCAAGTTGTGTTTTTAAAGCAAATCATGATTTTTTATTGTGCAAATCTATTCAATGTCATTGTGGGAATTATCATAATCCCATATTACATGCATCTAAAATAGAATTAGATGATTATTTTAAGAATGTTAAAAATAAAAATTTTAAATCAATTGAAAATGTAAACAATTCCAATGTTCAAAATATTAATGAAGTTGTAAATGTTTCAGAGACTCCAAAAAAGACTTGTTGTACAAATTTACCTCAAATACAACAAAATATTTTATTGGGCACAGCGATGGTCAGACTGCAGACTTCCGAAGGCAAGTTCACAGCGCGATGTTTAGTTGACACGGCGAGTCAAAGTAACTTTATTACTAATGAATTGGCTTCTAAATTGAAAGTAAAGGTAACAAAAGAAAATAATACTCCGATTTATGGATTGGGTTCAAGATTGGTTTCATGTGTTACGGGTTCTGTGAATGTAAAAATTTCACCTATTAATAATAACTTTTTAGCAATAGATTGTCCCTCTTTCACTGTTGAGAAGATTTGTGACAATTTGGAAAGATTTCAATTCAATATAAACGAATTTTCTCATCTCAAAAATTTGCAGTTAGCCGACCCTGAATTTCACTGTGGGGGTCCGGTAGATATGCTATTGGGCTCAAAAACTGTAGCTCAAATATTAAGAGGAGGTGTTAAGAGAGGGAGTGAAAATGCACCCGTTGCGATTGAAAGTGTATTGGGATGGATTTTGTTAGGAAATTGTCCTTCAGAGTGGAAAGAGCAGGCTACCGGTCAGGTAAAATCCTATCTTACCTTGGAGTATTTATCAAAAAAAATTGTGGAGTTTAGATAACCCCACTGAGATTGATCCAGTTAAGTTTGATCAATGTGAGAAACATTTTTTGGAAAATTATTTTCGATTGCCTTCTGGAAAGTTTTCTGTAGCCCTACCATTTAAAAAATCCTCATTTAAATTTGGGAGAATCTAAACAAGGTGCTTTAAAACGTTTTTTCTCTCTTGAGAAAAAATTTGAAGCTAAGTTGGAATTTAAAATTCAATATTCTAATTGTATTAGTGATCTTTTTAAATTAGATTTTGCAGAAATAGTGTCTAATCCCTCTATTAATGATAAATGTTTTTATTTACCTCATCATGCGGTTATTCGTGAACAAAGCTTATCCACAAAAATGCGGATAGTTTTTGACGGTTCAGCGAAAACAGAGAATAGTATTAGCCTTAATCAAATTTTAATGACAGGGCGACCGTTGCAAAGCGATATTAGGTCCATATTAACCAAGTTTCGACATGGATCGATAGGTTTCACCTTTGATATACAGAAAATGTATAATATGATCTTGATTAATGAACAGGATAGAGATTTTTTAAGATTTCTATGGAGGTCTGAACCATCAGAGCCGGTGCAGACTTTCCGTTTAAAAACTTTGCCATTCGGCTTGAAATCCTCACCTTTCTTAGCGTTACGAGTTTTAATAGAACTCGCTAATCTAGAAGGATATAAATTTCCAAAGGCCAAGGCGGTCTTGGATAATTGTTTTTACATGGACGACGGCTTTGTATCAGTTGATTCTAAAGAAGAGGCTGAAGCTATTATTTTTGAAGTTAAGTCATTATTGAGAGAAGGAGGTTTTTTTACTGACAAATGGGCGTCAAATAATTCATATATCACCCAGTTGGTCAGAGAGGAGGGAAATTATTCGAAAATTATTGCTGAAAACCCGGTCACAAATACATTAGGTTTAATTTGGAATACCAAATTTGATAGTTTTCAAATTTCTTACACTAATAATAAAAATGTTGTTTTAACAAAGAGAAAACTTTTAAGTGAGTTAGCTCAAACATTTGATCCGTTAGGTTTTATGAGTCCTGTTTTAATTAAATTTAAAATCATTTTTCAGCAATTATGTAAACAAAAGTTAGAATGGGACCAGCCTGTTAGCGACAGGGTTAATTTGATTTGGTCGGAATATCAGGAAGACTTAAAATTATTGAAAGGTTTTTATATTCCCCGATTTATTGGAGCTGTAAAGCCTGAAGAGGATTTTTTCTTTTTAGGCTATTGTGATGCTAGCGAACTGGCTTATTCAGCAGTCATTTATCTAGTAAGGGGAATTTCTCAGAAAACCTTGCAAGTTAGTCAAGGTTGGTTGGTGGGTTCGCGAACTAGAGTCGCCCCTTAAAAACAGTCAGTCTTCCTCGATTAGAATTAGCTGGAGCATTAGTTCTCAGCGAATTTTTACATTTTATAAAACCATCTATTTTGATTCCTTTAAAAGAAATAATTTGTTTAACTGATTCGATGATAACTTTAAGTTGGACTCAGTCAGAGCCTTATAGATGGCAAACTTTTTTCGCTAATAGAGTTTTAGTTATTATGTTGAGATGGCTGGCGAAAGTTAGAAAAAGAAACCTTTCGAAAAATTTTGGCCAGCCACTGAACGAGGTAGAATTAAAAAAGGCTCACTTGAGATGTATACAATTGTCTCAACTAGAGTCTTTTCCCCGTCAAATTAAAGAGTTAGAGGAAAATAATGAGGTTAAATGGCCAAATGTGTTTTTAATAAAAATCTATTACATGTATTTTATATACAATTTTAAAATTTATTTCTTTTCAATTCTTTGTCAAGTTACCCTTTGAAAAAATATAAGTAAATTATGTACATGTATGTTAATTCATTTGAAAAACTAAGTTAAAAAAAAAGGAACTTTCATTTACCAAATATGATAAATTCCAATTAAAAATTATTAAATTCTATTTAAAAAAAAATTATGTTCGATATATATATATTATTTTTAAATTTATATAATTAAAGAAAAATATATTTATATATCAAAATTCATTTACATGAAACTATTTGATATTAAAATAAAAAAAAATATAGATTACAACATTTTGATTTTTTTTTATATTAAAAAACAAAAATGATAGAAAGAGAATTTATAACAAAATTAGTATTTATATTGATGCCTACCCCTCCGTTTGATTGGCCTTTAGGTCGAATAGAAAAGTTAATAGTTGGAGCAAGGGACCAACCCTCAGGGAGCTGACAATTTGTTAGTACGTGGCTGGCGCCCACGGGGTCCCTAGCTGGGTCTGACATTTCTTCCCATTTCTCATGTCAGACTCCCTCTTCTCTTTTCTCTTTAAAAAATTAGTTACTTATATTAAATTTGAGTTAAAATAAATATTATATATAATTAATAATGAATTTTTAGTTTTGTTTAAAATTATTAAATTTCAATTTTTTGGCATTTAGAGCTTTTTAAAAGGTATGCTTTAGTTTCGTTGAAAGGTTTTTCAAAATTTAGATTTTTATTTTTTTTGAAATGAAGAGCCATTACACAAATAGCTCTTTTACCAATTGAGTAGCCTGTAATTTCCAACCTGGGATAATAATTCTAATTAATTAAGGTTTTATTTTAACCATTATTAAATTTTATTTATTTATAAATAATAATAATATTTTTTATTAAGAGTGTGAATTTTCACTATGTTAATTCACTTTGAGTTTGTTTGAAATCTCTTTGCTCATCGGAACGAGGTTTGAGGGAGATTTACGCCCTCCTTCACACCTTTTACTGTATGCATGAAGGGATTAATTATTTATTGGGCCCATAAGGGTTTCTTAAAAAGGTCCCCCCTTTTTTGGGTTGGCCATAGATTGGTGGGAATTTAAACCTAATTTAGAGTCAATCTAGCGAAAGACTCGCAGGTAAACCCCTTTGCGAGTCTTTGGGGGGGAATTATGTATAAATTAGAATTGATAGTTTGACGAGTGATGCCCTCTAAGGGGATAAAAGAGAAACTGGCTGGATCAGCTCGTTGGTGAGTTGCTTGCCAGCCAGTCAGTCTTAATTGATTCATTGATGATGTGAGTTGAAATGAGTAGTTGAAACGAGTTAGTTGAATAGGAGTCATTGAAGATCGAAGTCTGAACTGTGTTGATAAGTTGAAAGTTTGATGGTTGACTGCGTTAGCAGATTGAATTGAGTTGAATGTTTTGTATAACTGCATCAGCAGAATTTTGATTATATTTGAATTGAGTTTAGAAAGAAAAAAACCAAACTTGAATCATCCCATATCTCATCGTCGGATAAAAACCAAAGTGAAACGAATTGCCACAAGAAGTCTGCATTTACGCCACGCCATCACCATTGTATTATATTTCATTCGTATGTACAAAAACCATTATTTTTATCATTAAAACCATTGTTAATATCATATCAAAAAATCTTTGCTTTTATTTATTGAAGAAGGAGAAAATACACCTTCCTTTATCTTAATTAAAGAAATACAGTCCACACCATTATCCTCAGTTCATTATCATATGATCAGGGAAATTTCTCAAATTTATACTTATTAAAAATGTTCTCAAAGGGATGAAAACCACCTTTAAAAAATGTTATCGACACTTCGAATTGATATTTGAATACTTGGTGGCAATCTGGAGCATGTTCTAGCTGGGCCCGATTTTTATTTCTCCATTTAATTTTTTCTTTTCATTTGAGATTATTATTTTCTATGAATTCGATAACTCAGCATATTTATTAAATGTCGTTTTAGTTTCAAGTGAGCCTTCCTGAATGCAAGTTCGATTCTCTTGTTTATTAAAAGAGAATATTCGGTATTTTCCATGGCCTCTAAGAAGAAATAGAGTAAGTACATCTTTCTAAGATTCTATTAAGACTTCCTCATGATTAATATCACCCTAAAATTCTAGTTACCTTTAGAAATAAAACATTTTTTCAATTAGTAATGAAGCTGTTGAAGCTTTTATTTTTGTGATTAATTTGATTAAAGTTTAAATTTAATAAATGTGAAATCTCTTTTTCCAATTCCTCATCATCAGACGAAGACGATAGATTTTTGCCTCTTCTGAAAATTAAATTTATATTGATAAATATAAGTATTTTAAATTTTTATAAAGTTTTTTTTTTTGAATTTTGATTTAGATAAGTAAATTATTGATATACATAAATAGAATACTTTTATAAAACAATCTAAAGCGTTTATTAAAACACCAAACGTTTTCGGGGGAAATTCTCTCTTATCATTGAAATTTGAAAATTCTAAAATAAGCTGACGTGTTCTGATGTGGCCATCCACTTAACTCACCATACAACCTGTCCCCTAAAATTATTTATTATCATGTAAGGGGGGGGGGGTTAGTTTTTACATTTTTATACTTCTGGGGTCCCACTAATTATGTATACAAAATTTGGTTGAGTTTGCTCAAATAGCCTAGATTTTTATTTTTTGACCCTAACACCCCCCCCCACCCTACTAAAGAAACTATAAACAAAATACTATTTTGAAAATAGTCAATGATTAGAATTGCCTTTGAAATGAAATTACATTGAATAAAAATAAAAAATCTATATAAAAATTATTTTTTCTATTTTTATAAATATTGAAAGTCCATATTTGACCATTTATTAATTGAATTTTTGTTTTTTAAAATTTCTATCATTTCTAAAATTATTCGTTTTTCTAAATTTCTTATCTAATATTTTAAAAGAGCGTGAGCGAGCCTCAAAATAGGTAATTTTTGAGTATAGCCCATTTTTAATTAATTATTTAAAATAAAACTGAAAATGAATGAATTCTCTAGTTATTTATTTATATTTACCAACTTCTCTTCAAGAAATCCAGGAAAATATTTTACAATAATCTAGGCAAAATTCACAATTGAGGCATTTAAAATCAAAACCCGCTAAATAAAAAATTTCCAAGATTCTCTTTTTGACTTTTACTTTCACATTTATATTCTATAAAATATAATGAGGAAGTATTGCGATGGCGAGTCTGGATCCTGACTCATTGAGAGCTTCTAGATCAGAGATGAAAAAGTTAATTTCATTTTGTAACTTCTATGAGGTATGAATCGATGCCCTTAATAGTTGGAAACCGAATTTAGGACATAAAACCGGAAATTGTGGTCCCCAGATGCCAAAAAGTTGTCAAAAATCCATTGGTCAGTGCGTATGTGCCCTCTCTCCTTCTACGTCGCAATCCATAGTCTCAGAGCTACGAAATTCGAAACTTAAGCTCGATATAGGCTAGAAGAAGTAGAGCAAGCTTTTGGGTGAAATCGGAACACCGGAAGTGGGCATTTACATGAAAGATTTTTCATTTTTTTTTATTTTCTCAAAAACGACTCCAACGATTTTTTTTAAAAAATTTATCAAGTGTCATGAGTTATTAGTTGTGTCAAATTTGTAATCCGATTGAATTAAAGAAAGGTGTTGTAAATTAGGAGTGTCGTAAAATAAATATTTTAATCTTTCATATCTCGTCTTCAGAAAGTCGCAGAGCCCTGAAATTTGAAACTTAAGCTATCTAGAGGTTTCAAGAAGAATCATACGATTTTAGCTAAAATAGAAAAACCGGAAGTTGATGTTTACTTACGTAAGAATGTACTCCCTCTCTCCCCCCGCCTGCGTTTCGCAACCTTAAGTCTCAGAGCTACGAAATTCAAAACTTAAGCTCGATTTAGGCCGCGCCACGATACTTCTACTTTACACCCCCTTCCTTTATTTCAATCAGATTAAAAATTTGACAAAACTAATAAATCATGACACTTGATAATACACTAATTTTTAAACAAATCGATGGAGTAGTTTTTGAGAAAATCACAAAATAAACATAGAAAATGTAAATTCCAACTTCCGGTATTCCGATTTCAATTGACTGATTTAATGCGCCACGCAGAGAAGGGCAGCCTTTACAAAAGAGAAAACAGATTTTTTACAAATAATAATGAATAAACACCTCATCAGCCGGCCAAACAAAGTGCCAGATGTTGTGGCTAATAATTAAACTAATGCATATATGGGCGCCGATAGATCTGATATCTCCAGAACAGCGGCCAGAGTGTTGAGAGCACCAACAGTGCCCCACAACTGTGCAATGCGATTTACACATTAAGAGACAAAAGCTTGCTGTACCCCTTATAGCCTATATCGAGCTTATGTTTCGAATTTCGTAGATCTGAGACTTCAAGGTTGCGAAACGCAAGGGAGTACATTTTTACATCTTATATCTTACGTACGTAAACATCAACTTCCGGTTTTTCCATTTTAGCTAAAATCTTGTGATACTTTTGTAGTCTCTCTAGATAGCTTAAATTTAAAATTTCAAGGCTTTGCGACTTTTCGAAGACGAGATATGAACGATTAAAATATTTATTTTACGACACTCCTAATTTACAACCCCTCTCCTTTATTTCAATCGGTATTAAAAATTTGACACAACTAATAACTCATGACACTTGATAAATACACTAATTTTAAAAAAATTCGTTGCAGTCGTTTTTGAGAAAATAAAAAAAAACGAAATAAAGGAAGGGGGTAAATTAGTAGTGTCGCGATGAATTCAAATAAATGAAAATGTGAAAGTCGTGTGAACGACAGCAGCTGATTTAAATTTCAATCAGTTATTTACTTAAAGGAAAAGGATTTGAATCAAAATCCACTAGATCAGTAAGAATATCGCGTTCAAAATTTGGCCTGCACATAAAAACCTGATATATCGTTTTCACGTTTATTTGCTCTTCTGAAAAATTTTATAAAACTGATTTAGTGGATTTTGTTTCTAAACGTCTCAATTTCTCCACCTAATTAAAAAATATGTAATTAAGCATAAACAAAACTGTACCTTTTACGTGACTTCAGTGGAAAAATGGTCCAGCATTTGGCGCAGAAACTTGCCAATTTCTTTCCTTCACACTCGTGACTATCAAATTGGTATTTAAATTTGAAACACATTGAACATTTTAGACAGGCGAATTTTGCTATACTGTTAGGATTCTGTTTTGGATCCCAGCTTAATTGATCCACATATTTTAAGGGTATTGCATAAAATTGCTTATGTCTCCTTCAATATATAAAAATTCTGCTACCCTCGGCACAAAAACTTTCAATTTAAAAAAATTAATATTTGACCGGCTATAATCTGATCCCTACAATACTTTCTTCACTTCCACCACACACACACACAAGCACTCAATGGCCAAAATGGGCTATAGTTCCCGAAGGCCATTAAAAAAAATAAAGCAATAATTAAATAATTAACAAAGGATCTCAAGAATAACTAAAATTTGATTGTAATTGTGAATAATTTATGTTTACATGTATTTTTCTAAATTATCTTCAGATTTTATGTCTACAGTCACTTAAAATTGATTTATACGATGAAAAATAGCGGTCCACATCCACAGACTTAATGGGAGCGAATTTAAAGGAACTTAAAATCCCCACTTTTACTTTGGAACAAAAAGATTGCAAATTTTTCGTCATTTTCGTTTAGAATAAATAAATATACTATCTAGTACAACTGACTAATAAGAAAAATGAGTGGGTTGTTGTTTTGTAGCTTGTTTACACCCTTTGTAATCCAACTTCCTACTTCGTAGTCCAACACTACACTTCGTGTCGTTGAGACCTATTTCAGTTTTCTTCGAATTTAAATTAGTGTCCTCCTGTTTAATTTAAGGTAGTTGTTCCGCCAAATGGGTTTTCTTAGGATCTTTTTGAAATTTAGACAGATTATTATTTAAATACTTCTGCATTGATTGGTAGCAAAACGAAATTAATGAACAAAATAGTTCCAGAGATATTAAATTGCAAAGATAGAGTTTTTCAGACTTATACATTGCACTATACGGGATATCGGAAAGTTTACATACATATTTAATTATAATTAAGAAACCCTTCTTACCATTTTTATAAAAAACTAAACCAACATTAAACAATAACCAATACATATTTTAAGTACAATTTAATAAGTCCGTATTGCTTATTCGATTCCTGATGGGAAGGCGGTTGAGGGGGGGGGGGGGGTAAATATAACCCTTCAAACATATAATTAATCTCTTCTATCTTGTATCTAATACATGATCAACTCTTCTGATTTACTTAAATAGTTTATTTTGGTGCCAAAATGTTTTTTTTTTTTATAACGTACAAGATTTTGGGATTTCTAGCTTTATAAAAATACAGAAAATCAGAAAAAATTTAATTGTCAAATTTAAAGCTATAGAACAGTTCAAGCTAATAAGCTGAAATTCAGCACATTCGTTTGTATAAATAAACCCTCCACTGTGCCAAGCTTTAATTTCCCAGCATAAACCATTTGCTGACAAAAAAAACGTTGCCAAATCATTAATTTTTTTTCATTTATTAATTTTCTCATTTTTTTCCAATTCTAAATCAAATCTTCCTCTGCTTTTATTTTGAGCACTGTCTTGTTTTTTTTCACTTTCACTTTTTTCTTTTCACTTGGCTTCTTATCTCTCTTTTCTATATTTATTTAAATGAAAATGTATGTCTATATAACATAATGTTATTTGTTGTTGTTGCGAATGTCTCCCTTGTTGATATATTCCAATTTGAGATTGCTTTCATAAGGGTGAGCTTATTTTTCAAGGGGTTGAATGAAGAAATAGGCCACGGCGTGGATCGATAAACCTGCTTTTATTTAAAATTCCAAGTGCCATCCTAATGAAATCGCATTTCTACATTTTTCTCATTGTTTTTTAATTTGATTCAGTAAAGTACATTTAAATGATAGGGGTAATTACTGAAATGTAGTAAAATCAAAAAAATATAGTCAGAATTGTAATTTCTCTTTCACTTTCGAATTAATGTTTAATCCCAAGCTCTAGTAGAATCTATCCTCTTCAACGCCAAGTCAACAGAATCGATTTGAAGTTTTTTGTTTTTTCATTTACAATCCAGTCTACATATCACTTTTTTTTGGTATAAATAGAAATTATGTTAAATGGAAACTTTACAAAACTAATTTTTAATAAAAAAATTTTAAGGTGTTTGAATTATAATATTAACTTAAAAAAAATAATCCAAAAGATTACAAGAATTAAAAATTAGGTATGTTCATATGTTTTTAATATAAAAATTTCAGATAATTTTTATAAAAAAAATAAAACCGACTTCAAAAAAATTAAATGCAACAAATAAAATAATAAGAACTCAAAAATCAAATAAAATACGCTAAAAGGTATAAAATAATTATCTAATTTTTACATGAAATCACATTTTGAAGTCGGTGCTAAACATATACATTTTATGAATCACACTCGATGGATCTTACTTAGTACGTTTGGCGGGTACGCTCGCTTATATAGTTTGTTTAGCACCGACTTCATGTAAAAATTTCGTCATTTAGTTGTAACTAAATTAGATAATTATTTTATACCTTTTAGTGCATTTTATTTGATTTTTGAGTTATTCTTATTTTATTTGTTGCATTTAATTTTTTTTGAATTCGGTTTTATTTTTTATAAAAATTATTTTTATTTTTCTCTTTTTAGTAATGTTATTAATTGTGACTTAAGATAATATTTTCCATGCAACTCGTAAGAGAAAGCGTCGGGCGAATGAAACAGAAAATGATAATAAAATTCGATTCATAAATATAGAAATTCTCTCGAAACGTTTGCAGATTTTAAATGAACGTTTTAAGATTGTTTTTTTTTATAAAAAAATTCAGTCGAATTGATAACCTCCTCCTTTTTTGGAGTCGGTTAAAAACATGCTTTTATTTGTGAAGCCCTACCAAATATACTAGGCATAGACTAATATAGAGTGGAAGGCTACCGAATATCGAAAAGCGCTCTCTAGCGGCTCGGAGAACATTATTCTTAGTCCTTAAGTGCTATTCAAAGATCATAGTCATAGGACATTCAAAGCCTTTGTTTGTAATAGATAAGAGATCTATGCAGGCTTTGTGCTAAACGTTCATTTAGAAAATTTTCCAACGTACAAATTTATAGATTAAAATATTATTAAATATTCCTAGTTCTCGACGTCAATATTTTGTGAAAGGTTGCTGCTTTCGCGACACAAAATCAGATAAAGAACATACTTTATTTTAAACGACCTTAAAATCCTGAAATGTAACTACCCTATATACAATTAACTAGTAATTTATTTCTTTGATTTTTATATGTTAATTCTATAATAATTTAATTATAGAGCTAAAGAGAGCGGTTCCTACCATTTTATTGCCCATTCCGAACCGCCAGAGAGCTCTGTAACTCGTATACTCTAAAATTCATTGGCTCCTTATGGAGCCTTCCACTCTATATTACTCTATGATACTAGGTATAGGAGTATGTTCAACTATTTTTCAAGACTCTTTAGGCTTTTTGCATATTTTACAGAGTGAACGGTTTGAACTACAAATTGTACTTCTCATGAATACACACACTCTTAAATAATGTAGGTTTCAATAATTTTATTTGATTCTTATAGGTAATTTGCTTCATATTTCTTTTTACTTTATCCAATGCGAAGCATGGGGAAAGTATTGTAATCGGTCTCGCGGCAAGCGCGACTTCCAAGGGTCCTCAGGTAAAGACTACGGAACCCATGGACTCAATTAAAGTTCAAAATTGTAGTATTCAATTAGGTTGAATTTTAGCACGTGACGGTTTTGCCAAAAATTACATGGGGTCTCGTCGAGAGGCCAAAAAGTGCGATTTTTTCATTTAGTGCGTGCGGATGGATGTATGGTTGGATGGGTGGATGTTATCGTTTTTTGGCCCACGATTTTTTCCACACCGTTGCACCGATTGAAATGAAATTTAAAACCTACCATTAGTTTAACAAAATGAAGCGCTGATTAGTTTTTGGTACATATCGGCCTACAAACATTAGTACTTTATTTCAGTACTTTTTTAGTTTCTTCTAAATATCTTGAAAATGACTTGAACCAATTTTGATAAAATTTAATATCCTAATTAAGTACCTTGGGGACCACAAAAAAGGTTAAATAATATTTTAAAGTACTTTACTCTAGAGTAAGATCGTACGTTTTTTTAATTTTTTAGTTTAAATTGTTTAAAATTCATTCATTTGATCGTCTTAATATAGCTCATTTAAACTTGCTTAAGTAAGAATGGATAGGCTTCTCTCTGTGAAATGCTAAAAATTTGGGAGGAAATTTTATAAGTAACCATAGCAACTGCGTTATTTTCTTATCAGTTACCTTTGCTGAAGACATAGAGGAATCGAGTTAAAATCAAAAATAGCGATTGATTCTCATCTAGTACTTGAGGAATAACCATTCTATATTGGATTTTTGACGTTTCGGTTTTTATTGGTAACCATTGCTGAAGACATGGAGGAATCGACTTAAAATAAAAAATAGTGATTGATTCTCATTTAGTACTTGAGGAATAACCATTCTACATTGGATTTTTGATGTTTCGGTTTTTAATGGTAACCATTGTTGAAGACATAGAGGAATCGACTTTAAAATCAAAAATAGCGATTGATTCTCATCTATTACATGAGGAATAACATTCTACATTAGATTTTTGACGCTTCGATTATTATTGGTAACCATTGCTGAAGACATAGAGGAATCGGCTTAAAATCAAAAATAACGATCGATTCTTATCTAATACTAAAGGAATAACCTTATTGGATTCCATTTTTGATGTTTTGACTATTAATGGCAACCTCTACTGAAAACGTGGAAGAATCGACTTAAAATCAAAAAGACTAAATTCTTTTTTGGTAAACAACTCAAGAGAACGACTAAAAATGAAGCTCTCTCTATTAGGACCCGTAACAAAACTTCACTTTTTTAAATTTATTTATTATTACAGTGAATACAGAAAATACTAAAATCTTAATTTTTGATTTAGTTTTTTGAATTTGAGAAGTCAAAAACGATTAGATAAGGAGATCTCTATTTTGGCCAGTAAAAATACTTCTATGTAGTTTTTTAATATTTTTTTTAAAATCTATTAATTGGGGCATTTAATAATAATAAAAAATACCAAATGCTTAATTTTTTTTATTTATTTTTATGAATTTGAAAAGCGAAAAAAAAGTTTCAAATAAAAGTTTATTTATATCGAGGGGGAAACCAAACTACGCTATTGTTTGTCGACCCAGAACAAGCTTTCAAGGGTATTTCAAGGTCAACTTCTGTTTTTTAAATGGAAACCTATATGTTTCTGTACATATTCCGAATCTACAAAAAAAACTGAACAACTCTTATTAGAACTATTTTTATATACGACATCAAATAAAAAAAATATTAAATCAATTAGATCTCAAAAAAAATCCTAATAATTATTTTTAACAATCATTCAACTTAATTATCAAATTATAATTATTAGGGGGAATCGGATTAGCCGAGAGCTTAAGACACTAGCCTTCTAAGCAGGAGTCCCGGGTTCGAGTCCGAGTCCCTGCATTGATATTTGACCGGCTATAATCTGATTCCTAGTCACCAATCCGTCTGGCAAGCGTGGTGACTTAATGCCAACCCCCTTCCATTTTGATGGAAGAGGCCTATATTCAGGAGTGGATTGTCGCTATCGACAGGCTAATGATGAAGACTTTTTTGAGATCTAATTGTTTCATGTATTTTGTTTATATGATGTCGTATAAAAAGTACATCTTATAAAAGTTGTTTAGTTTTTTTTTTGTAGATTCAGAATATGTACAGAAACATATAGGTTTCCATTTAAAAAACAGAACTTGACCTCGAAATACCTTTGAAAGCTTGTTCTAGACCAACAAACAATAGTGTTCTTTAGTTTCTCCTCAATATAAACAAAATTTTATTTGAAACTTTTTTTATATAATGGACTGTTTTTGAGTTATAAGAATGTCTCAAGATGATAAAACTCACTCCGGTATATATATTTCGAGCTGTGAGCTCATCTTCAGGAAAGTACAGAATTATAATTATATAATTATAATTCTGTACTTTCCTGAAGATGAGCTTGCAGCTCGAAATATATATATTGAAAAAATTTACATCTTTTATTTTTTTTAATTTTAATGTGAAATAAGTGACCTAGAAATCTTAACTCATAGTAAATGAATATTGCATATAATATTTATTTACTTTTATCTTCATCAAATTTATATTAGCTTGGAGTTGGTGGTGTTTCACAAGGAGTTTCAGTTTAATAATGTTTCACTCATAAACCAACACCGCGTTCCCTAAATTCGATTATTTATATATCAGTGGCGGTTGGTGACTTTTCAACCAGGGGATGCTGTCGAAAAAAGTACAGTTTAATTTTTGAAATTTTTTTTAATCTTCGATTTTTTTTTGCAAATTTCATCGAATACGGCATCCTTTTCGTTATTTTTCAAATTTAACATTAGATTTTTTTAAAATATATTTCGGGACCTTCGCCCCCAAAGGATACTGCTTTGTGTGATTGAGGGTAGGAGTCAGAAATTAAATCTTGTGACTTAAACTCCACAGTCCCTAAGATGGAAATCGACCATCTTCCACAATGAATCAGCCTGTCAAAAGAAAATCTTAAATTTCTCAAATTCTATTGCTATGTATAAGAATGATGCTATGACTTGTCTAAAGCACTCTTAGTTATTTCCGATTTTATATATTGAGAGTTCTTAGAAATGAATTAGACCAGAGATTTTCGAATCATCTTTATTTATGCCTTTTTTGTTTTATTACTATTTTAATAATTCCTCAGCGAGAACAATTTTTATTCGACTAGATACTAGAACATGCCTGGACTTGTTTTTGACATGCGTGAACTGGAAGATATACCAGGCAGGGACTTCAAACCTCCATCCGCACCTTTTTCGGAAAAATCATTCATTTTAATTGCCCCTTGAAAATATGCAACAATTTTATTTCGTGCGAGAACCAATATACTTTTCAAAACAAAAAAATGTTTTTTATAGAAATATTTGAAATAGCGGATAATTATTTGAAAATTTAAAGATCCTCCTGAAATTTTGAAGTCGCACCCTTATATAGTTATGAAAATAATCTAAATGTTTGAAATTTTAGGGATGCGCCGCATCCACAGCATCCATGGGCCGCACGCCACTGATATACTATATATATATATATGTATATATACCATACACTTCCGTTTGCCAGGGTAAAGAAGATTTACTTAAAAAAAATGAAAAAATTGTAATTATTCTTATTTGTGTGCGGTCCTCGGAAATTTTTAAGTCTTCAATGCTGTGGTAATTCAGGTTGGCCAGGCCTGATCTATATTATATATTTATTTAGAGATATGTACAGAAACCTTGGTGTTCTAGGCCCAATCGCACATGACCGCATTTTCTTTGTGAGTTGTGCTGGTCAGATAACATGATTTATTATGTATTTAAATGACTTTACCTCTGTAAACATTTCCGATTTCACAGTCGATTGCTCTCAGCGCATCCTAAATACAAAAGCCAATTTCAATATTATTGGAATCATGAAGGGCTGGCTAATCAACCTTCAACTTAAATCAAATGAGTGGTTAAATAATCAACTCAAGAGAATAGAAACGATATTTTAAACATAAGAAATAACAAAATGGTTCAATTCAAATAATAATAGACGAACGTTCATTTTATCGTTGGAGAAACTTCATATTTGCATAATATTCTTGTAAAAACATCTCGAATAAAGATTTTTTAATAAAGTAAATTCGTTTAAAGCGGCATAATATAGCATAACGAGAAAAATAAACGAATATTAATTACTTACTTACTTTATTTAATGAATAAATTAAAGATTGTATCTTATGTTAATATAAATACTTGTATTTAATAAATACATTTCTTTAATCATAACAATCTCGAAACGTTTTTAAAATTTTAATACAATTTTCAATTTCAGGGCAAAAGTAAAATAATTATTTAAATATCTAAACGTTTCGGGAGAAATTCTACTCAATCAAAAATTGGAAAATTGTTGCTTTAAAAGGAATGATAAAGCAACTACTAGTATAAATAGGAGTATAAATGAGCTGACGTGTTCTGGAAGTGGCCATCCACTTGACTTTACCATACAACCTGGGCCCTCACTTATATTTAATATTTAATAAAATTATTTATAATCATGTAGGGAGGGAATTAGATTTTGCATTTTTAGATTACTCTGGGTCCACTGATTATATATACAAAATTTGGTTGAGTTTGGTACAAGAGCCTATATTTTCATTTTTTGACGCTGATATCCCCCCACCCACCCATTTTGGGCGGTTAGCTTTTGCATTTTTAGACTTCTGGGGTCCCACTGATTATGTATACAAATTTTTTTTTTTTTTTTTTTTTTTTTTTTTTAATGCAATCGAATGCAAGAAGGGGTGCACCAGTAAAGATGCAGCTCCTATGGATCTCGGAAAGACCCTTGAATTACCGAAGAGAAGGGAAAGTTGATTAAGTGAGAGGGTGTAGACGTAGGTGTCTATGCACCCCGGTTTTGAAGGTTTGAAGATTATAGGTGCTGGGAAAGATGGAGGCTGCGAGAGAGTTCCAGTTCCTTGAAGTCATGGGGATATATGTATTGACGAATGAAGTGTTCCGGCACTTTTCTAATTTGACCGCGAAAGAGTGTTGGGAGTCGGCAAAACGCGTGCTACGTGCAAAGCATGCTTTGGGGGGAATTATTGATTTTATCTCATCAGAGCACCTGCCGTGATAGTATCTATAGAAAAGGGAAGAGACATTTCTTCGATGAGCCAGCGAGTCGAGGGAGTCGGTGAGGGTAGAATCGTCAATTAGCTTGACGGCTCGTTTCTGAATTGCATCCAGGGTAGCAAGAGAATATTTTTGAGGCTCCTCTCCATAGATGAGAGCCGTATTCGAGACAGGGGCGGATTTGGGCCTTGTAGATGGTGAGAAGTTTTGGTGGTTTGTAAAATCGCTTGAACCTGAATAAGAAGCCAATCTTCCTTGCTGCAGATTTCGCCACAGAGGAGATGTGTTCATTCCAAGACAGGTCAGATTCGACAGAGACGCCCAACATGGATAGGCTGTCACACATTTTCAGGGTATTCGAATCGAAGTGAATATCAGCGCCTAGAAATTAGACAACATTGAGTCTTGTTTGAATTAAAGTTAACTAAATTTTGAGAGCCCCATTTATTCAATTTGTCTAGGTCGAGAGTGATTGAGGAGGCAACACTGATTCGATTATTCGGGAGTGAGGGTTTGCTGTGTAGAGTGCTATCGTCGGCGTAACAATGAGGGGGCTTGGACGTTTGATCGATAAGGTCGTTTATATAATATAGGAAGAGTGTGGAGGAGATTACAGAGCCTTGGGGAACACTAGCGTTTGTGGAGAACGATTCAGATGATATTCCATCCACCGCAACTTTTATACTTCGGTTTGTCAGAAAGCTTTCTATCCATTTGCGAAATGTTGGTGTGAATCCAAAGGCTGGCAGGTTGGCAAGAAGATTTTTGTGCCAAACTTGGTCAAAAGCTTTGGTGATATCAAGGGCTACAGCGAGGGTTTTTCCGGCCTCTAGAGTTTTGTTCAAGGTGTGGGTGACATAGGTTAAGATGTCGCCTGTGGAACGATTTTGTCTAAATCCATATTGCCTATCGTGAATTAATTTATTATTTTCTAAGTGATGAAGGACGTGTTGGTTTATAACCAATTCCATTATTTAGGAAAGAACAGAGGTGATTGAGATAGGTAGAAATTTGTTGAGTTTGCTCAAATGGCCTAGATTTTTAATTTTTAACACCCCTCCACCCTCTTAATTTTGGATCGATATGCACCAAAATCTAATCAGCTCTTAATCTCAATGGACCAAAACTACGTGTGGAATTTGGTTTTGATATTCACACTAGTTTTTGAGCTAGCTCGTCCACAAAAATTTGGTAAGGCACAGACTAACGGACAACTAAATAGACAGACTAACTAACAGACATTTTGATAAAACAATTATTATCTCGAAAATATATGTTCACTTATTAGGCTTTTGACTGAAATGCCATGGTTTCGATCAATTTTTTTAATCAAAATAAGTTTCAGCCGTTTTTGAGATATTTCTGAAAAAATGGAAAAAAAACACTTTTCATGCACGATTACAATACTTGACTATACCCTGTATGGTAAAGTAACAAATGAATATTTTGAAAATAGAAAATGCTACAGATTGTCTTTAGGATGAAATTACCTTGAATAGAATAAAATATATATATATATGTATTTTCGAAAAATAATTTTTCTCGAAAATGCCTGATAATTATGAGAAAAACAGTCGATATCTGACCTTTTTAACTGACATTACAAAAGGAGGATGTTATCAATTCAACGGAATGCTTTTTTTGGGTTTATTCGTTGATTTCCTCCTACAATGTGGACCGATCATCGAAATCGATGATTTTCACTTTGCCATACAGGGTATGGTCAAGTATTGTAATCGCATGAAAAAGTGTTTTTTCCTTTTTTTTTTAGAAATATCTCAAAAAAGAGCTAAAACTATTTTAATTAAAAAAATTGAGCGAATTTAGTGGTATTTTGCTTCTTCAAAAAAGCCCTATTAGTGAATATCGAAGAAATTATATTTTTCGAGATAATAATTGTTTTGTCAAAATGTCTCTTAGTTAGTCTGTTTGTTTATTAGAGATAAATTATTAGTATTATATTTAATTGAAAAACTTTTTATTTATTATATTATTGAACAAGAGATAATTATTGAGAACAGTAAGCAATGTGGAATTGATTAGAAAAGTTAATGTTTTCAATTCTATTTTATTTTGCAAGGAATTCGTTATTTAATTTGACAAAAACATGAATCACTTGTGGTTATTAATTTCTCATTTTTTTATAAAATATGATTTTTCCATTTTCGTCTTTCAAGAAAGGATCCGATTTGCTAGGCAATACTCAATATAAATATTAACAGGTGCTATGTGTTCAGCCAAATGATTGTTAGTCTGTTATTCTGTTAGTATATGCGTTACTAAATTTTTGTGGATGAGCTAGCTCAAAAACTAGTGTGAATATCAAAACCAAATTTCACACGTAGTTTTTGTTCATTGATATTAAGAGCTGATTAGATTTTGGTGCATATCGACCCAAAATTAAGGGGGTGGAGGGGGAGGTTAAAAATTAAAAAGCTAGGTTATTTGAGCAAACTCAACCAAATTTTGTATACATAATCAGTGGACCCCAGAAGTCTAAAAATGCAAAAAAACTAACCGCCTAAAACGGGGGGGGGATGTAGGGTCAAAAAATGAAAATCTTGGCCATTTACCAAACTCAACCAAATTTTGTTTACATAATCAGTGGACCCGAGATGTCTAAAGATGTAAAAACTAACAGTCTCCAAAATTGTGTGTGTGTGGGGGGGGGGGGGGGGGTCAAAAAACGAAAATCTAGGCCCTTGTACCAAACTCAACCAAATTTTGTATACATAATCAGTGGGACCCCAGAAGTCTAAAAATGCACAAACTAACCGCATAAAATGGGGGAGGGGGGTCAAAAAATTAAAATATAGGCTCTTGTACCAAACTCAACCAAATTTTATATAATCACTGGGCCCCCAGGAGTCTAAAAATGGAAAAACTAACCCCCCTTCCCTACATGATTATAAATAATTTTATTAAATATTAAATATAAGTAAGGGGCCAGGTTGTATGGTAAAGTCATGTGGATGGCCACATCAGAACACTTCAGCTTATTTTTTTATTGTAATGTGGGTATCTTTCGATTGGTCCCATATTAATTTGGCCAAGTTTTAAATATGATCAATGATAAATTAACGGAAATCTTCAATTCTTTTGAGCAAATAATAGAAAAATCTTTTATAAAAAAAAATATCGTTGACGTGTTCTGATGTGCTCATCCACTTGACTTTACCATACAACCTGGCCCCTAAAATTATTTATAACCATGTAGGGGGGGGGTGTGTGTTGAATCTTATACTTCTGGGGTTCCACTGATTAGTGTATACAAATTTGGTTGAGTTTGATCAAAATGCCCAGATTTTTAATTTTTAACCCCCCTCCACCCTCCATTAAAAAACCGAGATAATAATTGTTTTGTCAAAATGTCTGTTAGTCTGTGCGTTACGAAATTTTTGTGGACGAGTTAGCTCAAAAACTAGTGTGAATATCGAAACCAAATTTCACACGTAGTTTTGGTCCATTGAGATTAAGAGCTGATTAAATTTTGGAGCATATCGACCCTAAATTAAGGGGGGTGAAGGGGGCTGGTTGTTAAAAATCTAGGCCATTTGAGCAAACTCAACCAAATTTTGTATACATAATCAGTGAACCCTCAGGAGTCTCAAAAAATGCAAAACTAACCTCCCTACATGATTATGAATAATTTTATTAAATATAAGAGAGGGGCCAGGTCGTATGGTAAAGTCAAGTGGAGGGCACATCAGAACGTGTCGATTATTTAAAGAGTGCTCGAACAATACGAAAAGTTACTTCAAGAACGAAAACAAACTCAGCTAATTGAAAAGTTTTTGTTTTGCCGAGAGTAGCAGGGCTGTTGAATCACTGAGAGAAACAAAGAGGTTGTCCTCAGCTTGATGCAAATAAACATACACATGAAAACATTATAATTGAAGAAAGACTGATGATGAAGACCAAGTCTTCGAAACTATAGTCTCAAACAAATAAATAATATAAATACAGATATATCATCTTGATATATATGTGTGTATGTTTATTTGCATCAAGCAGAGGACAACCTCTTTGTTTCTCTTGTAGACAAACTCAGCTTCTTTAAAAAAAACAACCTCTATTGACAAAGCGTCGCCTTAAACGATATGATATCTTAAAAATTAGTGACTGAAAAATTGATTGAAAGTGGATCAGACAGCACTTGTAATTCAAAAATCGACGCGAATTTCGTATTATGGGTTTTTTGAGTTAGCCACAACGCATTCTCGGTTTTTTTATAAGTGCCATGACACGAATAACGCGTTGTGGATGTTTAAAAGATGGCCACGACGCATTGTCGACGTTTTTTTCTCTTAATGAGCGTTTTCGTTCATTGAGCCTAACATATCTAGACACACGGAAATGTGTCAGCCAAGTTCGGCGAAATTTTGCATGTCTAATAAGGCCTACTGGAACTGCTAGAATCCAAAATTCTATGAATAAAACTATTATAGTTCTTGAGTTATTAAGGTCTGAAAAGTGCCATTTTTAACACTAACTCACTGACTGAAATAACCTAAAGTACTTCTGCTGATCCTAGAATTCTGAAATTTGGCATGCATCTAGAATTTGGGCTACAATTAAAGGAAATAAGCTGACGTGTTCTGATGTGGTCATCCACTTGACTTTACCATACAACCTGGCCCCTAAAATTATTTATAATCATGTAGGGGGGGCTCGTTTTTGCATTTTTAGACTTCTGGAGGTCCACTGATTATATATACAAAATTTGGTTGAGTTTGCTCAAATGGCCTAGATTTTTAATTTTTAACCCCCTCCACCCCCCTTAATTTTGTGTCGATATGCACCAAAATCTAATCTGCTCTTAATCTCAATGTCCCAAAACTACGTGTGAAATTTGGTTTTGATATTCACACTAGTTTTTGAGCTAGCTCGTCCACAAAAATTTGGTAACGCACAGACTAACGGACAACCAGACGGACAGACTAACTAACTAACAGACATTTTGACAAAAACAATTATTATCTCGAAAAATATAATTTTCTCGATGTTCATTTATTAGAGCTTTTTTGTAGAGTGAAATGCCATGGGCTTCGCTCAATTTTTTTAATCAAAATAGTATCCGCCGTTTTTTAGATATTTCGAAAAAAAGGAATAAAAAAACCACTTTTTTCATGCACGATTACAATACTTGACCATACCCTGTATGGTAAAGTAAAAATGGTTTTTTAAAAAGAAATGGTAAAGAAACTATAAACAAAATACTATTTTGAAAATAGTCAATGATTAGGATTGCCTTGGAAATGAAATTACATTGAATAAAAATAAAAAATCTATATAAAAATTATTTTTCTCTATTTTTATAAATATTAGAAAGTCCATATTTGACCATTTATTAATTGAATTTTTGTTTTTTAAAAATTTCTATCATTTCTAAAATTAATCGTTTTTCTAAATTCCTCTCTTATCTAACATTTTAAAAGAGCGTGAGCGAGCCCTCAAAATAGGTAATTTTTGGAGTATAGCCCATTTTTAATTAATTATTTAAAATAAAACTGAAAATGAATGAATTCTCTAGTTATTTATTTATATTTACCAACTCTCTTCAAGAAATCCATGGGAAAATATTTTACAATAATCTAGGCAAAATTCACAATTGAGGCATTTAAAATCAAAACCCGCTAAATAAAATTTTTCCAAGATTCTCTTTTTGACTTTTACTTTCAGATTTATATTCTATAAAATATAATGAGGAAGTATTGCGATGGCGAGTCTGGATCCTGACTCATTGAGAGCTTGTAGATCAGAGATGAAAAAAGTTAATTTCATTTTGTAACTTCTATGAGGAAGGAATCGATGCCCTTAATAGTTGGAAACCGAATTTAGGAACATAAAACCGGAAATTGTGGTCCCCAGATGCCAAAAAGTTGTCAAAAATCCATTGGTCAGTGCGTATGTGCCCCCCCCCCCTCTGCGTCGCAACCATAGTCTCAGAGCTACGAAATTCGAAACTTAAGCTCGATATAGGCTAGAAGAAGTAGAGCAAGCTTTTGGGTGAAATCGGAACACCGGAAGTGGGCATTTACATGAAAGATTTTTCGTTTTTTTTATTTTCTCAAAAAAAAGTAAAATTGGCACGTTCTGATGTAGCCGCATCTGACCTGTCTTGGAATGAACACATCTCCTCTGTGGCGAAATCTGCAGCAAGGAAGATTGGCTTCTTATTCAGGTCCAAGCGATTCTACAAACCCCCACAACTTCTCACCATCTACAAGGCCCAAATCCGCCCCTCGTCTCGAATACGGCTTCCTCATCTGTGGAGAGGAGCCTCAAAATATTCTCTTGCTACCCTTGATGCAATTCAGAAACGAGCCGTCAGGCTAATTGACGATTCTACCCTCACCGACTCCCTCGACTCGCTGGCTCATCGAAGAGATGTCTCTGCCCTTTCCCTTTTCTATAGATACTATCACGGCAGGTGCTCTGATGAGATAAAATCAATAATTCCCCCCAAAGCATGCTTTACACGCAGCACACGTTTTGCCGACTCCCAACACTCTTTCGCGGTCAAATTGGAAAAGTGCCGGACCACTTCATTCGCGAATACATATATCCCCATGACTTCAAGGAACTGGAACTCTCTCCCAGCCTCTATCTTTCCCAGCACCTATGATCTTCAAACCTTCAAAACCAGGGTGCATAGACACCTACGTCTACATCCTCTCACTTAATCAACTTTCCCTTCTCTTCGGTAATGCAAGGGTCTTTCGAGATCCATAGGGGCTACATCTTTACTGGTGCACCCTTCTTGCATTCGATTGCATTAAAAAAAAAAAAAAAAAAAAGCCATTCACTCGACTTTACCATATTATATTATTTATAATCATGTAGGGGGGAGGGGGTTGAATTTGGTTCATGGGCCTATATTTTCATTTTTGCCCCCTCCAATTTTGGTTGGTTAGTTTTTGCATTTTTAGTCCTTTGAGAGCCCACGGATTATGTATACAAAATTTGGTTGAGTTTAGTACAAGGGCCTATATTTTCATTTTTTGACCCTACACCCCCCTCCCTCCATTTTCCTTTGTTAGTTTTTGCATTTTTAGACTTCTGGGGGTCCACTGATTATAAATAAAAAATTTGGTTGAGTTTGCTCAAATGGCCTAGATTTTTAATTTTTAACCCCCCCCCTCCACCCCCCCTTTATAGTTGAGTCGATATGCACCAAAATCTTATTAGAGCTTTTTTGCAGACCGAAATGCCATTGTTTCGTCCAATTTTTTCATCAAAAAAGTTTCAGCAGTTTTTAAGATATTTCCAAAAAAAAAGAAGCAAAAAAAACACTTTTTTCATGCACGATAACAATACTTGACCATACCCTGTATGGTAAATTAAAAAGGTCAAACGGCCGGATGTGTAGAACAAAACGTCTACCCATCTCCCTGCCATGCATGGTAAACATCACTAAAAAGAGAAAAGTGAAATAATTTTTAGGGAAGACTTCAAGAATCAAATGCAACAAATAAAATACTAAGAACTCAAAAATCAAACAATCCACTAAAAGGTATAAAATAATTATCTTATTTAGTTACAACTAAACGACGAAGTTTTTACATGAAATCACTTTTGAAGTCGGTACCAAACATATATATCTATATTTTATGAATCGCACGGATCTTACTTAGTACGTTTGGCGGATATAGTTTGTTTAGCAACCGACTTCATACAAAAATTTCGGATCTTAGTACGTGGCGTGTAATGAAAACAACATAACGTAATCTCGTTTATATAGTTTGTTTGGCACCGACTTCATAAAGTGATTCATGTAAAAACTTCGTCGTTTAGTTGTAACTAAATAAGATTATTATTTTTTACCTTTTAGTGGATTTTATTTTATTTTTGAATTCTTATTATTTTATTTGTTGCATTTAATTGTTTTGAAGTCTTTTTTTCTAAAAATTATTTCTTGTTAATTGAATTTTGTACCCTCCGGGTACATCAATATAATATAGAGTAGAGGACGCTTTTCCGATGATACATAGGAAAGCTGTCTTTTATCTTAATCAAAACATAAATTAATTGGAAACCAGAATCTCAAATTAAAGGAAAAATAAAATTCCGTATACTTATTAAGAAAACTTAAGCTTACCACTGAGATACACTAGATTAATATCTGGTTAACAACTTTTTGCAACCAATAACACAAATTTTGCACTCAATATTAAATCTTTTGGAGTTTTAAAATGTATATAATTTTAAAATTTATCTTTATTATTCTTAGAAAATAGCCAGCACAACGTAGATACCTGCATGTGGCGGCCTTACCTAGCTTAAATTTCAAATTTCAATTCTCTGCGACTTACTATTTTTTTGAGATAGGGACCTTTCGAATATTTTTGCGACACACCTAATTATTAAAATTTTATAAATTAAAGGTTTTTTTAGTCACATATAAATACTAATAATTTTTAAAGATTATTATTATCTTTATTCAGCAGAGGCTACCCATTGGCTGAATCCCTCTCCATTACTTAATTATATACATATACAGCTATCAAAATTGTATCAACTTTATTATTATCTATTTGATTAATTTGCCAGACAGTTTCGGTCACCTCTGGTTGACTATCTTCAAAAGTACTGAACATTGAAACATTTTTTTTGTGAAATTTTTAAACAATTACACAAAATACACCTAATTATCTCCTCAATCCACTTAGTTTCATCCTAGATAAATTTGATGCCGGGTCAAAAATATGAATCTTGATAAGCAGTCTAATTTTGAATAAAAAAAAATAGTCTCCTTCAAATAAACATTTTCAAAAATTACCAAAATTTGAACAGAACCAACTGATTCTTAAAAAAGTTTTCACTTTTTTCTTCCAATTCATTCTTTACTAGTACCTTCTTTTTGCAAATTACATTTTAATTTTAGCAGGGCGTAGCCACGGGGGGGGGGGTTCATAAGATGAGTAACGTCAACGACAAACCGTTTCTTATGGCAAACTAGCCGTAATTAAATATATTTCATATGTTTAATCAAGAATTATGTTCTTTTTTAATTTCTTGAAGTAACTATTTTTTTTTTTTTTTCTACCCTTGGCCTCGTGAACTTGATGCCCATTTAGCCAGTCGTCACAGATTCACGTCGAATAGGTGTAAGTAACTATTTGTTTTAATGAAAAAAAATGCCCACTAAATATTTTGCTTTGTGGATTGTCCCCCCCCCCCCATTGAACATTTTCTGGAAACACCACTGAATTTTAGTAATCTTTCTATTTAAGGCCCAATGCTATTGCGTCTAATTGAGGACTAACTAAACCATTTGGTAATGGATGTGTTAATATGTAGCTAGTCTCTAATTGATTGATTCCCCATACATATATCAATATTTGAAAACAGTTCCGCAAATAGGGGCCGAGTAGTTAATTGATAATTTAAGGGCTTCATCTAAAAAACGTGTAAATTTAGAAAATGACTATTGGTATATACACTTTTAAATACACGTGTTTTAAACTTAATATTTTATATAGTGTTGAAAACAAAATTAATCATCAAGAGAACAACAATATCTTTTCAATTAAAACAAAATTAATATTTATTAAAGTATTATTATCATTATTATTTATTAATGTAACTTTAATGGCCAGGAGCGTACTGGATATGTTTATTTATAATGAAGGATGGATAAAAATTATTTGCTTGTTTCAAATATTTTTTTATTTAATTAAGTGATAGATCCAAATATTTCGAGGGCCTAAGCTACCTCTTCCTCAGTTGTACATTTCTGTAAACTGGATGGGGTTGGCATATTGATGAACTGGTTGCATCCATTGAGGAAGATGTAGTGAAATATTTGGATCTATCACTTAAGGTTGCTCGGATATTACCCCACAAGTCAAAATAAAATCTAAATTTTTTTTCGACCAAAATTATAAATTTTAACACATAAATTAATTATTTTAATTTAGATGTTAGCTAATATCATTTTTAATTGGATACCTATATGAAATAATTTAATTAATAAATGTAATAAATAAATGTCTTTTGACTCGAATATTTTTTCGCCTAAAGTAGATCTGGCAACTGCGCATCTACTAGTTGTCAGTTGTTGATCTTTTGATGTGAGTATGGCTATAAAGTTTTAAATATATAGAAAAGAAAAAAATTGTTATTGATTGTAAAATAAAATAAACGTCTGAGGGCCTACTGATTATGTATACAAAATTTGGTTGGGTTTGGTACAAAGGCGTTTTTCTTATGCGACGTTGCCACACTTTGACGAGTCACGTGATTTACTTATTTTTAAGTGAAGCGGGCTGATATTTTCGATCATTTAGATTTGAATATTTACCAAAACCTGTGTCAGAAAGTTTTTTTTAACGTTACCTACGATAATTTATCTATTTAAATAAAAGTTTTTTATTTTTTTCTCGTCATACGATTTTGGTTAGATTAATCGAAATATGTGCTTTCAGCCAACATTCCCTATTCACTACATGTTAAAAGTCCGATTTTTAATAATTAATTACACGAAAACCCTTGGTCAGATCTTTTTCAAAAAATTATTTTATATGTATTTGTTATCGATTAATAACATATTAAAAATTCAGATTTTTAATCCAACACTGGCCTAATGTCCGAGCAACCTTAATTAAATAAAAAATCATTGAAACAAGCAAATAATTTGTAATAATCTTTCATTATTTATTATTATTATTATTTTTTTTTTTAGTAAACATATCAATTTGTTATAATAAACAAAGTTTTAAAAGAAACTTTTCCTTGATTTTTTTTCTTTTATGATATAAATTCTAATATAGAGTTAAGCCCGGTTCACACCAGGCGTTTTTCGCTGATGGTAGCCTTGATGGCTTTCCTTGAGAGCTTGGCTGCCGCTAGATGTCGTGATAGATTTTTAGTTGTTGGCTTCACACTCTGCTATTTGCAGTAAGGCTGGATTTATTCTAAAAGCAGGATCAGATGCGTGCGCACACAATCGCTCAGCAGTTGTCAAAAAAAATGGCTGGCAATAATATAATTGGAGAGGTTATTAATCGTAGACGAACTGCAATTATTGCTTTTTTATTAATTTGTGAAAAACGGCGAAAACAAAAACGTTTGAACAATCCGCCCAGACTGTGGTGTCGTCCATGGTTATTGCGGCTTCCCGATTGGTTTACCATGCGCATGTCACCCACGTGATAAAATACTGCTTTCCGATTGGTTCTCTCCCTAATTTTCCAAGCAATCTATCAAGAGAAAATAGAACATGTTCTAATCACAAAATCCAACAAGATAGCCAGCTTCCCAGCCCTCAGTGACGTCATTTTAAGCCTCCGGATCTAGCCTAGCTTAGATTTCTATCAACAAAAAACGCCTGGTGTGAACCGGGCTTTAAGCTATACTCGTAAGGCATGAGCCGTTCAACAGTGTAGGCGTAGCTACCCTGAACTTTCAGTGGTAAATAAATTTAAAAAATTAACTTTTTCATTTAAAAATAAATATTTGAAAATCAAAAGTACCTACCTACTAATATTTTTAGAATTATTAATGTAAATGTATATTTTTATTAACATTTAAATATTGGACGATTATTATTAAATATTGATATATTATTGATTGTAGGTAATACGTAATCAAATAAATACGATTCAGTTTTCATTGAATTTTCTTTTTAATTTAGTTATATTTATTATTAATTTGGTCCATGTTCTCTAGGTAACTAGCAAGATTTTCTTAATAGGCTACTTCAATTTGTGTTTATCATCTAAGATGTTTCAGATAAAACCACTTAGATTACGCATTTTAATGCAATAAACTCATCAGAATACACGGCGTTTCGATCCTTATTTCTGGATTAAATTCAAAACAAATTCGAAAACAGCGGCATGTTTAAAATTAATTGGGAATACAATAAATATTATAAAGGCGAAACGGGCCGGAAATTATCATTGCGAATTAAAGAACACAAAGACCCAATCAGAAAGAAACAGCCTGATAAATCAGGCATAGCAGAACAATACCTAACAACTGGGCATAAAATAAATTTGGATGATACAAAACTATTATATTTAGAAGAAAATTATTCGAAAAGAAAAATTAAAGAAAATCGAAAAATAATCCAAACTATTTCAACGAGGTAGAGGAAATAATATTAATGAATTATATAAACTAACAAATTAATTATTAATATATATAAATTAAAAAAGAGCCATTCAGTCAGTAAAGGAATCCTCCCTCCCAATTGGGAGTTTTTTATTCGACAGAGGCTTCCATTACTGGCGGAATTCCTCTCTTTTTTAATTTATAAATTTTTTATACCCATCTCTCCTTCATCAACGTCAATTATTAGTATTTTTAGAAAAATCATTATTTTCAAGAATGATTTTTCTATCTTCTCTATTTCTGAATACCTACAATAACTTAAAAAATCCTGTTGTCGCTGTGGATGTGGCGCATCCCTAAATTTTCAAAACATTTAGAATATTTTTATACCATGTAATAAAAAATCTAATTTTAAATTTGAGAAATAACGAAAAATATTTTATGCCCCTCATATTCGATGAAATTTGCAAAAAAAAGCGATATACAAATTAGTGGGGGGCGGTGACACTTCAACCAGGGGATGATGTCCAAAAAAGTAGCCTTTTTTAATTTCATTTTAATCTTCGATTTTTTTTTTTGCAAATTTCATCGATACGGCATTTCGTTATTTTTTAATTTTTTTTTAAATTTATTTTTGGACCTTCGCTCCAAACGAATACTGATTTGTGTGAGTGAGGGTAGGAGTCAGAAATGAAATCTTGTGTCTTAAACTCCACAGTCCCTGAGATGGAAATCGACCTCTTCCACAATAAATCAGCCTGTCCTATAAGAAAATCTTAAATTTCTCCTAATTCTATTGCTATAAGCAAGCTATGGCATAGTGCATTTGCAGACCATTTAATCTCCGAGAAACATTGTTTTCCAGATGAATCAAATATTAAATTAATTAGATCAGAATTAGATCCCTTAAAAATTAGTATTTTCGAATCGTTAGAAATTGTAAAATCATACAATAATTCACCAAAAAATTCTTAAATCGGAAAATAGAAATTCCCGAAAGCTTTATTTTAAAAATAGCCGCTAAAATATAAACTTCATGAAGGCCACCTACAGCCAAAATAATAAAACAAGTATAAATTTCAATTCTTAACTTGCCCACCCTGAAAAATTTCTTAATCTAACCACATGAAATATTTTAATCTTAAATTCATAAATTAATTCCTGTGAATCCATTGTAATAGACTGATGAAGAGGGCAAAGCCCTCGAAACTATAGTCTCGTTATAAATAAATAAAATTTATAATTCCAGCAGAAGACACACTCCTTTATTGTCTCCTTCAATATATAAAAATTCTGCTACTCTCGGCAAAAAAACTTTCAATTTAATTAAATATATTGATAATTATTCCGCCCCTTCGCCACTCAAAAATTAAATATTCAATTCGCTTTTCTTTGCGCACAGAAGAATAAATTAATCACATCTTATTTGATTTATATTTTATATATTATTTGTTTATTTTTTAATAATTTCCCACTTTTTTATAATTTTTTAAAAATCTAAATTTTGTAATTCTTATTTATTGATTTTTACAAAATTGAACGACTTAAGACACGCATGCCCGAGTTTCTTATGGCAATACTGGATGGAGCAGCCTGTCATACAAACAACACCTGATCTCTTTTAAATATTTGGAGCCTTATATCGATTATCGATCACAAATTTAAAAAAAATGATATAATATAATTTCTCCTCACACGATCCCACTTATTTAAATAAATCTATTTCCACACAAAAAATATCACAATGCTGTAGATTAAAGAAAAAAATACTTCCAGATTCATATCTAGAGCTTCATTTCTGTGGCTTTCTCAGGACGAAAATGAGGCGACTACTATGTATTTTCGGGAGTTTACAGGTATACATTTTGAGTGTGGTTTTTTAAGAGGAATAAAATTTTTGGACCGAGACGCCGCCCGCCAAGGCACCACTCCGGAGGGCTGAGCTGAGGGCGTGCCGAAGGCACGCACGAAAAGCTCGTATATATATAGAGTCTTAATAAACAACCATCTGATCTTTTATTTTTGTGAAACCTACCTAGTATTTTAAATTTTAATAAGTTTCAAAAAGTTTTCAAAATTTTCTTTACTTATTTTAGAATGGAGGGGTGAACCGCGACCTAAAATCGTGTACACCTATCTTCCACTTCGACATTAATTTCCAAGTAGATGACAATAGATTATCTAATGAATTCCAAAGTAATTCCAAAGACGGTGTACACCTAATTCCAATCGCGGTTCACCCTCGTTTAGAATACATCTCTTTTAAATATAAGAGAAAATCCAAATTGAAGTGAATTTATAGATAATTTTTATTAATATTTTTCAGAAAAAACTGTCTTCCAAAAAGACGTCGTAAATCATATTATAGATAACCTCATATAACGCATTTATGGCTGTGTTCACCCATTTGTGAACCAGCTCCGTTCAAAGTGAATCGATACAACGTACTTTTTCCTAATTTCCAGAGGCAAATGTGTATTGACTAGAGACACAATGTACCTTTGCCAAATGGGATGATAAGAATAGATATACGTTTGCCAGAAAATGTATACATTATTCCGAATATGCACTTATATCTTAATATCCGGAGTGTCCAACTTTTTGGCTTACATTTGGAGGAAAAAAATTGTGTCGGGCCGTGGTTAAAATATTATAATTCTATTGATATTTGTTATTCAAAAAGATAGTTAATAATGTAGAAATAAAAACTTTATTATTTTTTTATCTCATAGTGAGCTTCAAATTTTACTTTTCGTAAATTTTATACTCTCCTATATGTAAATACATATCTACATAGTTACAAAAATTGATATTATGTATTAGTATTTGTTTATATTTTTTCCTGGCTAGATAATTACTAGAAAATTCTAATAATGAGACAATATTCAATTTTTCTTTCAGATCGTTATCTAATTGTTGTTCCAGAACATTCAATCAGAAAGTATGCAAGTAGAAAATTTATTTCTAATGAAAATGGATTCGAAAATAGACTACAATGATGATTATTTTTTAGGAAATCTTGAAATCAAGTTCCACATTCAAAATTTTAAATTAGCACTTTTATTTTTCGAAAACTTCACAATAGATTTTCAGATTTCTTATTTTAAAGAAAAAAAAATATCAGGTCAAATTGTTGTGTGTTTTCCAGTATCTACATATAAATCTCAATGCAATTGGATGTTGATGAAAGCAGTCCACGGTGGTTGTAAAAAATAAGACTATAGAGGTTTTATTATTTTACATTTATTTGTTAAACCGACGTTTCGGAGATTTATTCTCTCCTTCTTCAGGGTAACAAAAAGTCAATGAAAGTAGTTCAAAAAATAGTTACTTTCTGTCTCCTTTGACAATGCCAAAAAACATTATAAAATTTTTTTTCATCTCGAATAGAAAACAAAGTAAAAAGCAATTGATTTTTGTTACCCTGAAGAAGGAGAGAATAAATCTCCGAAACGTCGGTTTAACAAATAAATGTAAAATAATAAAACCTCTATAGTCTTATTTTTTACAACCACCGTGGACTGCTTTCATCAACATCCAATTGCATATTTATACCAGTCCGTTTCCTAAAGAAAATCTCTATCAAATAAATCTCAATGTTTCAAGGAATTTTATCACTTTATATTGGGCCACGGGTTGGACAGCCCTGGTTTAAATTAAATGGGATTAAAGAAGGAAGGATATGAGGAATGATAATTTATTTTTTAAAAGGGTCACGGATATAATAATCCTTGACTATCCATTATCTATTGACATGCAAGATCGTGCAAAGATCTAAAAGACAAGTCCTATCAAGTTTTAGTCCAGGATAGAAATTATCAATTAATTGTGATTGCTCTAGAAAACCCCAATTTCTTTTGTCTCCTTGTACTATTATGATATAACTATAGACTTGGTTAGTGTACTAGCATATAAATTACTGAAATAATAAATATTTAAAAAAATTAAAATATGAGAAGTTCGATAATTTTTAAATATTCGAAACTTCATTTTTTTTTTATCTTATACAATTAAACTTATAATTTTGCTTTTAGTGAATTTTATTCTTGAAAAAACTTTACGTATTGTACAAATGTACATTCAAATTTCGAAAAAGGGAATAAATATATCTCTACATATAAATCTCAATATTTTAAGGAAGCTTATGATTTTTTGTTGGGCCACACTTATTGCAGTGCTGGACCGCATGCGGTCCGCGGGTCACGGTTTGAACAGCCCTTCCTTAACATAATTATATAACTCATTTTGGAAATTTTTTAAGATTGCTGACTTAGATACCAGATACTATATTTTTATTTATATTAAAAAAAATAATATGTTCCCGTTCTTAGATTTTGAATTCCCATGCTCCTGGCTTTGAGGATGGTCATATTATCAAGAATTAAATATTATATTAGAATAGAATATTATATTATAATAAAATATTAGCGTGTTTTATATTGCTAAAAAGAAAAAATGACTCCATTCATAATATTCCCTCTTAAATAATACTTATTTTTGGCGATAGGCAATCTTATAAGAACTGCGAGATAAGATTTTTAGTAAATAATAATCAAAGACATCGCAGAAACGTTTAGCATTTACTCTTCTCTTTTAGAATTAATGGATTTTTGAAAAGAAATCCGTGAAAAGAACGAACTCAACAGGCCTACGTCTTTTCCACGAATTGTGCCCATGACTTGCGACTTGAGTGTGATGACCATAAGAAAGAGGTGGAAGCGAGCGTTAAAAGAAAATGGTCCACGCTTCAACGCCAAAATACAACCGTTCCACGAATGAAGCTCGACACTGTTTGAACAGATTAACAGAATTGTCATGCTCACAGGATTAATGAGGGCCACAACGACCAACTGTCACAATGACTTTAATCGAATAAACATTCTCACCGAATGTAAAAAGATTCATTTTTTGAAAGTCATTTTGTGGTCAAAAATAGTCACCTGCGGACAGACCTGCAGCCGGCTATTGAAAGCGCTTCAGGCCTCGGATAAATAAAAACAAAGTTCCAGAGCATTAGGGATGGCGACTGAAAGTGACAACCTGATTTCCGAGGTAGCAACTTATTTAAAGGGCCTCGGCTCCCACGCCATCCAGAAGGGAATCTTTTAATCATCTCGATTCATCAATTAGAGGCAAATCCTTAAGAAGCCAATTATGCCAATAGCTTCCATCTTTTGATATCGAAAAATTAGAGATTTTCTATTCTTATACAATATATTTTAAACAATCTGATTTTCCACCTTGTATAGGGTGTCCAGAAAGAAATTCACTTTTGAAAATAGAAAGAAAACAAAACTATTATATTTAAAATCGTTTAATCTTATAGAATATAAAGTTTAGTAAATGTAATTTTAGTTTTTGAAAATTAAATCATCAAGATGACGTCCTTGGCTGTTGCAACACTCTTCCAAACGGGCAGGAAAATTTTGAAAAACTTTTAAGAGTTTCTTTTGAAATGGCTTCCATTTCTTGCTGAATATTCAGCTTCAATTGCCGCAATGTTGTAGGATTATTAGCGTATAACTTGCTTTTAAGGTGTCCCCATAAAAAGAAGTCTGGTGGACTTAAATCGGGACTCCTCGGAGGCCAGGTTATGTCACCCCTCCATGAAATCAGTTTCTGAGGAAACATATCCCTTATCACGAGCATGCTCTCATTCGAAGTTGCAAGAATCGCGAGGTTACAGTCGAAACACATGGTTTCAGCAGGATGGAGCCACGTTTCACACTTGGATTGAGAGCATGTGCGTGATAAGGATTATGTTTCCACAGAAACTGATTTCACGGAGGGGTGACATAACCTGGCCTCCGAGTAGTCCCGATTTAAATCTAGTAGATTTCTTTTTATGGGGACACCTTAAAAGCAAAGTATACGCTAATAATCCGACAACATTGCGGCAATTGAAGCTGAATATTCAGCAAGAAATGGAAGCCATTTCAAAAGAAAATCCTACTAAAGCTTTTCAAAATTTTCGTGTCCATTTGGAAGAGTGTCGCAACAGCCAAGGACGTCATCTTAATGATTTAATTTTCAAAAACTAAAATTACATTTAATAAACTTTATATTGTATAAGATTAAACGCTTTTAAATATAATAGTTTTGTTTTCTTTCTATTTTCAAAAATGAATTTCTTTTTGGACCACCTTATATTTCAATTACAAAACCAAAGTTTCTACAGCAGTAATGGAAACCTTTTTCATAGAAAAATAACACGTTTTGACTTTTATTTACTTTATGTTTCAAGAGTTCATTTTATGGGTTTTAAAAATGTCTCCCACAAACCAATCTTAGATTAAGGTAGCACTTAAATTAACCTCATTTTTGTTGTACCTGTCAGCTTTTAGAAAAGACTTGACTTGATAAAAAAATTCCAATATATCTCTCATTCTCTACTTACCAGCGAAAAATAAAAAAGAATATGATATTTCAAATATTTTAGAAGCTATAAGGCAGTGTTTTTCACCCTTTTTCATGACGCGACCCCTTAGTATGAAAAAAATTACGCTGCCCTTTACCCTCCGCTGTTTCTAACCTGTATTTTATTATGATACAAATATCAAATCCGCAGAACGTTTTTATTAATTTTTATAATTAGGTATCCGCTAAATACATAATTAAGTACCTATAACAGACATATTTTTAGATCGATTACATCGCCAAACGCCTCCATGGAAATGTCCTTTAATTAACATTTTCTTAATAAAAAATATTTTTAAAGTTTTTTTTTTTTTAACTGAGGCTTCGCGACCCCCTATATACAAGCTTCACGAACCACTCGTTGAATAACACTGCTATAAGGTAAAGAACCCTCGGTTCTTAAAATTCTTATTGTTTTGTTGAGTAGGTACTTTATTCTAGTACTTTTTTTTTTTTTTTTTTTAATTTCTCAAAAACGACTCTAAAGATTTTATTAAATAAAATTGTGTGAACACAAGGCGAGAATGTCTTTAAAATAGCTATAATATGCTTTTTTCCTAGATATTAATGTAGTTCTTTCACAAATGCTAAAATTCAAGAAGTCTTCGAAACTTGGAATATAAGTCAGTAAAAGCATACTAAACGCACTGTTAAAATTTGAAGACGATTTACCACATCAAACATGAAATAATTGCGATTAAAAATGAATTTTTTTACATATGGTAGATTGGGAAAGGGTGGGGATATGATAATTATTTTATTTTCTTTCATTGAATGAATTTCACCATCTTGATGAAAAACTAATATTTGTTAGAATAATATATTCGAAGTAAGTTAAAAAAAAATGAAATTATTTACCTCGTAGTTTTGATAAAAAAAACGTATTAAGGCGACTATTTTTAGTGGAGGGGATATAAGAACAATCGCTTGGAAATGATCAATTCATAAAGAGAATATAGTAGTGTAAAAAGTACAGTCACGTTAAAAAAACATAACCTAAAATTTTAGCACCGTTCATATTTATAGATTGGTTACGAGACTAAAACTTTTTGTGTGGATTGTCGCGAAAGAACCTCCTTAATTGGATGTTGCATAAAATAAAGAAATTAATATGACATATAATTCAAAATGTATTCTGTAATGGAAATTGTTTTTCATGCGATAACATATCGATTCTATAATGTATATGTTAGGCTCAATGAACGAAAACGTTCATTTAGCGAAAAAATCGTCCACAACGCGTTGTGGCTAACTCAAAAAGACCACATTACGAAATTCTCGTCTTGGGATATTTGACCACTACGCGTTGGGGTTATTAAGAAAATCAACAACGCGTTCTGAACGTTAGCTGCTGCAACCACGATACGACGGACAGGTTGTAACTTGTCAACCGGAGCATTTCGAACATCACCCGTCAAATTTGTGGTCATTCTTAAATCCAATATCTGTGTGCGCTAATCATGGCTAATAAAATTAACAAATTTTATGATAAATTAATGAAGACAATTACTGATCGTAGTTTTTACTTTACCATACAGGGTATGGGGTATGGTCAAGTATTGTAATCGTGCATGAAAAAAGTGTTTTTTTCCTTCTTTTTTTCTAAATATCTCAAAAATGGGTTAAAACTATTTTGATTGAAAAAATTAAGCGAAACTATGACATTTCGGTCTACAAAAAAGCTCTAATAAGTAGACATCGAAAAAATTATATTTTTCGAGATAATAATTGTTTTGTCAAAATGTCTGTTAGTCTGTGCGTTACCAAATTTTTGTGGACGAGCTAGCTCAAAAACTAGTGTGAATATCGAAACCAAATTTCACACGTAGTTTTGGTCCATTGAGATTAAGAGCTGATTAGATTTTGGTGCATATCGACTCTAAATTAAGGGGGGTGAAGGGGCTGGGGGTTAAAAATTAAAAATCTAGGCCATTTGAGCAAACTCAACCAAATTTTGTATACATAATCAGTGAAACCCCAGGAGTCTAAAAATGCAAAAACTAACCCCCCTACATGATTATAAATAATTTTATTAAATATAAGAGAGGGGCCAGGTCGTATGGTAAAGTCAAGTGGAGGGCACATCAGAACGTGTCAGATTATTTAAAGAGTGTCGAACAATACGAAAAGTTACTTCAAGAACAAAAACAAACTCAGCTTCTTAAAAACAAAAAACAATCTCTATTGACAAAGCGTCGCCTTAAACGATATGATATCTTAAAAATTAGTGACTGAAAAATTGATTGAAAGTGGATCAGACAGCACTTGTAATTCAAAAATCGACGCGAATTTCGTATTATGGGTTTTTTGAGTTAGCCACAACGCATTCTCGGTTTTTTTATAAGTGCCATAACACGAATAACGCGTTGTGGATGTTTAAAAGAGGCCACGACGCATTGTCGACGTTTTTTTCTCTTAATGAGCGTTTTCGTTCATTGAGCCTAACATATCTAGACACACGGAAATGTGTCAGCCAAGTTCGGAAACGGGCGAAATTTTGCATGTCTAATAAGGCCCACTGGAACTGCTAGAATCCAAAATTCTATGAATAAAACTATTATAGTTCTTGAGTTATTAAGGTCTGAAAAGTGCCATTTTTAACACTAACTCACTGACTGAAATAACCTAAAGTACTTCTGCTGATCCTAGAATTCTGAAATTTGGCATGCATCTAGAATTTGGGCTACAATTAAAGGAAATAAGCTGACGTGTTCTGATGTGGTCATCCACTTGACTTTACCATACAACCTGGCCCCTAAAATTATTTATAATCATGTAGGGGGGGGCTCGTTTTTTGCATTTTTAGACTTCTGGAGGTCCACTGATTATATATACAAAATTTGGTTGAGTTTGCTCAAATGGCCTAGATTTTTAATTTTTAACCCCCTCCACCCCCCTTAATTTTGTGTCGATATGCACCAAAATCTAATCAGCTCTTAATCTCAATGGGCCAAAACTACGTGTGAAATTTGGTTTTGATATTCACACTAGTTATTGAGCTAGCTCGTCCACAAAAATTTGTTAACGCACAGACTAACAGACAACCAGACAGACAGACTAACTAACTAACAGACATTTTGACAAAATAATTATTATCTCGAAAAATATAATTTTTTCGATGTTCACTTATTAGAGATTTTTTGTAGAGCGAAATGCCTTGGTTTCGCTAAATCTTTTAAATCAAAATAGTTCTAACCGTTTTTGAGATATTTCGAAAAAAGAAGGAAAAAAACCACTTTTAGCACGATTACAATAATTGACCATATCCTGTATGGTAAAGTAAAAATCGAAAAGGTGAAACTTTCCCTTTTTCAGGACCTAAAATGAAGGGGTGAAATTTATTATAGGCTTAATTAAAATATAGTGAAAATACAATCAAGCTAGAATGCTGAAATTTGGCATACTCGTAAAGCTTGGCACATTAATAAAGGAGGAAATTGTTAAACCGAAACTTTCCCTTCTTCGGGGCCCAAAATGAAGGGGTAAAATTTATGAAAAACCGACCGGGGTTCTTAACAAATATTTTATGAGAAATATTTATACATTTAGATAAATTAAAGGATAAAACTTTTGAAAAATTAATGATATCTGACCAAAAACATAAATGTGAAAAAGGGCCAAGTTCGGTACAAACGGCTTCTCCGACAAAGAGTTGAGATCTAAGCGGTACCAAGTTCCATAGCAGTTGCTTAAATCATAGTCATGGGATGTACAACGTTCTTCAATTGATTTAAAAAAAATTTGTTACGTTTTTTATATTAAATTTATAACTTGGCAAGTTTTATATCTAACTAAATTGTTTGTAGTATAAAATAGAACAACTAGCAAAGCTAAATTTTAAGCCTCTATTAAATATCATCACGTTAACGTAAGTTATTGAGTATTATAACTTGCCAAGTTATAAATTTAATAGCAAAGAACGTAACAAATTTTCTTTTAAATCAATTGAAGAACGATGTACATCCCTATAGCTATGATTTAAGCAACTGCTATGGAACTTGGTAGCCTCTTAGATCTCAACTCTTTTGTAGACGAAGCCGTTTGTACCGAACTTGGCACTTTTCTCAGGTGCAGCCTATTAATACTTACTTTTCATCCTGCTCATTAACTAAAACCAACAAAAGTTCTCCAAATAACATTTGAATTTTGTCTATGATTTTTTGCATTATTCATCCAAAAGTTGTGAAGATAGAAAATCTAATATCTATTCTATTCTTCGTTTACAAATATAAAAAGTTTGACACAAGAAAGAATTTTATATAACCTTCGTTTCTAGAGTTTTCATTGGTGCCGAAATCCATTTATATAACTTGAATGGAGAAATAGGCATTTTGCTTTTTGTTCATATATTATTTATTATTTAAAAATAATATAATATAAAAACAAATTATATTTTCATATTTGTGATGAAATGTGTAGGTTGGGTTGCCTACCTCTCTTAAAAACATTATGATTATTGAAATCGTTTCAAACCATGTTCAATGTGACAACGATCATTAAAATTATATGTATTTAATTATTAAAATATATCATTTTTTAATATACGAGATTATTAATATATAATAAATATAATTTTTCATTTATTTAATTAGTATATATTTTACACCCCATTCAGTTTTCCTATATTCACAATGTAGGTATGTATTAAAATCATATCCCAAAATAGTATACCACTTTCCCTGATTTACACCATTTACCTTCTGTCCCTTGAAAAATGACAATTTAATTAATTTTTTTAACTTGTTCGCTATTTCTAAATTAAAATAAAAAACTATTACCTAAATTTATTAAAATTGAAAAATAATTTAAACTTGATTTAATTAATACTTATATTGTTCTCTGCTAGTGATATTGCATATTCTCACAAAAATGCCAGGGAACCAATTTTAATTTCTATTTTGTCTTTTTTCAGAAAATTCGCCGATAGGGGATACAACTTACAACAAGGTGGAGGAGCTTGGTGAGATCAAATTTTATTTCACGAAAAGGAAAAAATATATCATTCAAAGAATTTTTAATAATTTCAAAAATTTCTTTTTAGAAATACTTTTTAATAATTTTTCGATTATTGTAAAACTTTTTAATATCTTCGATATATTATTTACCTTTTTGATTTCGCAAATTTAGATTTTTTTTACTTTATCCAATGCGAAGCATGGGGAAAGTATTGTAATCGGTCTCGCGGCAAGCGCGACTTCAAAGGGTCCTCAGGTAAACACTACGGAACCCATGGTCTCAATTAAGGTCACAAATTGTAGTATTCAATTAGGTTGAGTTTTAGCACGTTACTGTTTTGCCAAAAATTACTTGGAGTCTCGTCGAGAGGCCAAAAAGTATTTTTTTTTGGAAGTGTGTGCGGATGGATGGATGTTATCGTTTTTTTCGTCCACGATTTTTTCCACACCGTTGCACCGATTGAAATGAAATTGAAAACCTACTATTATTTTAACAAAATGAAGCGCTGATTAGTTTTTGGTACATATCGGCACACAAACATTAGTACTTTAATTCGGTACTTTTTTAGTTTTTTCTAAATATCTTGAAAATGACTAAACCAATTTTGATGAAATTTAATATCCTAATTAAGTATCTTGGGGACAACAAAAAAGGTAAAATAAAGTTTTTAGTAAAAGTATATTTTAAAATACTTTACTCTAGAATAAGATAGTACTTTTTAAAATTCCTTATTTAACGAAAAAATCTTTAAAATCTATTCATTTGATCGGTAATATTAGCTAATATTAGCTCATTTAAACTTGCTTAAGTAAGAATGGTTAGGCTTCTCGCTGTGAAATGCTAAAAAATTGCGAGGAAATTTTATAAGTAACCATAGCAACAGCGTTGTTTTCTTATCCGTTACCTTTGCTGAAGACATAGAGGAATCGAGTTAAAATCAAAAATAGTGATTGATTCTCATCTAATACTTGAGGAATAACCATTCTACATTGGATTTTTGACTCTTCGATTATTATTGGTAACAATTGCTGAAGACATGGAGGAATCGGCTTAAAAACCAAAAATAACGTCGATTCTTATCTTCCTCAAGTATTAGATGAGAATCGATCGCTATTTTTGATTTTAAGTCGTTTCATCCATGTCTTCACCAATGACTACCAATAATAACCGAAATGTCAAAAATTGAATGTAGAATGGTTATTTCTCGACTGTTAAATGAGAATCGATCATTATTTTTTAATTAAAGTCAACATGAACTGCAAATTGCAAGTCATATCTGATTACTAATAAAGGAATAAACATATTAATATTTCAAGTGAATTTGATAAAGTTTAGCAACGATCCGTTGCAGTTTATTTATTTTCATTATCCCAAAACATATAGGCTTGAAGAAATAAATAAATAATTGTAAAGTTAAAGATAAATAATAGCACGAATGGAAAGCCATAAGCATTTACATCGCCTGATCACTGCAACCTGTGCTGACTTGCAGCGAAATATGCCAGTAATTGCAGACTAAGCGACCTGATGACATGAAAATAAATATTGGCAATTAAAAGGGAACTTTTTTATCATCATCGCATGGTGATTATTGAAGAAACATAATTAAAATTATAAATTGAGCTAGTCATTATTCAAGGAATGTCTCTCATATCATTATTAGATTTTATTGAAATTGAATCCAAAAAATTAGGGGAGGGGGGGTGAAAATTAAAATTATAAGATTTTCAAACTAAAAAAATCGAGAAAAATGAAATATACCATAAAATGAACCTATGATAAAATAGAGAGTTATTATTTTTTTCGGTGGCCAAAGGGGTTCAAAAAATTAAAACTATCAATATAGGTCTTCGAGACTTTTATGGAAGACGAAATTTTGAACATGAACTCTATAAGACTATGAAAAAATACCACTATGTGAAGTTAGGAGGGGGGGGGGGGGCAAAAATATTTTCAAACAAAAAATTAAAGAAAGGTGCTATTTCTAATAAAATAGTCTCAATTAAAAAGAAGATGCTATTAACTGCTAATGGCCCAAAATTAAGAGGGGGGTTCTTTAGTAAATAATAAAATGGAAATCGGTCGATGTCTCGGCTTTCCCTCATGTTCCCCCAAGGAGGGATCCAAGCACACCTGTTTGTGCGAAATTTCATGTGGGGCCCATGACTATTCAATATTAATAGTATATGGTAATCACTGTTTTGCTCATGGCTGGAAACCATATTGCCGTGTTAGCAGGCCCGAATCTGTTTATGATATGAATTGTTCACAAGGGCCCCATAATCAATTAGGCGCGAGCTTGTAGTTAGGGAGAGTAACAGTGCCTTCCTACAAAACTCTTTGCCCCTCTACAATATTGAAGAAATATACTGTTAATGGATAAAAAAATACTTGGTAGGTTTCACATTATTTTTATCCAATAATTTTAAAAATGTTTCACCAAGTACCAACACCAAATCTTAAAAACTATAGAAATATACTGTTTCACTCAAAACTTTACCTACCTAGGTGTTCATCTGTGAGAAATTAAAAAATAACATGAATATCATAGAATAATAAAAAATTTTTACCTATAAATTAAATTACCTACCCTCATTACTTTCTCATTCAAAATTTCATACTTATTAGCATAATTGTGGTAAATTAAAAATCTCTAAAAATGTCAAACTTTGCTAAGAAAATAATATTTCCACCTTCGTTTCGATGGGTAATGGTAATAAAATTCAAATAAATTGGCACGTTCTGATGTGGCCATCCACTTTACTTACCATACACCTCCTAGCCCCTCTCTTATATTTAGTATTTAATAAAATTATTTATAATCATGTAGGGGGGAGCTTAGTTTTTTCATTTTTAGTTTTCTGGGGCCCACTAATATGTATACAAAATTTTGTTGAATTTGGTACAAGAGCCTAGATTTTCATTTTTTGACACTCCACCTCTATTTTGGGCGGTTAGTTTTTGCATTTTAGACTTCCGGGGGCCCACAGATTATGTTTACAAAAACTGGCTGAGTTTGTTCTTTTCAAATGGGCTAGATTTTTAATTTTTTTAACCCCCCCCCTCAACCGCCTTAATTTGGGTCGATATGTACCAACATCTTAATCAGCTCTTAATCTCAATAAATAAACTAAAACTACATGTGAACTTTGTTTTGATATTCACCTCAGTTTTTGAGCTAGATCGTCCACAAAAATTTGGTAACGCACAGACTAACAGACAAAAAGTAATAAATTAGATTTAAAAAAACGAAAAACACGCTTCTAAAAAAAGTACAAAATAATGTAAAAATCAAAAAGCGTGGGTCACTTTGTAGATAATAATTAAAAGTATATGTTTCTGAGCCCCACACTTTTTGATTATTACATTATTTTGAAGAAACGCTTTTTAGTTTTTTTTAAATATTTTTAATAGGTTTCATATTATTTATTGTTTGAAAGGTAGTTGATTATATGTTAATTCGAAACTGAAATAGCAAATGAGGATTTTATCCTTGGGTGATATTACCAGGACAGTTAAAAAGTTCTTTATTTATACAATTATTATAGATGTACATTTTTCTATACAAGATGAATATACATTCTTTGTCAGCTTTTATTTCTAACGGTGACTTCGGCTTGCTACCCACAATTCATCCTCCTTACAAATTTGTTTAACACTTCTAGTTCTCGTTGGATTCGAAATTTCAAATAATGATTTAACGAGGAAAAATTTTAAAAAAACCTCTAACCCATTTAGAAAAAAAGAAACTTAAAATAAAATATAACAAGAAAGCAAAACGAGATTAATAATTATCAGAGATCGATAGATGTAATTAATGGATTCGTATGAGTAATTAGCCTTTTTGTGGAACTTCAACGATAGCTCCCTGAATGTGGCCCTTGCGGCTCTCAATTTGTAGTCCTTCTCTGATTATGTAGTTGTTGATTCCGGCGGAGGCTAGCAATTGTCCTGAGAGTTTTGTTTCAACTCTTTCAATAAGCGAAATATTTGTTGTGGCCGCATGACCAAACCTTGTTGGCAAAGGTGCCCCATAAGTAAGACGGAGGGGGCACCATGGCCTTATAGATTTAATTTCTGATCCAACTCAAGTGGGCTTCTTTTATTAATTAAAGGCCATATAATTTTGGCGGCAATTCTTCCACTTGATGAATGTCCAGCCAAGGTGGCTTGTGTGATATGGTAAGTCTTCTTTTGTTTAGGAATTCCTTTCATGGCTGCATGGTCTTCTACTGTTTTGGTCAAAAATTTTGTGTTTTGCTCAGTACATTTAATATCCAAGCCTGCCTTGTTTAAATCATGAGCACACTTGAATGTCTTAGTAGGTGTATTCAGATGTTTGTGTATTATTATTGGAGGCGGTTTATGCTTCTTAGGGGTCTTAACTGGTGGGGCAGTTCCGGGATCTTCAGCTTCAGGTTCATCGATATCAAAATTCGATAACGCTTCGAAGCTATTTGAAGTGCTTAGGCTTGAAGTGTGCCTTCCTCAATCGAGTTGTAATTGCTTGTGTTTAATTTTAAAGCGTTTATGTAATTACTATCTATGGCTTTCCATTCAAGGTCAAGAGCCAATGCAGGGTTTACCTGGCTTAACTTAGTCGATTCCGTTGGTCGATTTTTCCTTTTCTATCACAGGAAGCCTGGGTTTGGGCTGAAAGGCTAGTCTTAACGGAAGGCATCTCCAACTCGGCTTTTTGCTCACTTCCACTTTTTATCTAACCTGAACTAATATATTAAACTAAAACAAACTATAATAAATGAAATATTAACGAATAACCTGCAACGGATCGTTAAGTAACTTTTTATCCAAATTCATTTGAAATATTAATATGTTTATTCCTTTATTATTAATCAGATATCCCTTGTGATTTGCAGTTAATGTTGACTTTAATTCAAAAATAACATCGATTCTCATTTAATAGTTTATGAATAACCATTGTACATTGGATTTTTGACGTTACGGTTATTATTGGTAACCATTGTTGAAGACATGGAGGAATCGACTTAAAATCAAAAATAACTATCGATTCTTATCTACTACTAGAGGAACAACCTTATTGCATTCCATATTTGATGTTTTGACTATTAATGGCAACTTTACTGAAAAACGTGAAAGAATCGACTTAAAATCAAAAAGACTAAATTATTTTTGGCAAAACCGTCACGTGCTAAAATTCAACCTAATTGAATACTACAATTTGTGACTATAATTGAGTCCATGAGTTGTAGTTCCTTACCTGAGGACACTTTGAAGCCGCTTGCCCCGAGAGCGATTACAATACTTTACCAATGCTTTGCATTGGATAAAGTAAAAACACTTTTTTCATATCAATAAAAGATCATATATCAATGTAATCCAATACCCTCAATCAATGTATCAGAAAAATGAATATCTCACTCCTTCTATTCATTATCTATCTCTATCTTAACCAGGACAAAATATGTAGAATTTCAATAATAAACACTTTGACTTTCTTTCATCGACAAAATTTAATCGGAATATTTATTTTTATGTAAAGAAATGAGTACATATCTATTTGAGAAAGAAAGATTGAATTTTTTCTCAAAATCAACTTGTGAGATATAATCAATTAAATAAAATAAATGACCTTTAATTAAGTTTAATTAATGCACCAGTTCAATTTAATTTAAATCGCCTTGGCATTCTATCCAAACCACTCCGCAATTAAGTAACATAGGCGCTATTGCTTCTGGATTGGTGACCAAATAGATATAAACTATTGAAATTTGCATATTTAACACGTTATCCTCATCCCGATTGATGTTAAAGCGACTGTTTCATTTAATATCAATCGTAATTTTCTTGAAAAAACTAACAATTATTAACTGAAGATATAACAAATATTTTCCTGTTAAAATAATTGTATCAAGTGGTATTGGTTTTGTATGAAAAATGTTAAAAGTTAGGTACTTTGATGGTTTTCATTTTTTCTCTCATGGCATGGCAAGTGAGAGATGGCGACTTGGCAATACATACTAAAATTCACTAATTTTTCCATATCTAAAAAACTTCTGCAGCTGGTGCATATGAGATTGTTAGCTAATTCTCTCAACCTTAACTATACTGTTCTCATCTGAAATTTTTGCATTGAGCTGTTTCATGAAGTGTTTTTTTTATTTTGTTCTTAGTTTCGGTAAGAATGCAATGCTACAGATCTACAATGAAAATATTTTTGCCTTCTGCGCAGGGAGAGTAGGGGAAAGAGCGAATTGCATCAGAGCTATATTAGAGAACGTCCTTTAAGAAGAATTGGCTAAATTTCTATATAAATATATATTGAATTTTAATTATGTTAATATGAAAGCAAAAACCACGGTGGTTAAAAATAAGACTATAGAGGTTTTATTATTTTACATTTATTTGTTAAACCGACGTTTCGGAGATTTATTCTCTCCTTCTTCAGGGTAACAAAAAGTCAATGAAAGTAGTTCAAAAATAGTTACTTTCTGTCTCCTTTGACAATGCCAAAAAAACATTATAAAAATTCTTTTTCATCTCGAATAGAAAATAAAAAAAATATAAAATATATATATATATATTTATATATATCTCATTAACATATGGATCATCAATTGCTTTTTACGCTTCAAATTTGTTATCCACCCCACCCCACCCCTGAAACCACTTCTCTCGTCCCCGTACCCCTCCACCACCACACCCCCATATCTCCCCCACCGTCACCTCCACCCTCGCCCCACCCCTCACCCAGTTTTTGCATTTCAAGTCTTGTAGTGGACCACAGATTATGTGTATACATGTATAGGTATATAAATAAATACCGTATAATAATTTTTTTTTAATTAAATAACAATTTTTGAGTCCATCAATTAAATTGCCAAATTCTAATACAGAAAAATATGCTTGTGGGATTTAAAAATTGATTTTAATCAATTAAATTTTCAACCAATTATTTTACATGAATTAATGTATACATTGTATTTTAGCTTCGACTCCGGAGATTACTTCTCCACCATCGAGTGTCCTTGATCATCTTTGTAGTCCTTGCTTTTTAAGCAGAGGAAAAAACTAATTAAAGAAAAAAACCTCTTTTCCGATACTATCTCAATTCCATTGATTCAGTCTCGTCCATTCAATTAAATTTTCTTTTTTTTTTTATAAATTTTATTAAACCAATTATTTTACATTAATTAATGTATACATTGTATTTTTGCTTCGATTCCGAGATTACTTCTCCACCATCGAGTGTCCTTATTCATCTTTAGTCCTTGTTTTTAATAAAAAGAAAAATCTAATTAGATAAAAAAACCTCTTTTCCGATAATTATTTCAATTCATTATTCTCAACTGTGTCTATTGGTTTCAATTCCATCCTAGTCCCCAATCCCACTAAATTTTCAAACTTTTAATTTTCTTTTTTTTTTTTTTTATAAATTTTATTAAACCAATTATTTTACATTAATTAATGTATACATTGTATTTTTTGCTTCGATTCCGGAGATAACTTCTCCACCATCGAGTGTCCTTATTCATCTTTAGTCCTTGTTTTTAATAAAAAGAAAAATCTAATTAGATAAAAAAACCTCTTTTCCGATAATTATTTCAATTCCATTATTCCCCAATCAAGTCTATTGGTTTTAATTCCATCCCCAGTCCCCAATCCCAATTAAATTTTCAAACTTTTAATTTTCTTTTTTTTTTTTTATAAATTTTATTAAACCAATTATTTTACATTAATTAATGTATACATTGTATTTTTGCTTCGATTCCGGAGATTACTTCTCCACCATCGAGTGTCCTTATTCATCTTTAAGTCCTTGTTTTTAATAAAAGGAAAAATCTAATTAGATAAAAAAACCTCTTTTCCGATAATTATTTCAATTCCATTATTCCCCAATCAAGTCTATTGGTTTAATTCCATCCCCAGTCCCCAATCCCAGTTAAATTTTCAAACTTTTAATTTTCTTTTTTTTTTTTTATAAATTTTATTAAACCAATTATTTTACATTAATTAATGTATACATTGTATTTTTTGCTTCGATTCCGGAGATAACTTCTCCACCATCGAGTGTCCTTATTCATCTTAAGTCCTTGTTTTTAATAAGAGGAAAAATCTAATTAGATAAAAAAAACCTCTTTTCCGATAATTATTTCAATTCCATTATTCCCCAATCAAGTCGATTGGTCCCATTCAATTCTTCCAATTCCCTTCAAACTTTTATAATTTTATTAAACCAATTATTTTACATTAATTAATGTATACCATGTATTTTAGCTTCGATTTCGGAGATTGCTTCTCCACCATCGAGTGTCCTTATTTATCTTTAGTCCTTGTTTTTAATAAGAGGAAAAATCTAATTAGATAAAAAAACCTCTTTTCCGATAATTATTTTAATTCCATTATTCCCCAATCAAGTCGATTGGTAATCTCATCTCCCCATCTCCTCTCCCTAATCCCTTCAAACTTTTAATATATATATATATATATATATATATATATAATAATAATTTTAATGATCTTATTGTGGGATATAAAATTAAATCACTTATTTATTAAAAGGATATTGAATAAAAATGTAAATAAACATTTTTATCGAGACAATCACCTGTGAATAATTATTTCAATTAACAAAAAACCCATCAAAAACAACTTAGCCGAAGATGAGACCGTGAGAGATGAAATGTCCAACACAAAACCCTCCTAACCCGTGAATTTCATCCAAATCGTTAGAGCCGTTTTCGAGAACCCGACCGAATATATTTATATTCAATTTTTGCTCGTTTAATATAATAAGATTAAAGATAAAAATTGCGCATTTAATATAATAAAATATAGAATTTTGATTTTTTCAATATTAATATAATAATTTGAAAAGAATGAAATGCTATTTGTAAAGTGTAAGGTAAATGTGCAAGAGAGGAAGGAGATAGACCTGTGTGTCCATTGGCGGGTGGCCTTCGCATTCTTCTGATTCTTGTAGAAACGCTATCCCATTCACCATCAAGGGCAGAATTCGTTGGGTTATTTAATGGAGCCATCGGGGCTCCTGTTCTCTCCACTTCCACGTTTTCAGACACAAAACGCATCCCTTCGCCAACCTGAAACATTAAACAAATTATTATTATTATTATTAATAATACCTACTTCCTAATTGACTAGCTCTAGTCCGGGACTTCGGCCTGGTCTCATGTTGCGAAAATCGTTTATTTATTTATTTTAAAAACACAATTATAAAATTAATTATTTATTAATAAAGTTAAAATTATTTTATAAATTTCCAATTTTAAAATATACTTAATTATTATTATTTACAAATCAAAATACCAAATTTTACTTAGGGAAAGTGGTGTAGGTTTTAGGTGAAACATGATATTAATTAATAAAGTAAAGGGTGTGTAGTTTCACAGTGAATGAAATAAAACTCAAAGAGGTTTATACAAACTCAATATATTTCGGATTATTAGTCCATCATCAGGAGTTTACAAGTCTCTCTATATGTGATTTATGCTTATTTGTAAATTGATATTTATAATTAATTTTGTGTCTATGACTTAAATTTGTAATTTTATTTTCTAATTTAATTCTAAAAAGACTTTATATTTATACTTGTAATTTTTATTTATATTAATATTCATATTTACTTAGATTTCTTATATTTATATTTATATATTTTTATATTTAAAAAAAGAAAAATCTTTGTAAAACAATTTTTAAATTTTAATTTTATTGATGTTTTTCTTGTGTTATGTTGGTATGTAAGATTTGAATGTTATATTTTGTTATATTGGTACATATGATTTAGATGTTAAAAATTGTGATCACTCGTTCAATTATTATTAGTTTTAACTTGTAAACTCCTGATGATGGACTAATAATCCGAAATATATTGAGTTTGTATAAACCTCTTTGAGTTTTATTTCATTCACTGTGAAACCACACACCCTTTACTTTATTAATCAAAATACCAAAGTTCTATTTATCACCAGAGCAAAAAATACAATCTATAACACTAGGCCAGTTGTATGTCGGTAAACTTTTAAACGTTGACAACGGGTAAAACCTTATAATTTCACCTAGGCCTGACGGCCAATCAGATGACAGGCACTTTCATCTGATTTGCCATCCCACCCGGCACAAGGTGAATTATAAGGTTTTACCCGTTGTCAACGTTTAAAAAGAGTTTACCAACCGACATACAACTGGCCCTGAGTGACATAACTTTTACTTTGACAAACTTTACAGACTTTAATTCATTATATTTAATTAATTATAAAGTTAATGTAGATTTTTAGTTTTTATTCTTCTTCTTTGGTATCTGATTTATATGTAAGTATACTAAATTTCATTCACTTCTGTAAAGTGGTTTAAGCGTTTTAATCGAAGAAAATATATACTAAAAATTATCTACAAACATTTAATAAAAACTAAACGTTTCGGGAGAATTTCTCCTTTATCAATGGAATTTTATCATTAAGAACAACTATGAGAATTAAATTTATTAATGTATCAGTGATACCGGGAGAAATTCTCCCGAAAATTTGAGTTTTATTAAACATATGAAGATTGTTTTTTTTAAGATTTGTACTAATTTATATATATATATATTAAACTAATATAAGGATAAGGCGATAATTATAAAGATATATATCTGATATGCAAAAGCATTTTACCTAGGCAAATAGCTTAAATCAGTGATTCTCAACCCGTGGGTCGCGAACCCCTGGAGGGTCAGCGGGGCCTTCCTGCAAGGGGGGGTCGGGTTTCAAACTGAAAAAATCACATATAAAAACACTCAATAATTTTTTTACTTTACCATACAGGATATGGTCAAGTATTGTAATCGAAATTCGATAATCTTTTAAACACATGATCAAAAAAATTTCAAAATTTACCAGGAATATTTTTTGATGGGTATTAAAAAATGTCAAAAAATGAAGAAAATCAAAAATTAAAATTTTTCAAACTGTCCGATTTGGCGTGGAATGTCCCATTTTTATTAAGAAAATTTCTCAAACCCCAACTTCTCCAATAAAAGACTGATTCGACGAAAAACGAATCGAAGAAAAATATGATCTTGAAGGAGACAATAAAAAGAGTGTCTTCTGCTGGAAATTATAAATTTTATTTATTTATAACGAAGACTACAGTTTTCGAGGGCTTTGCCCTCTTTCATCAGTCTATTACAATGCACTCACAGGAATTAATTTATGATTCATAAATTAATTCCTGTGAATACATTGTAATAGACTGATGAAGAGGGCAAAGCCCTCGAAACTATAGTCTCGTTATAAATAAATAAAATTTATAATTCCAGCAGAAGACACACTCTTTTATTGTCTCCTTCAATATATAAAAATTCTGCTACTCTCGGGCAAAAACTTTCAATTTAAAAATATGTCTGTTATAGGTACTTAATTGTGTATTTAGCCGATATATGATAATTTTAAAAATTAATAAAAATATTGTACGGATTTGATATTTGTAACATAATAAAATACAGGTTACAAACAGTGTGGGGGGGGGGGGTAGAGGGTCGCGAAATTTTTTTTCAAACTAAGGGGGCCCCGACAAGAAAAGGTTGAAAAACAGTGTCTTAAATCATTAATTTCTATTTGCATGGGCGAAATAATTTTTTGGCAAATTGTTTTTCTTTTTAAATGGCGAGGCTAATAATATTTAAGGACGTTTATTAGTATAAAAATTAAATAAATAAAAAAGTATATATAAAAAGAAAACTATTGTAATTATAGTACGTACCTTGACCCCGTCGGCGAGATATTCGACAAAATCCTCGTCTTTGGTTTTAATATATTTCTCTGTACTCTCTCGATGGGAATCTTGAATGAGCGGAGTGGCCGCCGAGGAGGGTTTCCTCGGATCCGATGACCCAGGATCATCCGGGTCTTCTGTCTCGCCAACCTCCTCTCGTTCTACGGTCCGTTCAATCTATACATTAGTATAAAAAAAAAGAAAATAATAATAATCGCATTAAATGTGCCATTATAGTGACTCTCATCATATCTACGGGCTAGAAAGCAATTTTTCAAAAATAAGATTCGCATAATCATGTCAAACCAATAAAGCAATTAGCTGTTAAGTATCTAGAATCAAGTATCGATTGTATTTAAAAAAGTACTATTTTCATCTGAGTAGGGGAGAGTGGTCTATTTTAGGAAGTGGTGAAGTTTCGTCACCCCCCCCCCCCACCCCTTAACTTATTTTGTTTTGAATTTTAGACCAATAAACTTGTGTATGAATATTAGCTATACTGTTCTCTAATATGGCTATAAATATCTTAAAAGTTCAGGCATAATCTTTTTCAATAATCATAAATTACCAATTTTGGACCTTAAGGTAAGCTAATTTTGTGTTTTTATTTCCTTTACTGTAGCCCAAGTATTTAAGTCTCATCAAATATCATTACCGAGTCATTTTTGATGTTCAATTTTAAACAGTAAAAGTAAAAATTAAATTAGGTTAGAGTTGGTGGTGTTTCACAAGGAGAAAAAAAAATTAAAATACAAAGATTTTTTTACTTTACTCTATATATTTCTGAGCTCTTAACTGATCTGTATTTTCACATATATTTACACTAAGTCATAAATAACTGTTCATCAAATTAAAATAAATTCTGTTCATTATTTTATGTTATCTTCAGTCAATGTTCTCCTGACGATGAGTTAAGATTTCGAAATATATAGAGTAAATTAAAAAAAAATCTTTGGATTTTAATTTTTCTCCTTGTGAAACACCACCAACTCCAACCTAATTTAATTTTTAACAATGTTTCACTATAAACCACCACCGCGTTCCCTAAATTTTATATTGAAAGAGTTGACCATTTTTAAAGAGATCTTATTTATTCTAAAGATATTTTATTAATAATCAAGATATATGGAAATCATTCCAAATATGACCAAATTTAATCCAAATATATTATTTACTTGAGTGATCTATTTTATTCTATTCTATTAGATATCTCTTAGAATATTAAATGAATATCTTGTTTACTTCTAGTAAAACCTCTTATTGTATATAATTGTTATCATAAAACGACTTTGATTTTCTGCAAATAGTGATATCTCTAATAATTAAGATATTAAAAAAAATTAAGAAAAAACTTTGTTTATATTATTAATTTTTTTTTAATTTTAAATCCCACTATAAGTTTATAAGGAGTATTAGTATTTATTAAAATTAGATTACTCTTGAAAACTTTTTAAATGTTGATATAATAATTAATTAAAATTTTCATCTAATTAATTCAACCAAATGAATAAATAATTAAAATAAATATTTATATAATTCATTTGATTGAATATAGTAGATTCTAGATCAAATGAATATACTCATCTTCTAGTCAGAAATACATAATATATTTATTATAAATAAAAAATCTTTCAAGCTTATACCATTTCTTATCTTAATTACATATTATTTAATTTAAATACCCAACTATTAAATTTAACTATTCCACTATTTTAATCAAATAACAATATTTTCATAATTTACTTATTGATCCTTGGTTCAAATAGCGGCATCTTAATAGTTAATATTAATATATTTAGAGTTGCTCCAAGTCCAACCTAATTTAATTTTAACAATGTTTCACTATAAACCAACACCGCGTTCCCTAAATTTGAGTAAAAGTAAACTCATAAAATCAATATCTTTTCCACTATGATGTTTGGTGGAGGTGGGGTATATTCGGCATGGGCTTGCGGGGGTAGTTTCGGCATGCGGATTCTACCTACCCCATTGGTCAACTTTGGCATGCCGATCATACGACCACTAAACACAAAATCAAGATTTTACAGGGCTACTCCCGTAAAAAATAGAATTGAAGAAGCTGAAATCAAGAAAAAA